>CM063713.1:5117028-5717028 GCA_032441835.1 Slavum lentiscoides
CCTTTCATCGGAGCATAAGCTTAATGAATTTGTTCTAGATCGAGACATATCTTTGTATGTACTCAAGTCTTCTATTGCTTCCAATTTTAAAAGTAAATTATCTCGTACATCCTTTAAATTGTATTATTTAAAACAAAATAAAATTCAAGGCATAAATTATAAATTTAAAATTATTAAGTGAAGTAAAATACCTTTAATGTTTTTGTTAATTTTTTATACTCTTCTTTGAATTTAACTTTATCATAATCAGTCTCAGCAATATATGCTAATGTTAAATTCCAATTTATAATAAGTGAATCCAACTGAGAACACAACGTTTTCTCAAATTCCTTTTGTAATTCACTTTTTTGTCTTAATTCACGAGAATAATTCATATTTGAAAGATACATATTATCATTATCTTTTTTTAAATTATTAAACTGACTTTTAATTTTATCAAGTTCAATTTTCACCTCATTATTTTCCTAAATAAAAAAAAATAACAGACTTTTTAAAGAATAAAGTTCGAAATTTTAGTAAATCTGAACTTACATGTTCCAATGTTGATATTGTTCTTTGTAAGGTATTAATCTTTGTAGTATTTTCTGAATGATTAACATTAGAAGCTTTTAACTTTTTCAATAATTCACCAATTTGATGGTTTAATCCATGAACATGTTGATCTAATTCCAAACGAGTAACACTGTTTGATTCAAGTTTCGCTTTTAGTTGATTAATCGTAATATTAGCAATAGAAAGTTGATGTTTAAAATATTCTATACTTTTTTCAGATTCTTTGGATACATTTTCTTTATTATTTTCTTCTATTATTTTCGTCTATAAGAAGATATATAATAAACATATATATTTTAAAAAAAAAAAAAAAAAAAACAATAATATAATTTTTTTAAATAAATTCAAGTAATTTACTTACAGGACTTTGAAGTTTATTTTGTTCAGAATCATTTAAACCATTAAGCATTTTAGACTTTGTATCTAATTGTTGTATTTGAGATATCTTCTCCTGAACATGAAAAAAAAAATGTTTAAACATTAAAATATTATGACACCTTTTAATAGCTAAGAATTTTTTGAACTCTGAATGAATACAATAAAATTCAATTCAATAAAAAATATGATTTTCGACTTCACTGATGTTCCATCAAGATAAAACAAATTCTATTATTTTGTGAAAAATATATGTATTTCATTTTCTGTTTATAATTATTGTCAGATTAGGGCTTATCAGATCAGATTTGTTTGTTACCAACTATTCTCATGGGAAGAGAAAGCAGTACTGTGACTAATCTACTTGAATTTTAAATTTGTACAAATCATTAATTTTTGAATTATAATAGAAGCAATGTATTTTTTAGGACCTTTCATTGATAATTTTAGATATATATATAGACTTGAAATTTTAATGCAAGGATGACAATATACAGATATCTTTATAAAATATATTTAGATAATCTTTCCTACAATTTTAGATTCCGAGAACTAAAAAAAATTACAAAAACTTCTTGTATTGTAAAATTGAAACATAAATATTAATTTAGAAAACAATTTTTTTTCGATTTTCCTAATAGTTTCTAAACCTAAAAGTTAATTTTAATTTTACCCGAATTAATTAAAACGTTTGTGATACAATTGTTTACTTGAGACTCTGTTTATACAATTTATATTATTACAAATACATAACAGTTATAATTGACTAAATAATTGTAATTAATAGAAATAAACACTAAAATAATTTTCAAAAATTACAATTAGAATACATATACTAAAATACATAATTAACTAACCTCTAGCTGCATGATTAATTGTGTCTGTGTTTCTAGTTTTTTCTAAAATTTGTTTTTCTTCCTAAAAATATAAAATGTGAAAATAAATATTGATGTACAAATACTAAACTAACCTGTTATATAACACAGGATATTAGTTTAATATAATGTAATTAAATACATTTTATTGATTAACCTATTAGCACCTGAATTAATATTAATTTTAAATTTGTAATACATGTTTGTTCCAAATTACTAAATTATAAATTTATAATAAAATAAAAAATTAAATTCACAGTTTTCATAATGACAATATTGGCCAACTATATTACTTACTTTATAGCTATTAATTTTCATATATATATTTAAATAAATAAATAAAATTAAAATTAATATATATATTATATTATTTTATTTATATTTTTTAACTTTTATATAAGCAAAAATCAACTTCATATACTTATTTTTCATCATAATATTCGTGAAAGTAAAATTTGTTCGTGGACCAATGATAAAGAACATAATAACATGTTTTTATACTGATAAAACATTTTTCACTTCCATTCATATAACAATAATATATAGGAAAATATAGTATAAATAGTGTCTATATACATTACCACAAGTTAAACTAGGCGCTAATAGGTTAATACTTAGACTCATCAATTAAATAAAATAAATAAATATAATCAACAACTTTGTTAACATCACTACTATAAAATATCTTACCTTTAATTCTTTAATTAATTTTACCTCTTGTTCATCATTTGAATTAGATAAAGAACGAAGAACTTCTAATAATTTCTTATTTTGTTTTTGCAAACCTTGAATGTTTTCAAATGTTACGTAATTGTTTGAAATGATCTATAAACAATTATTATTGCAAACAATTATTTATTAGTCTGCAAATATATTTATATTTATTTAATACATACCGACTGAGGACTCATGTCCATTCCTACATTTCGATTTTCAAAACGTTTACTGCATTGCTTATTTCGTAATAAGAAACATACCTTTAAAAATATTACGTATAAAATAAATAAACATGTATTATAAACAATACATTTTTATTTTTTTCTAAGTATACTTGTTTGCTTAGATCATCTTCAATACTACGAAGTTTTACATTTTCTTTTGATAAATCATCACATTTTGAATTGGAATATTCCAACTTATTACTAACATCCTTCAACGTTAATTCTAATCTTGAAACAACTGCACACAATGTTTTTACTTTCTCATTAGATTCAAGTAAATCTTTTTCCAGTTTATCAATGCCAGGTGATGCGTCCATAATTTGCTATACATAAATGTTATATATAAGTTCCGTAAAAAAATCAAGATAAAATTAACAGGTTTTTATTAGAGAATAATATAGTACGAATCATAATACTAATAATACTCAATTACTTGTTCTAAGAGTTTGAAATCCCTCTTGCTCTGTTCAAGTTCCTCAGTTGTAGCTAGTAGGTTTAAACAAGTCTCCTTGTAAATAGCATAAACATCAGTAATGGTTGTACCTTTATGAATTAAATAATTTGAAGTTTCTGGTTTAACTAAAATATATTATACAATAACATTAATAATACATAATATAGTTACTTCTTAAATAAAGAAAATTAATTTCTTGTAATAAAATAGTTTATTATAAAACTAACATCAACCATACAAAATAAATGAGTGAATAAAACAGGAAAATTACATTGAATAAAATAAAATTATGAAAAAACTGACTAATTTTTATCTATCCTAATAACTTAATAAAATAATTAATTTGAGTACTGTTTTCACTAGTGCTATATAAATATGATGTAATCTATACATTTTAATCGAAAATAACTAAATTTTAAGGAAATTGTTTCTAGTAATCGAAATAACTTAACAATTGAATAATCTTTAGTTACAAAAAAAGTATGTAATTTTATCTCAATAATACAACTGCCTACTAGAAAATAAATTATATAAAATTGATTACCGGGAAGTAATTGTTTGACTATTTCCTCAGAAGCGTTTAATTTGTTTGTCAATATAGAAATTGAATGGTCTTTAGAAATTTTGTATTGTTCAAAATCATCAGAAAGTGTTGAGAATTTTTTTTCAACATCATTCAAGGACGTTGTTAACGTACACACATAATCTTTGTTTTCTATTATGTTTTCTGTTAACTTTTTGGTCTGTTCTACTTCTTTTTCATAACATTCTACAATAAATAAAACATTACAGTTAGAACAAATTATCGTTAAGTTAAAACAAAATATTACCTTTATAATGATTCATCAAATGTTCACTGTTAGTTAACTCTTTTTTAATCTGTTCAAGTTCATTTGCATATTCAAGTTTTAAATCTTCAACTTCACGATTCTTTATGTTTATTGTACTTTCTTGACTCTTACATTTTATTTGTAACAAATTCACTTCATTTTTTAACATCAAAACCTTAACAGAATTATAATAAAATTTAATTTATACGTAATAAGAAATAAAAGTTACAATAAATATCCCTTCCCTCATTTTTTTAAAAATGTAATATTGGTACAAAATAAATTTTCCGTATTATAAATACACTTATATACATTATATCTATACTAATATTACAAAGACGCAAAGTTTGTTTGTATGTAAGTTAGGTTAGGTACAAATTACAAATTGAGATTTTTACTTTACCTCTGCTTCCATTTTATCCAACTCTGGTTTTAATTCGTTTACTTCTTTGTGATATCTTGATTGTACATCTGACAATTCATTGGTACATTTTAATAAATTCTCGGTTAAAATATCATTTTTCAGTTGTAATATTCCATCATTTACTTTACTCTTTCTTTCCCTGTCAAAAACCATTAGAAACCGTTACAATTCATAACAGAATAATTATAAATACACACAACTCACCTAACTTCTGTTTCGTGTAAATTCTTTAACAGAGTTTCATTATGCAACATCAATTCATGTTTTTGTTTTAACGCATTCTTAAACTGATCATTAACAATCTCTATTTCTTTTTGTAATTCCAAAAATTTAGCTTCACGAATACTAGTACTATTGTTGAGCACATCAAAATCGAATTCTGGCATTCCTCCCGATTCTAATTTACAAAAGCCAAAATCAGCGTTTTGAGAATTTTCAATTTTTTTTTCAACACGAAATCACTTACCGTCAATCGTATTTGTTCCAATTTCATTATGGATCGTCGGAGGGGTTTGTAAATATTGTTCGAACTTGCTTTTTGTATCTTCGGACAAAGCGTTATAACCATCGTCAGCTAAAATGGAATTTATTAAACTGGACACGTCCATTTCGTAAATCGCGGTGTATCCCAAAAATCGCAACACTCGACGAAATGTAGGCAAGAAAAACCTAACGGTTCAGATGTTGGAGACTTATTGGACACAAACTCACATGCCGAATTTTGAATTTTAACATCGATCTTTAACCGAGACAAACGAAGATTTGGAACGAATGACTACAATACTATTTAATATAACGATTGTAGCGCACTAGCGTGCACAACAAGCGCGATAATATTATCTGAAAATCGTGGGCACAAGACAAAATGACAGGGTGTCCGTTATTCGTTATTGTTGATAACAACTGCAACACGGCGTACGATTTAGTTTTTCCTCCATTAAATAACGTGATATCACAGAGTATATGAATCTGTGGTGATACCATTTAATGAGAATAAACCGTCGTAAATAGTAACCGTAGCAACTAGTAGTAATCGCAGAGGGACGGGTTATTGGCTATTGCATAAAAAACAGAAAAATTATTGTTTTTGTGTGGCCGGGTATATTTTCTCAAAATAATAGTTCACTTAAAACATAAAAACTCTCTAAATAGTAAATAATAATTAATTTTGAAATTCCGGATCACAGATTGTACATGTGTCTATGGTACACACTGAACTTAATACTGAATGTAATAACTCAAATGTATTGAGTTCAGTGATTATACATTAACGGAAACCCCGGACTATAAAAAATAATTAAAAGAAAGTAAAAGACAGAATTCTATCTTAGATCATTCGAAGATCCGTTATCAGGATTTCCATATTTTATTTATCAATACTATAATTTTCTACAATAATATTTTCCATTTAAATATGTTTTGTCGGCTGTACACTTCACACTGAAGAAAGAAAAGCGCGTTTTTTAATTCGAGTGGAAACGTTTCCGAGTCTAATCATTGAAAGATACATTTGTGTACTGTGAGTAGCAAAACAAAACAAAAGAAAATGGGTGATTATGTCACAACAACAATAATAGACAATTCAAAGAAAAGGGCTCGAGATAAAGATGGAGACGATTCAGAATCCAAAAAGTCAAAATCAGGACAAGTTGATTTGAACAAAATAAATTTCAATTGTGACAAAAAAAGTTGTAAAGACACATAACCTAAATCATTATAATATCAAACATATACCATTCTGTAGAGTTGTGAATGATGGCGGAGGTTTGGTTTATTGAATTTAAATTGTTGGGATTTGAAAAAATTCTCGTCATCGTCATCACACAGTACGAGAACGCATATTTCTTCAACAAAATTATTCACAGTTTCGGTTTTTATTAATTTATTTAAATATATCTGTTATAAAATGTATGTACTGTTTCCGTGATAATACTTCACATATAGTTGGGAAGTACCTATCATGAGTAAAGACGGAACAAGTAAAAAAGGGAATAATAAAATGAGTGTGCCAAACTAAAATAGCATTTAATCATAAATGGGGACTTTTTACTTCAAGAAATATTAGCCTACATAATATCAGAAAAAATCCTCTAAAAACATGTGTATGTATATTGCTTTATGGCAGTGAAACGTGGACAATTACTAAAGAAAAATAGAAGTTTTTGAGAATGCTCAAGATAAGTTGGACAGATTTTTTTTTTATAATCTGTACATATATATAGATTTAGAAGTGTTGAGCTGAATAGTTTTTACTAGAAGCTAATAAAAAAAAAAAAATGTTGGATGGATATGGTGACTAACGAAGAAGTATTAAGAATATCTGAATATCCGAGAGTAAATCCCTATGAAAAAGTATAAAGAAAAGGAGAAATTGATTTGACATGTACTAAGACATGGGGGGGGGAGGTTGCTTAGATTAATTGTAGAAGGATGTGTGGAAGGTAAAAACTATAGGGGAAGACCGCGACTGGAACATATGAGACAAATAATGATGGACCAAGGATGCAATTCATACGAAATAATTAAGAGAAAGGCAAGTAATAGAGAAGAGTAAAGGACTGCTGTAAACCAATGTCACAGATTAGATGAATATTCATCTAATCTGTGCCAATATTATGATTGATTCAGGACGAAGACTGATAAAATAATTTTGGTTTTTCAATTTTAACAAGTTAGAATAAAATATCAGGAATTTATTGATAAGTTCACCAAATACTGTATATTATTATATTGTATTTGGTTAGACTTAAACCAATTAAGTCATGGTTAAACCTCTAATTAACTTAATTTGGACTTATGGCTAAAAATGTATTATTTTGTCCTTGCAACAATCCTCAAGTTTTAAACACTACTTAAACAGTTTTAGATGTAACTTAAACATTAGGTAGAAATAGTGTAAATGGCTAATAAAATATTAAAAACAACGCTCCATTAATCATACTTTTATCACAGAATAGAATATATATTAAACTAATTGAAGTTTTGAATCAAAACTGCAAAACGATAATCGTGTAAAAGTATTATAATTCATTTTCTCTATTTTGCTAAAATATTATTAATAGATTATTCACATTTCTAATTTTGTTTAAGTATAAGTATTGTGCAAATGGATGATTTTATTTGTACTGTACCTGATATAATATTAATCACTATAAAAGGAAATCCAATAGTCCTAAAACTATAATGGTACTTATTTATTGATGGAACAAAAACAAATTAAATTAATTATATTATATTTAATTACAAAAAAAATTCTTATAATAAATTCTAATTTCAGTCTTATGTTAGAAATTCATGAACCTTTGATGATTGCAAATTTACTTCAAGATTGTTGACCTCACGTTTTTCAACTTTTTTTCTAAAATCTGAAAAAGTGTAAGTATACATTTTAATTTTTTAAATCCTAATTAAAACTTAATAAAATTCTATGAAATCTGTTTTGTTGCATTATAAATTTAATAGATATTTAGTATATGTACTACGCATATAATACGATTAAGATTTAGAAGCAATAACAATTTTCTTTTTCCAAGAAAAAAGTTTTAGTCGAGTTTTTACAATTGGAAAATTTTCATGTAATTATACCGAATGTGATTAACTTTGTCTACCTTTTAAAACCTTAGAATGATGAAAAAATCAAAAATGTTGAATAAAAAAAAAATTCATTTTAATTATAAAATTTACAAACATACTTGTTGTGCTATAAAATAAATTATTTAAATCAAATTTAAAAAAAAAGTTTATTTCACCTATATAAAACTTACTTCATTTCCTTTTATAATATCTTTATTTTTTTTCTCTCGATTAATTGTTGAAGTAGCTTTTGCGCAATATTTAGAAGGATTTAGTCTTGAGTAAGTAGGCTTCACTCCGTTACTGATTTTTTTATGTAAAATTTGATTAACTCTATTAATTTCCCAGAGTTTTTCATTAGAAAATGACAGATTTTGTTGCTTTTTATTTACTATTTTAGAAAGTACTTTTTTTTTATTATCAATTTTTGTACCAACTGTGCTCATTTTAATTTTCCCAAAGGACACATTAGAATGATTATATGAAGTACTGTCAACATTAATATTGCTTCTATTTACACAAATTACAGGTGGAGTAATGGCACTGTAATTGTTGTTGTTAATATAGTTTATGGTGTCTTTGTTTGGAATCGTTAATGAAAGCTTTTCAAAATCAGTAATTGTTTCATCAACAGTGTTGGATAAAATCAGTTTTGTGCATTTCTGTATTCTACCTTCGAATCCTGTATTTTCTTTTATTGGAAATAAAATTCTGTCAAAATTTGATTGCATCGTGTCCATACCATTGATCATCATCTTTATTATGTTTACAAGCCGAATGCTGATTCTTGAAAAATGGGTAGAACTTTTAAGCAATAAAGATTTGAGCAGTTTATTATTTTTATATCACTAGGCTAAAGTGAAACACCTAATCCACTGATTAAATATAATTAAGTACATTTAATCAATGCTTAAACGAAATTGCCATGAAGTTTTCATTACGCAAAGCAGTAGCAACAATGAACAAAACTATCAAAATAAACAAGTTTATTATCTTTCTGATAAGAAGAACAAACAAAATTATCCACAATTATCAATTTTAATTATTTCTGTCCAAAATCCAAATAAACATTTGTATGGCTTATACGAGTATGTAATATAAATTCCACACACAATTTTTCATATGTATAGAAATTATGAAGACAAAATAGATGTATTCGTAAACAAATTGCACTAAGATACTTAATAATTTGTCAAAAAATTATATACCATATAAATACTTCATTCCTTTTTTGCCAATCTGTGCTTGCTTATGAGTTATGACTGTCGACAAGCAACATCTTAGATTATACTTGATTACTTAATACTTAATAGTCATGTACAAAAATCACAATTCTTAATAATTATGACTATTATTATAGTTAGTTGTAGACTTTAGTTCACTGATAAATTGTACACTTAAATTGCATCATTACATTATAAATTACTCAATACGCTTAAATTTCATGTCAAAGATAACTAGGTCAGTTTATTTTGGTATTTGTTTGGAAAATATTTGATGTTAAACTGATGTAATAGGTAATGTTATTGAATTTCAAAATACAATGTATTTTTTATAAATAATTAATAATTAAAAAAAGTCATTTATAGCTTCTAAAATGTAACCTTTTGTATACAATTTTCTTTATTTTATTTTATTATTTATTCTATATTTATTCATTTTGATATTTTTAACTTATTTCAATAAATAATTAATTTTCTAGATAGATCTTTAAGTATGATTAGTTAGTTTTTTTCAACTATTATTGGATTGATTTATAACATTCAAATCCATTAATTCATAATTTATTTTCTTTTTGTTACGGCTTTGACATCAGTGGTCACAAGCCAGATTTTTTGTATTACTATTTTTAACTATAATAATAAATAAGTATTAACTTATTAATGAGAACTTTTTTTTACTAGTTTCCAGCTTATTTGAATTAGAATATGCCACTATTTTATTTTATTATATTCACAGGAAAGTACTAATTTGCATCCATTTCAAGCTCATATTTCATTTCTTGTTGTAATAGGCAATAGCTTAAATATTTACCATACATAATTCAGATCTGTTAACATTTTCCAACTTCTGTCTAGAGAAAATAATGTTATGATTGTCTTACAATAATTTTACATAAATACCCATTTTAAATAAAATTATTAAGGTACTACTCATTGTTGTCATTGTACAAAATGATTAAATATTTCAGAATAATAATTGATAATTATTAAATATCATTGAAAACGCTACTAACTATAGTTAGAATTAATTTGGAATATTTTATTTCTTTCTGATAAATATTACTGCTTTTTCACTCAAATTTTATATTTTTAAACATCTGTACACAATTTAACATTTGATAAGATTTAAATAAAAATATGATGTGGTTAGATACATTAGTAGGTACTTATATAAAAGTAGTATTATTTTAATGTTATTCACTGTTTTATTTATCAATTAGAATATTTTGTACTACTATTTGGTTGATACTTGATTGTGGTTAAATATTTCACTATTTTTTTTTTTTTTAATAGACTATATATTAGACATTTTAAAAATAAAATAGGAAAAAAAGACACATGAATTCAATACACCAAAATTATAATCTAGTGTGTGTGTGTGTGTGTGTGTTCTATATATATATATATATATATATATATATATATATATATATATATAGCTTTATAGATACTAACAAATATATCTTTATTTATCTTGTATCTGACCATATGATAAACTAAAGTTAATTTTGGAATTTAAATCGAAAAATATAGTAAGCCTGTATCATAGATTATTAAACTGAATTATTTAATATTCCTTCGATAATAAAATAAAGTCTTCACTATTATTACTTATTGGTATAGGTAATTAAAAAAAAATGTCATAATTAAAACTTGTATAATCTATTTATTTTACAATATCCACGGCTAACATATATTTGTTTATATTATTTGGATTCGCTATTACTTAAATATTTCAAAAGCTTTTCTTCACGGATCTTCTTCTTTTCATCTCTGACCTTCTTCTTCTCTTCTTTTTCTCTCTTGACCAACATTTCTTTAAACCGTTCGTCTTTTGGATCTATCTTGTATCCAAAATGTTTTTTTACTTCTTCGATAAGCTTTTCTTTCTTTGCTTTAGCTTGTTGTGCATCGTGAATTTTTTTTGCTGCTTTTTCTTTGACATCTTTCAGCCATCCATTTAAATTTTTCATGTTATCATCAATTTTTTTCTGACGCACTAGAATTTTTTGATGTTCAGATTCCAGACATTCCAATGCATTTCGTTGCATTTCTTGAATAGTTAACGGGTATGCTACACTTTCATATTCCTGTACATCTTCTAGGTCTTCAGCTGTCGGCCATGCCAAACCAGGGTAAACATTACTGCTATCGCCATACCTCCCATACATTCTTCTTTTATATTTGACAGTGTTGTGATATCTGTGTACAGGCCTATCGTATGGCATTTGACCGTTTACCATATTACGATGTCCATCGCTCAATCGAGACTTGTTGCGTATTCTTTCTACTTCCGTTTCAGACAAAACATTTTCCACGGTATCTGTAACTACTTCGGTTTCAATTTCATTTTTTGTAGAAGAGTAACGCACTACAAAACACCGAAAAAGTGGTAATTTGTTAATTTTACTAGCAAAACCAAGTGCTCCGTATGAAATGGCAGACATTATAAAAAAATATATATATATTATTTATTTTCAAAACACAAAATTATGACGATTAATTTAACGATTGTTAAATGAAAATTTACCGTCGGGAGTCCGTTCTCCAACAAATTGATAAGAACGAATGGTTGTTATAGTTTTATCTTATCTGTGGTATAATTTATTCTGTTCTGTGGTAAAAGGTCTATGGTCAGTAGTCAGTTTATTAGAGCTCGTTGACCGTTGTTCAACCTGTCTATCTTTATTCGTGACTTCAGTTCATGACGAAATAATTAATTATACTTATCTATAGTCATGCCTCAGTGATTAATGATTATAATTATAATTTTATTTTAATTTAAATTTTATTTTCACAGTTTCATTTCGTTTAAAGCACGGATTGTGGGTGTGTGTCTGAGTAAAGAGTAATTTATTGAATTTACGATTAATAATTTATTACATAGTTGCGTGTAATTAAACTATACCGGCAGCTTTAACAATTATTTAATATTTATACATTGTAAGTACCTATTTGCCCCATTATTCAATACTATTTTGAAAAACACAAATTACCTACTGGTGACTATCAAATGTAGCGACTGTCAAAGAAAAAGTATTAATTCTCAGATGTTATATTTTTATGTAAAATTTAATTCTAGGTCATTTTAAAGTCCCAACCAAGATTTTTGGGACACAGAGACAAACCTGGACAATCCCAGAAAACCATATGGTCACTTTACTATGAACACAAATATTTACCAATGAAACTTAAGACAATTGTTTCAGTCTTAACACTTCAATCTGTATGCTTTAATTGGACACATTCCCGTAATGATATTGTATATTATTTTTTTAGATCCTATGTAACATTACTAACTTCTTTATAAGTAACATATTTTCTTTTAATCCCATCAATATTTGCAGATTAAAAATTTCACTCTATAAGACATCAAAAGTCCTGCAAACTGTTCTAAAATATTAATTGTTTTAGTAATTAATTATGTATTATCTTTTAATAATTTTAATGTTTGTTATTTGTACTCAGATCATACAATGACTTCCCACATACATATGCTGAACAAATGCAAAACTTTGTTACCAGTTTTGTCACATGATCTTCATAAAGGACAATCTGGAAGAATCGGAGTTATAGGAGGTTGTGAAGAGTACACCGGGGCCCCTTACTATGCGGCTATTAGTGCGTTGCGTACAGGAGCTGATATTGTCTATGTGTTTTGTTTCAAATCTGCCGCTCCCATCATAAAATCATTTTCTCCAGAACTAATTGTGTTGCCGTATTTAGACAGTCCAAATTGTATTGATATTTTAAAGCCCTGGTTAGAAAAACTTCACTCGTTGGTTGTTGGACCCGGACTAGGTAATAGCTCAACAGCTCAAGATGCTGTAATGCGCATTTTCGAACACATAAGTAGGGAATCGACTTTTAACAATAAAAGAATGCCAATAATAGTTGACGCAGAATCACTTAATGTAATCAAACCAGAAACATTCCAAAATTATAATGGTCGTATTTATCTCACACCGAATGTTCATGAACTAACCAAATTATCTAATAGACTGATTGGGAGTCAGACATATGAACCAACAGTGACTGATGTCCAGACTGTAATTAACAAATTAGGAGGCAATTACATTATAGTGCTAAAAGGAGCTGAAGATATAATAGTAAACAAAAGAAGAACTTTAGTATGTACCGAACAAGGTTCAACTAGACGGTGCGGTGGTCAAGGAGACATTTTGGCTGGTAGTATGGGTACGTTTGCTTATTGGGCAACTAAGCAAACTCTCTGTGCTGATGAAATAGATCCAGAAATTCTTGCTGCTTATGCAGCTAGTGCACTTACTAGACTTACGAACAAACTAGCATTTAAAGCAAAGGGACGAAATATGATTACAACAGATATTGTTGAATTGATACCTAATGCTTTTCAATCTTTATTTGACAACTGAAAGAAAAAAATTATTACATATCTGCTGTTTAATTTTAATATTATATTATTTGGTTGATTGTTGTTTTTATTATAGTAAATTTAAATCATTTTAAAGACTTGTCATTAAATATCTGTTACTTGTATATACATACTTATTATAATACATAGATTATTAAAATATCATGTTATTCTTTCATAAAAGTAAAACAATATTTTGGGGTAGTAATGCGGAAGCAGATCCTCCACTGTTGTCAGTTAAAAATGGAAAAAAACATAATAAAATAATACAAATTGAATTCTTGAAATGCCAATGGAAAACGTCTTAAGGTCTTAACTTCTGTTTGTACGGAAAAAAAATGTCAATATTAAACCGCAAGGTACTTTTATATATTTCAATGCCTATTTGCATTACATTATATCAGTCATTATAGTATACAGTTTCTGATTGATTTAACTCTTAAAAGTGTATTTTTAACACAGGATATTAACAACACCATGTGATTATTTTATTTAAATGCATAAACATTTCATATTTTAAATATAAAATTTGACTGTTGAATAATAATAATACACATCGACCTAATTCTATATAAGCAAAATGTTCTTCACCTACAATATACATAATTTATTATATTTTGTTTACATATATATTATCTGTCTAAATATTTGTACGCGAACTCAATGCTTCGCATACATTACAATAATTGGTAACAATAATAATCATAAAAGCAAACAATATTATATAAATGACATATTAATAAACTAATATAACTTGATGAATCTTTATTAATATAGTTTGTATAAATTATTTCATGTGGATTTTTTATTTTCTTCTATATATATGTAAATCAAAATCAAATTATTAGAAAGAATAATTCACGAATCGCTACAAAATATTGATAGTAGATATAGTATAACCTAGTAAACAATGAATACTTGTAAACTGGGTATTACTTCAATCCTAGTGATACCCACCTAATTCCACCAGGAAAGAAACTACCTGATCATTTACCTGTTGAAGGGGCCCTAATAATTCTGGTTTAACTTTGACCATGAAAAATTGTAATTTGAACCATACGAGTAGAATCCATGTAAAAGTGTTCACAAATGTATGTTAAAAGTTAAAAATTAATTTTGCCAAAAATTCTAGCTTCAAATGTAACTGCTATTTCTTAATTTATTATTTTTGTTTTTTCTATTTATGTCTTTACCATTATCAAATTGTCATGCTATAATGTTTAAAATGTTTTTAAAAAATAAGGGCGCATAACAAAAAATAACAAATAATACTTGGATAACAAAAAATAACAAATAATACTTGTATAACAAAAATGTGGATTAAAAAGTTCTAGAAGAGTACTTAGAAGTTAATTTTTGTTGCAAGAGTAATCAGAAATAGAAGAAACTGATTTCTCTTTGATTTAAAAAATGTTAAAATATAATAATTTTTTCTAATATTTCACTTTACGATTGATTAAATATATAAATCAATTTGTTAACCTTTCTACAAAGTAAAAGGTAACAAGCCTCAGTTTTTTTATATTAAATGTTTATTGTTTATGTCTCGAACTTTTTTTTTTTTGTTTACACAAAATACTTTGGTAAATTATCACAGATTAATTTCATTAAAAACTACACAACAATTAAATGAAGTAAATTCTTTAGTTCTTTATAATTGGAATGTAAGAAAATATTGTTTTAAACTAATAATGTAATCACTTTTAGAGTGTAGTATAATTAAAATATCATACTTAATTACTAAATAATTAATAGTTCTACTTTTAAGTACAACATTAAAATCTATCAATTTATTATGCTTGGCAACCGTGATAAATTAATAGATATGGTTTAAAATAATATTTAGAATTTTAAGTGAATAAAATAACAAAATAATATTAAATATTATAAGAGCTGCAATAATCTAAAAGATTCATCAAAGTCATATTGTTTGTGCTCTATTTTACAAATACATCTCATACATTACATAAATAAAAAATTACAACATTTATACACTAATAAAATGTTTTAGATTCGATTTATGATGCATGCAACATATAAAAAATTAATAAACAAATAAAATTCAGTAATAAATAATAAATAATAATAAATTCTGGTGACAATGTAAACATATAAAATTTAAAAGAAAAAAAATCAATACTTTAAAAATACATAATAATAATAATAATAATAATAAACAAGCACCTATTAGATTTCGAATTTATTTGATCAAAGAACAAGGAAGTGGACAATCAAGATATATTACATCGAAAAATCCACACAAACATTATTTGGACGAAAACTAACGGGTAAAACGTGTACCAGTCATATATATTAAAGAAATATAGAAAAATGTATAAAAAATAATAATAATAATAATAATAATGACAGCTGTATTAATCTGACTCAAAAAAATTAACTTTGGTTCTTGACAATAGTTTTAAAAAAGCTTTTGTATCAAACCATGTAGTTAATCAAACTGTCGAAATACACATTTTTCATAAACCTAAAGGAAATATTTTGTTTTAATAAATCTATTATCAAGACCTACGACT
Source organism: Slavum lentiscoides (assembly GCA_032441835.1). Classification (NCBI taxonomy): domain Eukaryota; kingdom Metazoa; phylum Arthropoda; class Insecta; order Hemiptera; family Aphididae; genus Slavum; species Slavum lentiscoides. The sequence goes on from CM063713.1 coordinate 5,133,203, forward strand.
AATGAATAAAGACTTACTGAATTTTTCCCATATAAAATAGTTCAATTATTGTCAAACTGCTATGAAAATAAATGGTAACAAATTCAAACAATACTCTTTCATAAAAAAAAATGTAACGCAGACTAGAAATTTGGGGAGGGTTAGTAAAAATACAATTACATACTTGTTATCAATGGGGCAGCATAGCGTATAGAAATTCTACAACTTTGATTCAACAATATTAATTAAATCCCTTCTTGGATAAATATTTATATAAATTGTCATTAACATACTCATTTAGGAACTAGGTGTGTTTGGATGACTGCAACGATGTGTGACATGGTTTACATACCCGCACTGGTTTCAATATTCGTAATCTTGATATTTCAGATTCATATTTGCTACACCTAAAAATAATAACAATAAATTAGTATAGCAATTACAAGAACTTTATTTCATATCTAGTATAAATAAACAATAGATAAATGATTACTTTGAACAAAATAATTGTCCACAATTACGGCAATGATGTCGTCTCTCATATAACGAAAATCGAACATCACACAAATTGCATTGCTCTGCCCCTTCATCTTTCAACCAATGATCAGCTACACCTTTCCCAGGTTGTTCAACAACATTCCACGTAAAAACCCGTCCTCTAGCATCACCAACATACACTGTCCGATGGTCTCTGTTACAAAACACCAATCAAAATTATTGTATAAATCACATTATAAACAATTACGTTTTAAACATACTTTGAAATTGATATACATGTTATAGAAGCGGGTTCAGCATTATCTTTACGGTCATACGCTGTATGCATAGTCAATTTACTGCGAAATACTAACTGACGTTGCCATTGAAAACCTATTATGTAACAAATAATCCATTAATTGTTAGTTTTAAATTTATAAAATGTTTTTAACATACCGTCTCTCAATCTGTGTAAAGGACTGACAGATTTAGTCTTTGGACTCAGATCATCTTGATCAACAATAACAAATGATTCAATAAGATTAGTCTCACTTTTACTCAATCTTAATGCTGAATCAGTGACTATCAAAGATTCTTGCTGAAAATTTGACTCATCAGTTGAACTCGACGTGTTACATTCAGATTTTCGAAGTAATGGGTTAGGTTTCATTGCCCTAAAAACAAATTTGAATGACAAAAATAACAAAATAATTAATGGCCTCAAAATAAATCTGAAATACCTCTTTTTCCTCATTACTGGAACTGGAGGAGTTGAATCATTTTCATCCGCAAAAACAATTTTATCCACTCCACTAATTTTTTTAACAGGAGTTTTAGGCTCATACTCAGATAGACTACTATCAGATCCACTTTTCATAGCCAATCCTTGTTCATTAATCGTTTCTGAAGAAATACTTAATTGTTTGACAAGTCTCTGAACAGCAATGGGCCGTGTTTTTAATAAACTACAACTATCTTCAACATCTCTAGTCTTCTCATCACATTCTTTAGATAAAGTATTTAATGGAATTTTAGGAACTTGCACATATTCCATTGACCACATCTAAACAAAGAATCACTTTTAAGTATGTATAATGTATAATATAATAAAGATTATGTTAGCCATAAGCACATACTCTAACGACTCCATCTGATGATCCCGTAATAATAACATTTTGAGGATCCCAATCAATAGCTTGTGAAAAAGCTACACATAATATTTGTTGCATTCTATCAGCACGTCCAACACTTGTATCAACATTAGCTAATTCTTCGCCATTTATAGTATAAACGTGTAACATAGTACCAGCACATGAAGCTATTTGTCCCTAATCATATTCAAAACGCATTAAGCAAAATGCGAAAACAATTATTTATAATTTTACTAACTGTTGAGTTATTAATTGCTAGGGCTGCAACTGGAGCATTATGTTTCTTTAATTGCCTTACAAAGGCTTTTGTACATAAATCCCAAACTATAGCCGTACAATCTCTGCTACCAGAAACAACAATATTATACGTGTCACTAGCAGCTAAACAAGTCACTGCTTCAGTGTGTCCATATAGATTATCCACAATTTTTAAAGATCTGTTATTTGAATCTAACTCCCACACAGTTAAAACCTGTTCAACAATTAATCTATGTAATTATAGTCATGAACTCATGAAGTATTCAAATTATATTTAATATTACTGTGCTAGTTCCAGCGGTAATAACAGTTTTAGACGTAGGGCATACACAAGTTACAATTTCACCAGGTGATTGACTAGAGCTTTCACATGTTACAATTGGTTTATCAGTTTCATATTGTGTCAATCTTAAACTATGATCAGCAAAACCCCAAGTAATTGTTTTATTATAATTAGGTGGCATTAATGCTTTATTCTGTTCAACAGCTAATACATTCTTCTCGACTTGAAGAATTTGACCAACAGGACCTTTTAATTCTAAAATCCCATAAATATAATAATGGTTAGTAAAACAACTATTATACAAATATTTTATAGTTAACCTTTAATCGGCTGTAATGATGGTTTTAAATTATCCAAATGATAAAAGAAAAGCTTATCGCCGAAAATTAAATTTGAATTAGAACTTAAAATCGGATTAGCAGCATCAAGCATTGACGTTCTATTATTCGGTTGTTTTTTACTTGGATGAGGTTTTTTAAATAGTTGCTTTGGAATTTGTCCAAAGTTATTTATAAACCCAATTGTTGCATTTTTCTTTAATGGATCATCAATACTATAAAAGTAAATTTTTTATTAAAAATAATAATAATAAATTAATCTTATTTACCTATATATATCAACATTGCCTTCATAAAATAAATGGTGGAAAAGATTACAAGCTTGTACAGCAGGTTGTCCTAACTGTTTATAGCCAAATATTAAGTCAATCCATTCATGAAGATGCTGTGACACATATTCAGATTCAAGTGCAGCTCTATGTACTCGAATAAATTCATGTGGATCATCTTTGGCCCATGGTGGCAGAACTACATCATTCAACTGTACTCCATTTTGCTTGCAGCCTAAATTTATTCATATTAAATAAATTACAGCAATTATACAAATTACAATACCAATATACAAATTAAATATACAAGAAGCTGTTTTAAATTGAAGTACCTAAATCAAAGTTATTTGAGTTAACCAAAAACTCTGGCAGATAGAAGAACTCTGGTACAAGCTCTTTAACATCTGCCATATTAGTTTTAGAAGCAGACGACCATGCTTCTCGTATACTATTGAACATACGATCAGCCAAATCAAAATGTCCACCCTAAACACGTATAAATTATTATGATATTAATTAATATAAGTTGAATTTTGAGTAATATATACTATGCAAATAACTAACTTGTAGTCTGAGAAAATGCTGAGTGAATGGTTCCATTCTAACTAAATATGAACACACTATCATGGCAGATGAGTAATGTGTACCAAAATGATAAGGAGGAGTTTCACCATGAGGGTCATCCCATTCACGGTACCTAAAATAAATATATAATAACAACTATTACCTTTCAATTTTATGTACAAATGTATATGAAGAAGATAACAAAATACATATTAAAATAATACAATATTAGAACAAAAATCAGATAACAACATTAATTAAAAATATATTTAATAACCAAGCCTACATTTTTATGAAAGTAAATAATTTGCCAGTAATAATAATTAAGATGTATTATAAGATAATTAATCAAAATATCAATATAAGTAAATTACACTATAATTTTACTATTTATTAACTATAAAGAATACATACAGGAAGTCAATTTATATCAGTACAAACTTCCTTCCTGTATACATTCTTTATAGTTAATAAATAGTAAAATTATAGTGAAATTTTACTTATATAGATAATTTGATTAATTATCTTATAATACATCTTAATTATTACTTACTAGTTTGTACTGATATAAATTGATTAGGATATAGTAAATACACTAGAAAGAGATTATAAGAATTAAGGGAAAAATCAATAAAAGATAATATTAGAAATAATTTTAGATACTACAAAATTTACAGTTCAGAATTTGGAAAAGTTATTGGAAAAAAAAAGTAAATAATAATTAATTAAAACTTAATATTTTGTACCTTTTTAAGAATTGTTCAAGACGTTGTGGACACTGAGCACCCATTGGTTTAGACAAATCTCTGAATATAGCAGGATTTGTAAAATCAAGTACATCAGATTCATAATCATTTAGTATCCAAGGAAAAACTGGATACTGCATGAGATCATTATAACTCCGCCCAGCCAATGTATTTAAATGCATTAAATATTGGAAATTAGATATTTCACCTTTCTATAAAAGTTTAATAAAATTTAAATTTAATTTATTTAAACAATTCTTTTCTTTGGAAATCAAATTTTAATTATATTATGCATTTAGTAATATAAAATATATCGCAATAAATAAATTAAATGAATATGAAAAAATTAATTACAATATTTTCTAATTTTTAAATATTGAAATCTACATAAAATATTATTTAACATATAAATTAAGTTACTTCCAAAAATATTAATATATATAAAGTAAACAAGTTAAATTTTATAAGTTAACTTACCACCCATCTTTGGGTAACCGTAGTTTCTCCCATTAGGTTTGAAAGAAGACTTGTGCTCTGTTCAACATTCGCTGTTCTTTTTTGACCAGCAACAGATTGATGAGCATTGTCTGCTATTGATGTTGAGTATGTCATGAACCTACCAATTTTTTTAAAAATATTTGCTTATTTTTAACAATATAGTTTATAAATTATATCTTTCTCAAGAAAAGTTTCAATTGAAATATTAAGAATACAAAATACTTTTGGCAACAGATTGAAATTATATATTAAACAGCATCATATAAATACATTTCAAAAATTTTACCTATTAAAAACTTTATTTCTTAGTTTTCTTGGAAGTGCTAATAAATGATTACGCCCATCAGCAGAAAACAATTCTACAGCGATTGGTTGTAATAGATATCGACGTTTATGAACTTCCCTATAATTTTAAAATAATATTATTTTTGTTAAATTATGCACATTATTTTAATAATATTATGACTTATTAAAATACCGTATGTCATCATATGAAAACTTTGAACTTTGTTTTTTAATGCGCACACGGTTTGGGCTCCCATTTCCAGGACTTGGCAATAATGGCTCATATGAATTGGGTAATAAAGTATCAATATCTCTGATTTCTCTAGTTTTAAGTAATGTAAAACCATCTACAATATAGACATGAACTTTACCAAACAAAAGTAAACCTTCATATGTATCCAGACCTTGAATTCTGGCACACCGAAACATATGACTAATCTGTATATAATATAATATCACACAACATTATATTTTATAATATATAAATATAAAATGATAATTAATTCCACCTTTTCATTTGGTTCTAAGAGTCGAATTATTGTATGGTTATCATCTGGAGGAGCTTGGTCTTCAATTCCACTTTCTAAATCGTTATCATCCATCCCATCATCTGGTTCAGATGTCGATCTTCTGACAGCACGTTTTAATCCTTTGAATGGTAATTCTAAAATTCAAATAAATGGTATAATATATTTATTGGATATAATATTATTTTATGAATACATTTTATACAAAATATTGATAAACAAAATGTAATATAAAATTCTATATTTTCATTTATTTCTCATATTATATATATATATATATATATATATATATATATATATATATATATTGTATAACAAAATGTTTACCACTATCATCAAGATTTTTGTCAAAATCAAAAGTATCTTGACCATCAATCATTGTTATAGATTTGTTTTCATTTGATTGTGGTGCTAAATTTTCCATATCTAGTAGAGTAGGCACTTTATATTTTTGACAAAACTCTTTGCTATCATAACTTGTAGCCACGCGATATTTTAATCCTTTCTAAAATAAAATACAATTTTAATTAATAGAACAAAACACACATACACACACACACACACACACATTTTAACAATAAAAAAAGAGTAGAGAATAATGTAGTCGTGGCAGTTAGACATCACCTGTAACGGGTCAAAAACGTCAGTACATAATTAAGAACATGGATATTTCCAAAAAAGACAATAATTATATTTTAATCCATGAAAGCTTAACAAACTGAAATAGAGATGGGTCAAACTATTTGAATTTTAAATTAAATTGAAACTTGGGGAGTCCGGTTTGATTCAAAATTCAGACTTCAAATTTTTTTCGAACCAAATTTTGTGAGATGAAAATTATTAATTTGTCAGTTATTTTTATAATTACAAAAAATCTGTCCAATTTTATATATATATTTTAATTATCGCCATTAAAATTAACTTATTTTCAACAAAACTAACAATGTTTTAATGCCAACTTGGTTTTAAAACCAACTGCATGTCTTGGGGAAGAATATGAACCTTACCATAAAATAAATATACCACTATAGCATTAATATTAAATTATTTTTTTATATATACATTTAAAAAATATTTAATCCTGTATACACTATAATATTATAATACATACAAATAATTATTAAATGTTAAAATTTTAAATAAGATTTAAACAGTGACTTAGTGGTCTAATCAACTATTATTTCTCATAAAAAAAATTCTCTTATTTTAATTTTAATTTGATTTGTATCTTTAAGGGAAAGGTCAAGTTTAAAATATGGGTTTGACAAAATATTATATTAATAGTTAAGTTCAATTAAAGTTCATAAGTCATGAAAAAGTTTGATTTGAATTTGTCTCGACTCCAATAAGCAATAACAATAACTATATTCAACTTGTCTCCAATAAAAAAAAACTTACATTGTCACCAGATTCGAGTTCTGGTCTGTATGGGTAATGAGTATAAAATTGATGATTTTTCACCATTTTTTTACGCATTCTACATGGACCTTCTGTCATGTCTAATATCCACTTATCTAATCTAAAATCAACAAATAATTAACTATGAACAAACAAAGTAAAATTATTTTAACTTACTTGCAAGAAGTAAAAGGACCCCAAAGTCCTCTCTCCCTTGTTAATTCTTGTTCAATTAAATACCATTGATCCAGAGCATAACGCACAGTAAATGATTGATGCTGAGCCTGCTGTGCCACTTGCATAGAAACTAGTTCACATATTGCATTTAAACCCTGATTAGCCCAAGTAGACCATTCAGTTTTAGTAATTCTTGATAGTGGTATTGAAATACTAGATAGACTTCCACTTTGCCAGCGGCTTTCATCGCGTCTAAGAACTTTGCCGCGCGATGCAAGTCTTGTTAAGCCACCAGTTACTTTTTGTATTTTCTAATAGGTAAGAATAAATAAACAAATCTTAGTAAAATAAAACCATTATACTTATTCATTTTGCATTATTACTGATTGAATTTGAGTCTGCAATTCCCAAGGCATTTTATACAAAGATTTTTTCTCCATATCAATATAAGTTAACCAATGTTTTTGAGCTGTTTCATAAATGAGTTCCCGGACAGAAAGTAAGTCAGGAGCTTTGTTATTTGGTGACATTGGTAATGGAATTTTGAAAACCTAAAAAAATCATTTCATGAAAATAAAATAATAATACATATGTACTACTTATTTATATACTTTTATATACAATTTATATACTTAAACTGTATTATGGTTAAAAGTATTTATATTGATTTTAACTCATAAAAAACAAAAGCAAATAATATGTCCATTTATTGTAAAAACAAAACTTTTAATAAAAAAAAAAAAATGTCCATTAAAAATATATATAATTTACCTCTTCAATAGCTGGCTTTTTAGATATATACAATTCTTCCCAAACACGTTTTGCTGCTACTGCCATTAAATTTTGTCCTTGTTTAGCTGTTTGTTCTTCAACTTCTGCAGTTTGATTTGGATTTATATGCCATGTAGTTTTTGCATTTGTATCCAGTCTATAAAAATAAAATAAAATATATTCAAAATATATTTCTTACGAATTAAATTTAGAATATAATAAATTTAATTTATTATAAAATATTACATTATTTTCATATCAGAAGTCAACTGCAATAAACAATAAATAAGGCAGCCAATAAAATCCAATTCATGATTGCCTGCTCCAAATACCAATGTTCTAAATATTTTCAAATATATATTTTTATATTAGTTTTGTTTTATATTTGTTTACACACTATTGCATTTTTATATTTATTTACCTATTAGTGGTTAGTTTGTGTAATGCTTCCAAAACTGGCATCTGTGAAGCAATGGAATCTGTATTTCTTGAAAGCAAAAATAATGTAGTTCTATTAAGACAGTGATAAAATCCTTCCATAGGTACGGAGCATGGTCTTCGTTTTGCTTGAACAATTAATTTCATGATAAAATCAAATACTTCGTGTGCATCTTTTATTAAAACACCCTGCCAAAGTTTGTCCACAACACGGCAAGTTAAGTAACAAACATTCTGAGGAATATTTTGAGCACTACCCCCAGGAACTGTAGATACAGCTGCTTGTTCTCCAATCATAATATCAGCAGCTAATAAGTGATCCATCAATGTTGACAGAAGTTCAGTTTGATATTTTGATACCTGAGATGAAGTTGCACCTTCTGGTGAAGCCTACAAAAATGATGAGTACATACATTACACTTACACGTTACATTACATTACGTTACGTATACATTAATAATAAAAAAATTACATTTTATTATCAAAAGATTACTCACATCAAGAACTACATCTAATGGTGTTAATGACTTGCTGTTTATTGGTAATAGTAGTGAATCAACAACAATATTTCTTAAAAAATCAATTACAAATTTTCTAGATGGATGTAGAGTTAATGTTTGTTCCTTTTGAGCTGTTAAAGGTGGAGTTCCATCTGGTGTTTTAATAAAACAGTCATCATTTGGTGTGGATGGCTCACTTAAATTCAGTGTTGTGAATGGAAAAAGTGTTGAACTTAAGGAATGTAAAATTTCAGATGTCATAAATGCTGGCATCCAGTCTGGAAGGTTATGGTACAAATAAAAAAGAAATTGAATTATGGTCACTGGGTGATCTTGTAACCAATCTGCGTATTTTATTCTAGAATAAAACGAAAATAAAATTAATAAGATAAAATTAAATAATTATTTAAAATATTTACTCTCTGTTATCTTGATTTAAAATTAATCTCACAGTTGACAAAAGGGCAGTGACAGCTTCAGGACACAGTACAATACGATCACTAACTGCTGAAAGTGACTGACTAATAGGAACGCCAAACATAAAAATCCAAATTCCATCAAGATTTAACTAGTTAAAAAAAATATATATATATCAATAAATAATTTAATAAAAAATTTTATATTAAAGGTATTTACTTTTTTTTCATTAGGAATAACTTTGGCCGGTTGTCCCAGCATTAAAGCCATAAGGAAATAATATAATTCAGGAAGTTCAATATGATAAGATAAAAACCAAGATAGATGTTGAAAACCAGGAATGTTTAAAGCTTCCATTTTGTTAAGTACGTCTTTATTATTCTTTTGTAAACTCGGAGAAAGTTGATAATCTAAAAGATAAAGATAAAATATAAATATAAATTAATGTTAATTAAATTACCTTTATTTACTAAACAATTTACTTAGCATTAAATTTGCTTTATTATTTTGCAAAAGTTCGGTATTGAATAGCCATCCACCATTATTCGATGCTTCTCTAAATTTAATCATTAAAGTAGGTACAGAACATAATGTAGAAAGGATTTTATATGCCCAAATTGTTGAAGAACTATGTACATATGATTGCATAAACAACAGTACCCAATCAAATCCTAATACACGTACAAAATCATCACAAAACCTACAGTAAAATTAGTATCATTAATATAATACGAACAAGTAATATATAAAATAGTATCTATATTTACCCAGTACAAACTAAGTTTTTATTGGTAAACAAGAGAGAGTGCATAAGTTGGAGACAACGATTACGCAACAATATCAAAGATATAGTCTTTTCTTCATTGGTCAAATCAATATTACTTTCCACAGTCTTTGTCCTTGTTTCGAATTCTGTTACTTTAAGACTGCATTCAGTATTAAGGCCCGTATTCAATGTAAATACTACGTACTGACCAAAACTTCAAAATTTAAATTATAGGTTATAGTTTTAAAAATTAATATTAACTTCTAAATATTATTATTACAAAGTATTAATAGTATAAAGATAATTGTATTTAATTACCATAATAAATCTTCAGTCAATGGATGTTTTGCTAATAGTGCTCCAAGTAATGAAAATAATACTTCTATAGTTGATGATGTAGAACTATTAAAAACAATTGGTAAAAAGTTCACCATTTTACAAACCATTTCCTTATTTCTCAATATAGTTAAATTGTTTCTTTTCTCATTTGAATCTGATACCAATTCATATAACTGTTCAAGAAGTGACCGCAAAAGACTAGAAGGAACTTCTTGCCACAGCTAAAGAATTATGAAATTAAAAACAATTCGATAATTTTATTTGATTTTTATTTAAAATATACAAACATTTAATTCACAAATCAAATCATTAAATGCGACTGAATCTGGTATACTTGGTGTTTCAACACTTCTAGTTGTAATTACTAAATCAAGTATTATGTGTAAAATATGGGCATTTAGCATGTGCTTATGTCTACGTAAGCATAATGCTAAGAGCTGATATCCACGTTTACGTTCCATTTCTCGCTTTGCTGTAATATTTAAGTTTAATACTCCACTTAGAGCTTTCACCGCAGCATATAAACTTTCCATATCTCTTGCCATTGCAATTAATCCTGAATATTACATAATAATAAAAATAGTTATGAATTTTATATATAAATAAATACACACACACACACACACACACACACACACACACACACACACACACACACACACACACACACACACACACACACACACACACACACACACACACACACACACACACACACACACACACACACACACATATAAATATAAATATTTTTTTTTATTATTACCTAATAATACAGAACAACCTCCAATGTTATCAATTAATTTTAAAACTGGACGAGGATAAAATGTCCGAACTCCCAAATATCCTAGTATAACACCACCTAAACTTCTAGCTGAACCAGCTAAATGTCCAGCAGTGTTGTGCATTATACGAATCGGTGTAGCATTTTCATGAGTTGACATCCCTAACTAATAAAATGTAAAATTGTAACTAAACAGCTATATATTTAATAAACAATTATTAAAATATGGTAAAATATTAAATTAAGGCAATAACTGCTTTTAGTGTTTTCAATCAATTACATTTTGGGTAACACTATTTTATTCACAAGAAAAATCAAAATACAATTTGTAACCTAAGAATCTTAAAAATGTTTGAATGGCTTGAAATTCAACCAAAATTGTAACTCAAATGAGAAAATACTTAATTATATTATCATAACAAAATAAACAAATTTTAATAAAACAAGTATAAGAAACATTTTTTTCCATGAATATTATAAAGCTACATAATATTGGTTATGAAATCTTTAAAGATTTGTAGCATTCAATTTATTTTAGTCTTCCTTTTCTAACTAATACTTCTACCTAATTCAGAATTGTCTCTAGTTAAAGTAAACCATTAAGCATAACAAATAAAAATTATAATTTATAAATATAATATATATTATATATAAATATAATACATATTTATGTTTGTAATTTTGTAAATTAAATTGTAAATAAAAATGTATGGTATTGTTAAAAAAATAAAATAGAAATTTAGAATTTTGTTTCCTGAAAATACATGTTTAAATTATGTTATTTCATGTGTAACAATAAAATAAAATAATAATTCATAAATAGTGAATAATTTATTACTTTAATAATAATAATAATTTTTGATTGCATCACGGTGTTTAGAAAGAAATAATACGTACAATTAAAAAAAAAAAAAAAATTCAAATTTAATAAGATTTTTTTTTAAAATTATACCTATAGCTCTAATTTAGCCCATTTTGAGTTTACAACACAAGTTGACACATCAAAATTACTTGAAAAAAATCGATTAATCTGAAAATGATATTTAAAATAGGGGTTGCCATTAAAAAAAAATTAAGTTTTGTCGCGCATGCGCAAAATACATGAGTTAAAAATTTTTTAAGTCATAGGAATTTATGATCCATTAGTCTAGTTTAATGTCCCGCAAACAGAATTGAAAAATATTTACAGGGTAATGAGTGATAAAGTATACCCTGTTTCTTGGGACACACTGTATATATATATATATATATATTTAAATATTATAATATATAAATCTTTGAAGATATCAATATGAAAGCACACAAAGAACTTGAGAAATTAAGAAACCATTTTGAAGTTTAGGTAATTGTAGCAAATTAATCAAGATATTGACTATCAGAAAAAGAACACCACAAAGATTATAATAAACACATTTTATAAATAATTAATTTAAAAATTTTAATTTGTGATTTAAATATTTACTTGTTTTGCAATTGATTTACTATCTACTCTGCTGTATATTTTTCGTATTTTCGCCAAAGTTAATTGAGAAACTGCCCTTGCATTCAATCCAAAAATTACTTTTTCTTCAGATACCAAAGGCGTATTTCCTATGTGTTCTGAATCTTATAAATAACACATTTGTTATTAATTACATTAATTATAAATTAACTTGAAATACAAAATTTACAATAAAAACAAATACCTTTAATATCAGGTGCTTGTAGACTTCCGAAATAGTGAGGACCAAGCTGATACAAAATTTTTATAGCATGGGGATTTAATACCTCTTCTAATAAACAACAAGGTCCTTGTTTCCATGTCAATTTAGAATATTTTCTCCAAATTGGAGGTGTCCCTATGTATCCATATACAGAAGATGCGACTGTTAAATTAGCTGCAGCTCCGCCTGGATTTTGAGAGATATAATGTAGCTGAAAAAATTATTTCAAATAAGTTAATACTAATTTTAAATATAATTGAAAAACATTACTTTCTGAGTATGTACATGACGACCATCCATATACAATGAAAAAGATGAATTTTTTAAAACAGCTCTATTTAAAACTAATACAATATGATGCCACTGGCCTTCTTGTACAAGATCTGGATACCATAGTCTGGCACATGAGTCACCAATGACTTCTGGCTCCCAATCAGCATTGGCTAAAAATACAGTTAAATTTATATAAATTACAAAACATAAATATTAAGTACCATAAATTATTGTACAACATACTCATTGATATTGGAGTTTCTTGAGTGGATATGGTAAGTGCTCGATCACGAGCAGACAATACTACTGCTAAACAAACTAAATGTTCTCTAGTACTATGCATATTTCGAATTAAAGTCAAAAGTCGAACAGGGTGAGGATCAGTTCTTGGCTCTGAAAACTTTTCAACACACAACCATGTTGAATAACTGAGACCGCTTTGTGGAGGAAACATACGATCACCTTTCAAAAAAGTAAAACTATTTTAATACCAAAAATATAATTTAAATTAAGTTAACTAACCAGTTCCTATTCCTCCAATTACATTCATATCAGGAGTAGTTAATGTAGTGACGTTAACAACTGAAGGTCCGTTAACTGGAGGCTGTGGGGCAATACTAGGTAAAAAAAGGCACCCAAAACCCTCAGAAGACAAATCCATCTCAAAAAATGGTGGTAATGTAAGCATATTAGGATCTCTAGGGGTAGTCATAGATACAAGTGTTTTTACACGACTTAACGGTACTGTTCCACCTGGTTTTTTACTACTGTGACTTATCCAACAGTCAAGTAAATCTAATGGAACACAACATAAGGGTTCTCCAAGCCTCAAAAATTCTCGCAGATCTTTTGGTTCTAATAGTTGAATAGCTAAACGTTCTAACATATACTGAAACACTGTATGAAGTGGATGGGTTTCTTCCAATAATGCTATTCGTCCTACTTTTAATACAGTAGTAGGAAATCCAGAATCACATAAAAGCTGTTGATTTCTTTCACCACGAACTAAAGATCTGATCACTTCTCCTATATAAACTTGCAATGTAAGTGACAGCTATAAAATGAAATATTAAAAGTTATTATATACCAAAACCTATTTTAATATTATTGTACTTCAGGAGTTGATGGATTGTAAATTGATGGTAATAGTTGTAACATAGCAATAACAACACCAGCATGAACAATAATTGGATCTGGTGCCGGAGGAGTCAAATTAAGTTGTATAGCACGGCGATTATTATTTTGACAATCCAAAGGTTTTGTAGCTACCTAAATATAATCAAAATTAATATTTTAACTCAAAATTAATTAACCTTTACAAACTAACCTCACTATATCGTCTATGAGCAGGTGACTTAAATGATACTACATTTGTATTACTCTGTTTATCATATAAATCAAGAGCAACATCATACATCATTCGCATTATAAGACACGCATAAGACAAAAACTTAGGAACATTATCTGTAATTCTAAAAAAATTATAAAACCAAATTTTTGAAAAACATCTAATATTTGTAGTCATTATTAAAAAATATAAATTATAAAAACTATTTATTAATTATATATTTCTTTTTAAATAGGTACTAATTAGTTTGTTATATTTTACCAGTGTACCTAGTGTAATATTATTTAAATGTCCACTAAAAAATTTAATTTATATTGGTATATTTTAAGTAAAAAAATTATGTATATTTATATATACTATTCATTAGCAATTTCCATTGAAATCAGCATGACACAATTTAAAAGTTTATTTTAAATTATACCTATAAATTATTCTCAACTCTAGAATTTATAGTAAACAAAATATAATGGAAAATGTAGTTTATAATATATATGTTTTAATATTGTAAAATTCTAATTTAAATTACACAATTTCAGATTTATATATATTATTTATTCAAAGAGAAACATACACAGGATTACTTATGTTGCTTGTAAATATGTTATGAAAAACATTTTCTTCTAATGATGTGGTTATTAAATCAATGTAGTCATCTAGTTGAGTTTCATTAGAAAAACAACCTAGTAATCTTAATGTGTCACATAAACTTGATAAACAAATCTAAAAAAAAAAAATATGTATATTATGTAACTTTTTAAAATTTAATTTAGTTTCCTTTACATACTTCTTGATGAAAATATTTGGCATTTGCTGGTTCAAAGCGCATAGCTATAGTAATTGTATTAAAAATTGTATAAACAAATTTTAAAGCTTCTTGATTCACTAATTTTTCATCTGAAAACCAATCCTTCATCGATACCAATACACTTACAACATAAACAAAACCATCAACTTTACGAAACATAGTTCTTGTGCGATGGCTCTCTTTCATACAACTCAAAAATAATTTCAAAATACTAGATTTTAATGGTATACAAGTAAGGTCAGCTGTATGAAGGGAACGTAAAAGTATAGACATTTCTTCTTCACCACCAGTGCTCAATATCATTTCTCGTAAAATAGCTAAGTAATACAAGCAAACATAGATACATACATTTAAAATTTAAAACTTTTTTAAAAGATAAAAGTAAATTACCTGTAGCATATTGACGAGTTGATGGATATTCGAGTATAATGTATAATACTTGGGCACCTCCACATTCTTTAAAAACTTTACAATTTTTTGGTGAAGACATCATAAGATTAACAAGACATTCTGCCGTTAAGTTTATAACACGTTTTAGGTCACCATCATGTTTTTCATCTTGAAATAAATTTAAGTAGTAATTAAAGATCACATTAAAAATATATTATTAATAGGTAAAATAAATTGTTTTTTTTTTTTTTACTATTTAAAAATATATTTCTTTTGTAAATGCTTACATATTACTTTCCAAAGTTTTGTATTAATAATTATTTGTGTACTTAATTGTAATATGTTTAATTATATAAATATTATAAAATAATATTCCACAAGTTTGTTATAATTATTTTCATATACTACCATATTAAAATAGTAAAAATATATTAACATGGATTGATTAAAATTAATTATTTAAAATAATTTCCAAATTTAAACACCAAACATCCAATTAAAATTGAATTGCTCTTTTTAAAAACAAAAAATCTCTTGTTTAAATATTTACAAATTAAAAACAACAACTTAATGTTAAAAATAAAATAATATTTAATGTAATAAACAAGTTTAAAAAATTACACTCTTTGAATGTGTTATATTATTGGTTTCCTACCAATACATATAGAATAGAATATATATAATCATAAGGTTATTTGAAATACACATTAAAACTCATTTGAATTTATAACAAACAAACATACTAAAACAAAAATATATATATATATATCTGAATAATAATAAATGACTTCATTGAAAATAAATGTAATTTTATTTTTAAATTTTTAGTTTATTTACATCACATGTTTTGTTATTATTATTTTTAACCAAGCAACAAAGACTTCAGATCTAGACAAACATCTTCCTAGTTAAATGTTTTAAATGCTTAAAGGAAATATAAATTCAAATAAACATTTTTATATACTCAAAATAATTCTAAAATTACCTTTTGATACAGAATCAGAGAGATAGTCTTCTGTGTAGCTTCTTAAATTATTTGACAAGCCCTCGAGTAAACCAACATCTCTAAATACATCTTTAAACGTATTATTATGTTTTAATATATTCAGTAATGTTTGCAGACAGAGTTTAGTACATTCTGTTGAGCTATATGTTTTTAATAATTGAGCCATTGACACCAATTCTTTTACTGGCACAAAATTAAGTTGAAAGACAATAAACTCCAAAAGCTTAAAAAATTTATCTTGTATTTGTAAATTTTTTAAAACAATATACTCGGCAAACTGTGGTAATGTATTTTGTGGTTCTAATATAAAATAATTTGCATTATCAGAGTGATAAACATTTGATATTGCATCAAGTATTGTACAACATAATGCACTAGAATCAGAACGGATAAATGTAGTTTGGAGAACATTGAATGCACTTAGATTCCGTACACTTTGACCTAAAGAAAATTATTTTTGTCTATCAAAATATATAAACTCACCAATAAAATATATATATATATATATATATCCTTACCTCGCCCAGTAGGTTGTGGAAAAGTAAATCCTAAATGTTGAAATAATGAATTTGCTTGATCCTGACTTGGTTTCAGTTCAATATAACCACTCATCGAAAGAGATGCAATTATCAAAACAAGATTCCTTATAGCTTCAAGGGCTTCATTAGATTCGTCATTTTCTAAACTGAAAATTATTTTATAACATTAACTACTATTAAAGGAAATAGTTCTGTATAAGTAATTATGTATTTAAATTAAATTAAAATAAAATGATTAATTAAGAAATGTATTTACCTTAAGAGAAAGTCTGATAGGAATGTGTATCCTTGTGCTGTATTAAAATCATCAAGTAATACTTGTGACACCTCGGAAGAATCTTTTAAGAAATACGAGACTGTAACAAACATATCAACTACTTCTAATGGACTTAAATCTGTACACTGACGCATATTTTCAATACACATTTCAATACAATTCTTTCCTGATTAAAAATATAAACAATTCAAATGTTAGTAACTAAAATCTAAAAACCTATACAAACTTAAATATATTTATAAATATACACACACCATGAATATATTGTATAACTTTTGGTGTAAGTCCATGTTGTGAAATAGTTATTAATACTTCCGCAGAAGATTTTCTCCAAACAGCATTATACGATAGACAAGAACTTGTAATAGCAGAGAATAACAGAGATAAATCATCTTTCGTAACTAATTCTTCAGCAGGCAAATGATTACTGCACAATCTAACTAATATTTGCACAAATATTTTTTGTAACAGAATACGACGTTCCTTTGGAGTAAAATCACTTTGATCGGTTTTTTTGTCTTCATCTTCCAAAGGAGGCAAATCAAAAAAAAGATACAAACACTTTACTAATGTTGATGGAAGAGACGCTGATACCATTATCTAAAAGTAAAATAAATTAAAAATAAAAAAAACTTACAAAATTGTTGAACATACTTTTATAAGAGATGGCTGATTAGTTGCTGCTAATAAATTTAATGTGGATAAAAGCATCCACCCATTACTAGATTCCTCGCAGTTTTCAATTTCCAAAAAGCTAGCAATAGCTTTACTTGCAGTTTCGGTCGATTGATTAGACGCCCGTTGCCGAATTTCAGCAACCATAAGGGTTGACATTTCCGAGCACCAGCTATTGATATCACAAAATTTTTCAATAATTTCTGCACACGGACTTCTACCAAAAACCTAATTTAAAAAAAAATGTAAGTATTTTATCAAAATTCATTCTTAATAAATTTAATTAGTAGATTATAATAATTGTTACTTTGCAAAATAAAGGAATCATAGTATACAATTTTGTACTTCGTTCTTTGTCATTAAGCATATGTGATGTATGAATGTAATCAGTAAACAATTTCTTCAAATGCATTAAGCCAAGAGCAGTGTGTTGACCAGAATCATCTTCAAAAGGACGAGTATTTTCACCACCGGTAGGTGTGGCGGTATTACCACCACGCAATTTTCGCATGATATTCATTATTGATAAAAAGAAATATATCTGAAGAAAATACTTGTTATTAAAATTTAAATAAACATAATGTAAAAATTATATTCATACTAAAATAGAATTAGGTAGTTCACAATTGATTTTTTTATGTTAATATTGTTTTTAAGACCATTTTCATATTAACTTCACTAATTTGTATATATCATCCTTAAACAATTTATATCTAAACACAATTCAAAATTATCTCTAAATAATCAAATACATAATTATGTTATATTTTAATACCTACAGGAAACGGGACTTAATAATCTCAAATAAATGTCTCCGTTTTTAATAATTAAAAATTATTATTATGACATGCTAGTATTTAATGTTAAATTACTTGGCAAATTATGTTATTAAATTAATGATTGAAGAAAATGTTGTTAAAAATCATTTGTACTTTCTACATCGATAGAATAACATAATTATTTGGACATTCACCAACTATTAAATGTAACTGAACAATCACTCTTACCTCTAAACCATTAATCTTCAAAGGTGAAGATACTAATAAGCTAAGCTTACATTTTGTTTGTTTTTAGTACACCCGATACCTATTGGTAATGAAGTTTTAACATTTAAATATTCAAATGATACACCTTCATCTTAAATGCGTAAGTGTAAACACCAAAATGGTGTAATATTAATGTAATAGCTTAGAAATGAATTTCACATTCAAAACACTTTGGGTATAATTTTCATTTTGACATTAAATAATTCATCTCTTTTATACATATTGTTATATATTGTTTTCTCGTAGTTTACACTCTCTTATCAGAACGCCTTTATCGGATTATCAACAATAATAATCAATATTATCAAGGTCACTCTGTGAATGAAATTTTTTAATTTATAGTTTGAAGTTCAGTACGGACTTTTATTATACGGAAATGTTACCGAATGTCACCACAGTCCACAAGGCACAGTGCCACGGCGCACACTGCACAGTGCACAGATTAAGAATTATTTTATGAGACAAGTTATAAATGTTTGTATTTATTTTGTTTGTGAATACTGAATACATAAATGTATAATATAAATTATGAAGTGGAGGGAAGCGTCACTGCGTCAGGTGTTTTGTGTGACAATAGGGTGCCGATAAGATAGAAATTAAAAAATATTTTATAAGATAGTAGTCATAGTGACACCAGCAATGTCGTATGGTTCGGAATGTCGGTCAGTGGACAGAAAAACGAAACATAATAATATGAGTGTAGCGGAGATGAAAATGCTAAGAGCCTAAGATACATGTGTGAAGTAACTTGAAATAATAGAATGAGAAATGAATACGTGAGGAGTCGCATCCATCGTGAAGAATAGGTAGAGATGGTTGGGACATGTAATACGGAGAAATAAGGCTGTTAGCGGTCTTATGAAAATTAATGTTGAAGGGAAAAGGGAAGACGGAAGAAGAAATGAATAAATGGCATTGAGCGTGATATAAAATAGACATTGGTGTGAGTGTACAAGAGGTGGGAGATGATGCTTTATGGAAATGTAGGATTAAGAGTAGCCGATCTTATGTAGGTACTTATATAGTTGAGAGTGTAAGGTGAAGAAGAAGAAAAAGATATATCCGTGTCGGAAATTAAATAATTGTCGTAAAAGGCATTTAATTTTTTCAGATCACCACTAGGTACTTATCAGTCCACCCTCGTGTTTTACCATAAAATATTCAATGTTTTTAACTGTCCAAAATAAATAAAAATTAATTGATGTGTAAAACAACGCATAGGTACTATTCTTTATACTATTTTGATTGCATATATTACAGATGACAAACTAATATCTCGGTTCATCTTGGTCGGTGTAACAAATCGTGAGGTTATAATATTTATCTGGGACTGGGTACAGGGACGCCCGCAGAAGAATATGCCAGTAGGTGCAAAAATATTATTGGAGGCAGTATAAGCCGTGGGGGCTTTGCCCCACACCCCCTAAATGGCTTATTATTAACAGGTATACCCAGGGCTCGTAAATTCAGAAAATGTTATTGTATAAATTATTATATTTCGAATCTTCGAATGTTTTAAATAATGGACACAATAATCTATTTTTATGTATCGTTGCAGGAAAAATCTCAAGGGGTGCAACCGCACCCCCTGCCCCCCTCCGGGCGTCCCTGACTGGGTAGGTGATTCTTTTTATACATTTAAAAAGTTATTTCACATTTCATGACACAAACAAGTGTTTACAGAACACGATATTTGGATCGCCGAATATTTTACGGTCATATAGTGCATAAAAGATGGATTGTCATAATATAATATTGGTTTACTCATATATTGTTTTATATGATATAAAATGTAATGAGGATTACGTAATATATTCAGTTGTTTATTGTTTAACACATTTACACATTCTATAGGCTATATTCGTATTGTTATATGCTACGTCTCGGATTCGCCGACACACTCGATTTTCAACCGAGCATCTATAGGTGTCCCCAGGAAGTGTCTCGCCGTCTCGGGACAGTTACATAATGTTGGGCGGATTTCAAATGTTTGTTGTTCAAATACCGATTTTCAATAAAAATAAATTAATAATATTGTTATTAATATTAACAATAATGATGTTAATTTTGACGAAGAAATATTTTTTGTACAATTAAAACATTTTCATCGATAAAATGATAAGTGACGTTCCATTGTCAAGCGGTAAGAGATAAATTATAATTATATTTATTTTCAAAACGCTCGCAGATAAACATGAATGTTCTGTGCTATTAAAAGTTGTCGAATTCAGTTTTGTATTAGTTGTGGAATGTGTATTTTCTCTAATAGCACACGGACAAATTCAAAAAAATAACCTCGATGTAAAAAACGGTAGAAGCTTCTACCATTTTATAAAATCAAGCTTTAATAATCAAAATTGTGAAGAATTTATTACGACCAAATGTTGGAAAACAAAAAGTGCGTGTATCTGCAAAATAAATAATAGTTGACGAAATCCACAGAAGAATTTGCTAAATACCTACTGCTGGATTCTGAAAATTCTGAAGACAGATCATTGTTATATGAATTTGATTTTAATAAATCAAAAAATACTTTTTCCTAGTTTTTGAATAAATTACTTGTGTATATACGTGTGATGATGAATAATAATAAAATTCAAAACCCAATTATAATAGTAATAATTACTATTATTTCAGTATAACTTCCGAAGAAGAAAAGGGATTCAAAATAAAATGCCCCGGATTTTGGTAAATTTAAAATATTTAAATTTCTAATAAAAAATTACTATAATCTGCAACTCAATCGATTGTTATCAACTTCTGTGCTGATACTCTGATGTTCGCTTATCAAATATGTTGACAACAAACAAAACAACATAATCAACGTTACTCCTTAGCCCTCATTAAATATCAATGTTTAACATTATATTTTGTTATGCAATCTGATGGTTTCAATTCAGTGGAATTGAACCGTGTAAATGCCATGTACTTTTTTTTTATACGTGTATATATAATATGTAAAAATTGTTAAGTGTTCAAATTTTATCTTAACCGTTTTAAAAGCAAGACCGATTTACTGCCATAATTTTTGGTGAACTGGTAATTATGGCAACCAAAGTGGAAAATAATGACAATATTTCGAACGACCCATCAGATGAACTCAAATTCACCGAGCGAATGAGAAAGGCTACAAGGAAGGAACACCGTATTAGCGACGCTTTGATTAACGCGAAAATGACTATTGGTAATATCTATGTTAGGCATTATATGTATTATTTAGTTATTAGTTGTAAATGTAATACGTTAGGAGACAAATACATTTCTACAGTAGAGTTATTATTACTCATTAAATATACAATCGTTTAATAATAATTGTGACACGATTCTTAACCTCTTTCGTAACTTTGGAAAGTATCGAATACTTTTATTAATAATTAATTACTTGCCTTCTAATGATGATCAAATTGTTTTATTTAACATTTACTTTCCTTTTTTATACTTTTAAAAATTACTTATTTTAATAGATATTCGTTGTTTGAGTTTATTATCTACTCTACACGTCAACATTTCTACACAAAAAAAAAAAAATGTAATGGTACTTACATAAGATTAAACATAGAATGTTTTATCAATCATAACTAATTGCCAATTTATATAATTAATATTAAAGTAGTAGTCTTATCAAATTTATGACAATTATTTGCGTAATAAATTATACTTGTAATATATATATGTACGATACACACGTGTAAACATGTATAGAAACGTCTATAAAATTACTTGTGTAATGATTTTTAATTTTAGGTATGACTGATAGCAAAGTGTGGGTAGAAGGATTGAGACGCTTTTATGTTGTATATCAATATTTAGAAACAGCAATGCAAAATAAAGAAAATTACAATTTGCACAAATTTTCCGAAATTAAAGGATTATTTCGCACACAACGATTTGAAAACAGTCTACGGCATTATTTGGGAGAAAAATGGCCGTCCGGAACAACTAAAGCTATGGCTGAGTATTCAAATTACTTATTATGTTTGGAAAAGGAAAATCACGTATTGCTATCACCATTTATATATCACATGTATATGGGCATTTTATCTGGAGGTCAGATATTGATGGCTAAACAAAGAATGGCATTCTCTGATGGAAAAGGATCTGAAGCGTTTTACTTTGATGTTAATGTAAGAGAAGCAAAAAACCAGTTAAGAAATGAAATGAACGCTTTGGCAGAGAAACTAGACGACGAAACAAAACTTAGATTATTAAAAGAGAGTAAAATGGTGTACTTGTTAAATAATAATTTAGTCAAAGAAGTCAAAGTTCCTACTGAAATTTTGTTAATTAAGTTAATATTTATTATTGGGATTCTCACTTTAGTGATTTTATTATGGAAGGTATCTAAAAAATTTCTTATGGTATTATTTTAGTAAAAATGGTCATTTTTTTTATTAGCTGTTTTAAAGACTCAATTTTTAAACTTAAGATTAAAAATCGTATTTTAATGAAATATAGTTATAGGTTTATCTTGTTTACGTTTATTTCTTGTACAGTGTATATTGTGTATGGGGTGAAAAGAATAATAAAATATTTATAATTTATCATGTAAAAAATGTACACACCAACTTATATATCTAGAATCTAGATATGTATTAGTCACAATGTCTTAGCCAGAAATTCATTTCAGGGGGAGGAAGCACTCTATTTCATACTTACTTTTGATATTTCCAAATTGTATATAATTATTTATAAATTATTATTATAAAAATAAAATACCTACCCGATATTATTTATATAATTTTTTTATTTAAAACAGGTAGATTTTTTTAGAAGGAGGGTTGCAGTACCGTAAATGTCCTCCCCTGGCTACGGCACTGGTACTAGTTATAAATGTTTTATGTTTATCATTATTAAATGTGTTCTATTTGTATTATTTATGATAAACTAATAAATAATAAAATATAGTATATTATAGTATATTTAAGAATGTGAAAATGTACTACAATTGTCTGTTATAGAATAATGTCGATCAAATTAAAATTATAATCAACTTATTTAAATCTAAATTTTTAATGGGATATAATATAAATAATTACACTACAAAGTTATGTTAAATTGACTGAACAAAAGAAGGTAACTGGCAGTTGTAATTATTATCTGAAAAAATGCGTGATACAATTGGATTAATAACAATTTTTATATTAGTATAATTTAATCATAATTTTTTAATGATAACTTACAGACAATAGTGTTTCTAAATTTATTGGAAACATTTCGCATGAAAATAAATCAAACTTCAATTTTTCCACTTGATGATTAAATAAAAGCCTCTAAAAAGAACAAATACACAATAACATTATATATATAAAATCACTACATCTCTACTGAATTAAATATAAATCACACTTGCCTGATGTTTATAATATTCTCCTGGCAATAAATTTGTATCCATTTCATTAATCATACTTTTAATATCATTTTCCTAGAAACTATTTTATCTTAATAATAATAATAATAATAATAATATATATACATATATATATCAGGGGCGTAGCCAGAAGAGGGATGATGGGGCTGCAGTCCCCCCCCCCTCAAATGAATAAATAATCAGTTTTTTAGTATACACCATCTATATGATATTAATTAATTAATTATCAGCCTCAGCCTCCCCCAAACCCCAAATAAAAATCATGGCTACACCACTGATACATATATATATATATATATATATATATATATATATGTATGTATGTATAACTAACATTTCTTTTAATCAATTCACTGTAATAGCAAAGCAATGCAACTCTTTGAAATGTTGCTACACTCTCTATAAGCTCGATAACTGCAGAACTTCTAATAAATGAATACAAATTTATCGCAAACAAAATTCTCGATTGAATAATTATAGCAAGTGTGTCAAGTCCGTATATTCTGTTAACTTTGACCATTATGTCAAATATTTCCATATGCAATTGTCTAGTGTCTTCTAAACAATTGGCAAAATAATCTGGCAAAAGAAGTTTTGCATCAATTTTGTTTTCCTGTGTGATATACAAACACATATTAAATGCCTTATTAATAGTTAAACTGTTAGTTGTCAGTTGGTATTTTAAAACATATAACAATAATTAATACATTTTGCTAATTAATTAAGAAAGTAGAATGTAAATAAGAAATATTTTAGTATCAAATTCTATACATGACTAAATAGAGACAAGACATTGAAAAAAATTCTCATAATCATAATTTCTTTCCCATAAATCCAGAAAAAAACATTGTTTTGTAAAAATGTGAAGAATAAATTTTTTTTCTTTTGAAATAATAGTAGAAATATATATATAAACCAATATATATATATATATATATACTCTGTTCAAAATAAGAGCGGTAGTCGGCGGCGACGAGTTTTCGTCCATTTCGGTCAGTCGTTTCCCCTTTCTAAACGACCAGGTTAGATACCGAAAGCGGATCGACGCCACGCCCATGCGCAAAAGTCGGCCGCCAACTATCGCTCTTATTCTGAACAGAGTATATATATATATATATATATATATATATTTGTGTAACAATTGTTAATCAACTGCTTTTTCATCTAGTGTTATCTAGAAGTATTTCAACACTATTTTCCTGCACCTTTCAAATTTTTATGTATCAAATAAAATGTACTCAATTTTTACAAATAAAATATGAATAACAAATATTATAAAATTAACTTTGATTAACATTGTTCTACCTTGATCATATGAAAAAAGTCGGATATCCTATTTGCGATCATTTCAAGTGATGATTTTACCAGCAATAGGATCACGTAAAATTGCATTTCAAATATGAAACAGACTAAATCTTGAGCCTGAAGCACTAGATTGATGGTAGGCTCTTGAGTTATAACTGAATTGACAAAAAACACAACCAACCAAAACATATGCATACCACTAATGATAAATACAGATGACATTTTTAAACATGTATTTTTGTTGTAGGACAAAACATCCAAACATTTTACATAACATAAACGTATATTATGCCTGTTGTAAGCACAAGACAAAAAATATAATGCCAAACTGACAGTTATCAAAATGGCTTTGATTGTTGTCAATAAGTCTTCTATGAAATTGCTCTGAAAATAAACTTATTTATATACATATACTTGTAAATGAACCGTAAGAGACAAAAAATGAATAATAAAATAAAACTTACTTGTTTGAAACGCCAAAATAGTAAAACACAACTAGAGGACAGCGAAAGAAGGCCTAACATAAAAAAATACCTGAACTCTATTAGAAAATTTAAATTCAATGGTCGTGCATATAAAGCACCAATATTTGACCATAATACATGAAACATTATATAAGAAATGCAGAAGTATTATGAAAATCAGAAAATGTGCTACTTTTGAATTTGTTTCAATTCTACCAATAGAGACAAGGAAAATTAGGTTTAATTTTATTCAATACATATTCTTTATTCATTAAAAAATAAATAATACACAGACACATATATGTATTTCAGTCAATAATGAAAAACGAATATACGTCCTCATAGAATATTAAATATTTACAAAAAAGACAAGGAAGAAAATTAATTATTGAAAACCATTCTTTACAACTTAATATCCGCTTTTTTTCAGTGTAAGGTATTGCATATTATAAACATAAGAAATAACTCTTTGTCTCTTTGTATAATAATTGTATAAAAGTAGGCCATACTTCTATTATAAGGCGCTTTCAAATGCAAAACAGAAAATGTGTCAACAACGGATTCCAATTAATTAAAAACCAATACTCTGGAAAGTTAAATTGTAATGACATAATATAAAATATACTTTATAACAGAAAATTTTCCACTACTCCATACAAGAAAAAATTTCACAAAAACTGTTGTCCAGAGATCTGCAAATAAAAGACCTTGACTGTTACAAAAGGTATTTAATCAAAAGGCAAAAAGAAAAATAAAAATAAAAAATAAGTTTATAAATTTATATTTAATGTTTGAAACGAACTAATGACTTAATTAATTAATTCAATACAAAAAATGTCCTCAAGTTTATATTATAATGACATAGTAAAACTAGTTTATGATCACACTACATATTTACACAACCAAATTTAAGGTATTTTTAAACATTATACCTTTCATTTTTATACATATGGTGTTTCAAAAGGATTTACTTTTTAAATGTTGAATTAATTGTGTTGATAGAAGTCATACTACTTTATAACTAAATGATTCTCACTCTTTTAAAACTAAATTATAATAATTCAAACACAAAATTAGTTAAATATTAATTGACATTATTATTTCACAATAAAAATTAAAGAAATCCTACTCTAATAAAAAAACCAGTATTATTCAAATAGTAGTGTAAAGTACAAAAATATGTTATGTATCATATAAGTTCTCTTGAACATTTATTTTAATATAAGACATAAATAAATGTGAAATTATATTTTAAATAATAAAATTGATGTAAATTAGATAAAATTATATTAATATATATCACTAAAACAAATATATAAGAATTGATTTCAGTTTTAATGTAGTACATATTTTGATTGAAATTCTTATCTAAACAATTTATCTTGGCTGATTATATTTATGGGAAAACACGATTTAATGGTTGCTTAAGTAAAGATAAACTGGACTGGTTACATTATGAATAAAATTTGCATTATAAAATAATTTTATCTAAGAACTGAGTTTTTCAAAATATATTTGTGAACTTTTATTGTTTATATATTTTAACATATATTAAATAATTGAACTGATCCTAATAGTCATATCAATATATTATTTTATATCATATTTATTATTTATAGATTTAACCACATATTATTGGTTTATAATTTGCAACATAATAATATTACTGAATCCAATTTTATTTTAATTAATTTCATAAATGCAAATATATCAAAATATTAAATGATACCTAAAACCCAAATAGTTGTTTTATTTTTATTAATTACACATTTATAATGATTAAATAAATAAACACACATTGCCTATAAAAAAATGTATAAATAAAACGCCAAAATGAAATATCTAAAATAAGAACCACATATAGATTCATTGCAGAACAGGTTGAGGAAAACAAATTCAAAATATAAAAAAAGCAATTAAAATCTCATAAATCTGAACTTATAATTTATTCTCATACCACTAAAGAATACATACTACGAAAATTAAATAAAAAAATGACAAAATGTTACAATTCAATTTTATACTCGTTGTGAAAGCGGAATGAGACATTACTGACTCACAAACACAATTATAGACCAATAAAAAAAAAAAAGACCAAGAATAAAAGAACAAATGAATGTTTTACAGTTTCTATGAGTTATTTTTTAAAAATAGTCCTGAAGTCACAAACAGTAATATATAAGCCAATAGACAAAAAAAAAAAAATTAAACCTACAATTTCAGCATCTGACAAATAGATAATAATATTAATTATGTTACTATAAATATTGAATTAACCTAACCAATACACATCATATTTTATACCATATTAGATGTTTATTCTTTTTGGAAAAGTTATAATGATTACTTACACTTGCAATTAGAAATATATTACTTCAATTATATGACCATCAAATCTTGACAAATGTTTTAAAGCTAACAAGTGTATAGTTAAGAAAAACCAAATTATTCAGTCTTAAAATTAAAACATATTATAAATAATATTAATCACTATATAGCTAATAAAATGTTCTTTGAAGGTTAAAAAATAGTTTAGTTAGGTTAACATACATAACATAAATTATATAAAGATATTGTACTTTTATTTGTTATCTCAAATTATTTAATAAAATGCACATTACACAGAACTTAAATTGTGGTGTTTAGGTTAAATTAAAAATATAAACACTTATTTTGAAATTTGACGAGAAGAATATTTTTCAAAAAGGCTATAGATCTATTCGAAAATATTCTTCTTTTCAAAATTGGTAATAAGTGTTAAACTTTAAATTTAACCCAAACACTATAATTTTAGATACATGTATTGTGATTTTGTTGTTGTCTGTTAGATAAATAGACAAGAAATGAATCTGTACCATCCTTATTTTCATCTCATTCATGACTGATAAACATATTATTCAAAATTATTATCACTGCCATTAATATTATAATAAAAGTTGATTATTATAAAATTAATGACATGACTAAAAATTATCAAGTAATGATTTGTCGTTTTTAAATTTACTTTAAATAATATAAAGTATTATATTCATTAAACTTTACACTTAAATTTTAATCTTTTTTTAAAAAGGATACTTATTGCCCTTTCAGCATCCCATTCAGAAGCAAATCTAATAATTCCAAATCCCTTGCTTCCAACTTCAGAAAATTTAATGTCTCCACAGTCACGGAAATAATCTTTTAAACTTTGCCAAGTTGTGTTTGATGGTAAATTCTTTACCATTATAGTGTCAGATTTTTTTGGGCCCATTCCCATGTCTCCACCTAGAAAAAAAAATTTACTCATATGAAAAAAAAATTATATAATTTACAAATTAATTATATTCAAATAATCTTTGACCAAGTTTGAAATTGTGTGAAATACCTCTAAACAAACCTAAACTTGAGAGATAACATAATATGGGCAATTACAAAGTTATCGATTATACAAGGGAAATACATGTCAACACTAGTAACATAAAATATAGGTAATACAAAACAGTTCAATGGCCAATAATTGTTAACCCTTAATTAGTCACTTAAAAACAATTGCAATTTAGTTGAGTCATACTGACTCAATATTTGGATTTTCCAAGAAATGTTTTTTTTCTATATAATTTCTTTTCCCTATAAATTTAGCATATAATTTAAATATTTAATAACAATTCTTTCTTATTTGTAAAAATAATATTTAAAAAAGTATTAATAATACAGCTTTTATTATTTAGTTTAATTACATTTATATTATATTTAAAGTTAAATATTTTCTTTTAAACACTGTAATAGCTAAATAAGTTTTACAAAATTTGTGGATTTCTTTAAACATGCTTTGATCAGCTGTTTTTTTTTTTTTTTCTTCTTTTTTATATGGACCTTAATGATGTGTTTTAGCATAAACTTAAAATTTTAATGGATAGAAACACCTACTATTTAATCCAAGAACTTTTATAAATACTTTTTAGGATCGTTTAAAAAGTATCATCAAAAAGAAAATTTACCCCTAAATGGAATTAATTGATCATTTATTATAATTTAGTAGTTATACACAGATACAGCAAGTGTTCGTGCACGGATTTTTTTTTAGATTTTTTTCACATAAAAATTAAAATTTCGTGAACAGGTGCATGTTTGTCAGTTTTTCCTTTCAACTCTAATAATTTTATATTATTGTATCGCATATAATGATGCAGAAATAAATAAAACGTTTATAGGGCATCAGTATGTATATATTTGTATTTTGTACTAAAGGATCCACTACTTTCTCTTCAAATTATAATGTAAATGCTTCATTTGGTGTTTTAGCATTCTCTATACTCTTTACTCTATACTCCAAGTTAACGACTTGCTATGTTACCTCGTTTTATTTCTATTTAAATTTCAAATTACATTGTCTACTTCATAATACAGAGACGTAAAAATCCAAACATCTGATTCAGTATCATGCTAATCTTCATTGTTTCAAGAGTTATTATCTTAGTTAAGATGGGGTCACTCATTTTCTTAATGTTGTATGGGAATGGTCCTGTCCAATGTCAACAGGTAACTGACACAATAATTAGACTGCAATAAAACTAATATTGTACAAGTTTGATAAAGAAATAAAAATAAATTATATGTATTGAATCCAAATGATTCCTAATTACTAAATTTAAAAACAGCATACATAATAAAAAAGGTTATGAACAGCTGGGTGGTTTAAACTTGTGGAACGATTTGATAGAACTAAACCAAAAATTCAATATTTAAGAGGCATTTTATATGTATAATCTTGTACTTTATATTAATAATTTAGTAATTTTAATTTACTAATTTTTTTTTAAGATATATATTTCTAAATATTTTTTTCGAAGTTCTTCAAAACCAATATACTATTATGATCATAGGCGGATATCGGTGGGGACACAATCAGACCACACCAGACGTCAAAATAAAAAATTGTGTTTCAATATAAATAAAAAAAAAAAATTGTTAAGCCCCCCACGGATGTGACCAAATATCCGCCTATGATTATGATACACGATTGGTGTAATAATATTTGGGGAAATATATTTTGATCTTTAATTTAAATTGATAGGAAATTACTGTATATAGTAATTAATCAATTTAGTTCACTATTGACCCTGAAGTATTAGAAAAGCAATAAAAAAATTAATATACACGCAAATTAATAACAAATATTAAAATTTTAAAGTATCAAAGTTTAATTTTTTTTAAAACTATAATATTGAAATAATTAATATAAAGGTTATTAATTTATAAAAGAGATTATTTCAATCAATTGAATATTGAATTAAGTTTTTAAAAAAGTTAATATTTAAAAGACTGTAACAATTTCTTTTATAAATTAATTTCCTCATTATTATCAATTTTAATATTAATTAAAAAATAAATAAATAAATAAAATACTTGATAAATTACAATAGAATATTCTATTTAAATTTATCAATAATTACCCAATCCAGATCTAAAATCTGCAGCAAAAGGACCACCACCACTATTTGCACTCCGGACACCAAGTGATGCCGACAAAGAATCAAAATCACGACCACCTAATGAACCTAAAAATGTTTAAACATATTTGATTAAATATGGTAATACAATCAATTAAAATAATATATTTCGACACAAATCATTAATTAATATTACATTATTACAATATATTATATTACTAATCAATAATAAATATGAAATATTATTCATTAGCGTAAATTAGTAAGATTCAAAAGGTGTTTAATGTTCTCGATTTTTACATTAATAAAATAAATTTTCATAAAACCTTTAGTCATTTTTACACTAATGAGAAATAGTATTTATATATTGACCATTAATATTATACATGCATTACAATTATTTTGTAATAATGTAATTACTTTGATGTAATGAAGAACTATTCATTGATCCAGCTCCACCAGCATTTAAACCAGATCCAAAAGGAGGCCCTAAACCTCCTGACCCTATGCCTAAATCACTAGCACTCAAATTTCCAAGTCCATTAACTCCACCAACTAGAGAAAATCAAAGTAAATAAAAAGTCAATAATTAAAAATTTAATAAATTACTTACGAGATCGTCGATTCTGAGCTTCAATACTTAGTCGATCAGCACTTAAACCACTTAGTACAGCTAAAGCAGATGTATTCACTGGTGCACTTAATGGCTGAGCCTGTATTGGAGAAGTATTATTTGAAGGGAGATTTCCTATGAAACATGAAAACATTCCTCGTGAAATTACACATTAAATGTAGAGAAATATGTCTTTATATACTTTTTTTAGATGAATAATAATTTAATTGTTTAATATGTTAACTGAGCACAGTTATGTTCATGTATAACTCAAGTGCACATCTAATTTTTTTTAATTTAATTTTGTTAGTGAGAAAAGTTATTATATATTTTCAATGAAATATTTTTGAAGTTTTTTAAAACTCTTAAAACTATTGGACTTTTACATGACACTGCCCCAATATCAAATTGCTATAAGCAATGCGCATCAAATAATACGTAATATTCGGATAATGTACATAGGATGACAATTGGCCAATACGCATATTTTAAAAATACAATTGTATTTTTAAATTTTAAATACAATTTTAATTTAAAAGTTTGGAGTTGATTAAATTATGATTTTAACTTATTCCTAATCACCTTAAGCATTTCAAATATAATGTCGAGGACAGACTTTAATTATGATATTAAGAAATTTAGATTAGCAATTACACAATTAATTTAACTCAAAATTGTGTTAAAATATAATATACATAATTCAGTTTTCACTTATAATTTCCTTTAACACTTTTAGTAAAATAATAATAATAAATCTACATAATCAAAACATACGTTCAACGTCATGTAATGGTGCTCCACCTATACCTAAACCCATTCCTATGGATTTCAAGCCTTCTGGAAGTCTTGCTAAAGGATCTTTATCAGTACGATCGAGACGTATAGACATTGGACGATCAAATAAAAATTGATTATTAAACATAGCTACAAGCATTTGTTAAGAAAAATTAGTCTAATAAAATAGGTTAATTTATGTGTCTTTTCCTTTCTTTAAATTTTAAATTTGTTTTACATAAAATAATTAAATTAAAAAAAAACATGTCATTAAAGGATACAAATGGCTTGAACAGCTTCTACTGGATGATTATATTCTACTACTCCATACCCTTTACTCTTTCCTTCTTTGTCAGAAAATATTTCAACTTCCAATACTCGTCCAGCCAGTTTAAATACTTCTTTCAATTTCTTTTCATCCACTTTGTAATCAAGCTAAAAAAACAATTAACGGATAAATGTCATACCTAAAGTCAAAGGATATTTAAGTTTTACATTAGCAACAAAAATACGATTTATAAGTGGTCCACGTATATTAAGTGATTCTAAAAATTGAGGTGAAAGTCCATATGTATTGTCCCATTGAAAATCATCCGAAACTGGCATTCTGTTATTGCTTCTGATATCTCCACTACTTACACCACCGCCAACATTGTGAATGCCACCACCGCCAATACCACCGCTACTATTACGGGATCCATTCGGTAATGGTCGTCCACTTTTATCTCTATCAATGTCATCCTACAACAATTCAAAACATGAAATAAATTATATCTTATGCAATATAATTTGTTTAAAAGTAACCATACCTCTTTAACAACTAATTTTCTTCCATTTATATCAAAACGGTGCATTTTGTCAATTGCCTTTTGAGCAGATTCTGCTCTGTCAAATTCAACTGTACCACAACCTCGAGATTTATCTTTTTCATCTGAATAGACAATTACAAACGATACATCGCCAACTAAAAACACAAATAACCAAGTGAATGAACAAACACAATTCGAATCATTATTTTATTTAGTTACATTTTGAGTAATAAATTAAATTTAAAAAACAAATACTATTATACTGCGTTTTAAAACATATCGTACATACCTTCTTTTTTGAATAACTCTTTTAACTCTTTCCATTTGAATTCGTATGGTATATTGGACACAAATACTTTTTTACATCCACTTTTTCTAGACCGAAGTGGACTACGGCTCCTGTCGCGATTCCTATCAGCCAACCTCATGTTACTGAAATAAATTCAAAACGATTATACACGTAATCTTCACACTAATTATTTACTTTTAACTTAAAATTAACGCGGTACACTAGAACTAAATCAATAAACTTTTCCGAGTTCTATTCAATATTAAACACGAGTATAATAAAAATGGATTTTCACAATACCCGATGAAAACGACGAAGAAAAATCGCTAAATATTTAACGAGAAATAAAGCAAAGAAAATTGATCGACAATTCGTAAACAAAACAAAACTAATGCTCAAACTCAATACGTAAAATGTTTAAAGTAAAGAATGATTCACAATAGTTTGCGTTTGTGTGCAAACTGGAAAATAATGAATACTATCGGGATAATAAATACGGTAACCAAGCGTCACTTTTTGCGTAATGTTTGGTATAAAACATTGGTTATATATTTATACGTCAATGGTATAAAACAATAACACGTTACCGTGGTATCTCAAAGCGGGAAATTTTGAATTTAAAAATAATCAGGTGGTTTTTTTTGTTAACAGCCCAAAGGCTGATTGGCAGCAATTCTCCTCCACTCCTCACGCTTCTCCGCTTTCCTCTTTAATTCACAATAAGATCTGCAGTCCATATCTCCGACTATTTGACTAATGTAGTCCAGTGGCGGTCGCCCACTGCAGTTATTATCCTCAATGGCACCTTCTATTATCCTGCTAAGTAGGCTGTTATGGCGCATTATGTGTCCAATCAACTTGGCTCTTCTTGTTTTTAAGGTCTTCAGAGAGCTTCTTTTTTCGCCGGCTCTTCGATAGACTTCTTCATCTGACATGTGTTCGTTCCAACTTATTCTAAGTAGTCTTCTGTAACACCATGTCTCGAACGCTAAGGCTTTTCTGTTTTACCTATGGTCCATGTCCAATCCGGTGTACAATAATATTGCAAGCGCGTTACATTAAAAATGTTACGATTTATGTTATAGCCGTCAAACAGCATAAACAATTTTAAACGATTATGTATTCATATAACGTAAAATACGATTTTAACAAATGAGACATTTATATATATATATATATATTTTTATATATATTAGGATTTATATGTGTGTGTGTGTGTGTGTGTGTGTGTGTGTGTGTGTGTGTGTGTGTGTCTAACATGTGTATAAGAACATATTTTATAACAGAATAACAATCGGCGTTGGGTACGGTTTATAAAAATGTACAACTCACTGTGTACGCGTTTAATTATTTTATATAAATGAAAATTTAATAAATACCGCGGTATTTGCGTATTGACGTGTGTGATAAAAATATTACCTTGTAATTTATGTACGTATAGTATTACTCACTATAATATAATATTGTCACTCGATATTGACAAATCGGTCCGCGGGATAAACGGACGAACCGATACATGTACGTTTTTATTTTTTATTTTATCTATTTGAAACTCGAAAGAGCTGTGCCGTGCTATCGTGTCCATAAACATAAATTTTCGAGTCGTCGGCATCGTTTTCTGATCATGACGTTATCGCCAGAAGACGTATATAGCATTATTCTTTATTTCCGAAAAAAATAAACCGTGAAACATTTTTAGGATAAACACTCGTAATATATATATATATATATATTATAGTCGTACATAAAATATATCGCGTGTACTTTTATATACATTTCGAACATAATAATGAAGAATTATATAAACGTAATCCGTACGTGTAAAATGTCATCGTTATATATATATATATATACATAAGCGTGCGCAGACATTACTGGCAGGGTAGTCATAAATGATACATTACACATTGACATTTAACATGAACAAAAAATTTTAGATAGGGTAACTTTATTTAACTGCATTTACCATGGTAAAAAATTATTTTATAAGTAATAATATACCTAAATTAGTTAATAAGTAAAAATTTAACAACACTATTTTATATATAAAATATATGTTACTATGATAAAATAAATTAATAAAATAAAATTATGATAAATTTATTTTATCATAACAGTTACTAACGACGATATATATTTTTAATTTTTCCAATATTCTTATTTCTTACATTTTACCGTTTACGGACATGTTGAAATGGTCAAACATAATATTGTGTTGAGGGCGGGGGAGTTGTTCGCAGAGTAGTCAAGTGCCTACCCTGACTACCCCGTGCGCACGCTTATGTATATATATATATATATATATATATATATATAAAAACGAATCAAAAATAATTACCGTTTACGGTATAAAAATATTAGCTACTGTAACGTATTATTTTGTAAACACGCCGTGCTCCGTTAAATTTGTCGTTGAACTCGATATTTATATAATTATTCAATATTGCGGGCAATGCGCAGACATCGGAATAATACGGAAATTTTACGAATCCCCCACCACCACACAATGTGAACATTTAGATTTCTGACAACTGTCACACGGAGAAAACGGAAAAGCCCACAAATTATATGAAAACAAACGTATTTATTATCGTGCGTTTTATTATTAATAACGCGCTATCGCACTATAACACCGCAATCTATGGTTTGTGTGCGGACAATTTTCGCCAGCCGATTGTTCAGATCGGTCGGAGTGAGGCCCGCGGATCCGTGATGTCCGTGTTGTTTAGTATAATTAAATATGCATAAAACGTTTATTGAATTTTTATTTCCCACACGTAGTAGGTTAATACTGTAAACAATTTTAAAAGACTTCATATTTTTAACTCTCCTATTCTCCCCGCCACCATCGAAATGTCTCACGTCAACTGTACAGAAGTAAGTGCAGCGTATTTATATAATATTTATAATAACGTTGAAGTATAGGTACGTATTGTGTATGTATTTGAAAAATGACCCGTATTTGACGTCGCGCGTGTACTTTTTGTAAATATTTGTACTCCTCGACGCGGGCACTACTTTTGATTTCGAGCGTGCACTGTTTTTGTAGTAATTCTCTCCGTTTTAAGCCTTTGACAAATATGATGTATAATCGCGAGCTCTACTCGACTTAAATTTTTTACCGTTTTATTATTCCTGTCAATTATTCTGGGATTATAATTTTCCGAGGACCAATATATAATATAGGTGAAAATCGCTATAAATGTTTTAAACCGCTGACTGTTATTAAATATTCTGCATATTTTTCTTATACAGTAAAATCCTATTTTGTGTAACATTAAAATTAGATTTAAAAGTGTGTGTGGACTGCAGAGTATTGTTGGTCCGTTATAAGAATTGAATATATTGTAATATGAGTTTCCCTTATATATTATATATGTGTGTGTGTGTATTCACTTTTTAATTTAACATACTTTCAATATTATTATTATTATTATTATTATTGATGTAGTTTAATCTACCATTTTAGTTTTATGGCATGTGATTTTATGCAGTACATAATATAATATATTAATTTTTTTAATATAAATTTTTTTTTATAACCGTTTTAAAATAATTTAAAAAAAAAAAATTATTGGATTCAATATTAGTTGCATTTATTTAACAACGTGTACCTACCTAATGAGTAATGACTATTTAAAACATATTAGTTACTTAATTATTTACTAATTTTAATATTAATAATTTTCTAGGTAAATATACCCGTACTAAAGTATGAATGCTTTGAAGTACCAAATACAAACAGCAAAAAGACAAAATACAAGAATTTGAAATTTTCTCAAAAGCGTGTTATTGAAAGGAAATTATCACCTGCACTTGATTCAGTGTTTCAAATTAATTACAACAAAAATAAAACCGTTTGCACGAC
Organism: Slavum lentiscoides; assembly: GCA_032441835.1. Classification (NCBI taxonomy): domain Eukaryota; kingdom Metazoa; phylum Arthropoda; class Insecta; order Hemiptera; family Aphididae; genus Slavum; species Slavum lentiscoides. Next base: position 5,171,149 of record CM063713.1, read on the forward strand.
GACGACGACAAACACCGTAGGCAATTTTATGTCCTTATACAATAAAGTAGGTAAATTACAAAAAGATTATACACCTTTACACTTGGCTATCGAAATGGGCAATTTTCACTTGGTACAGTTTTTGTTAAGACTTCCTACGATCAATGTTAATACTTTTACAAGCACTGGTTATACAGGACTGCATATGGCTATCAAGTCGAATAATTTGAGCCTTGTTAAATATTTATGTGAATATTCTGATATCGATTTAGAAGTAACATCGAGTTGTGTGGGTACACCATTGATATATGCTACATTAATTTCAACTCCAGTCATTCTGAAATTATTAATTGACCATGGTGCTGATGTGAATAAGACGTTCACAGCAGATCGTTTAAATTCTTTGATGTTGGCTATTCATAATGACAAAAAGGAACAAAGTTTTATTTTGGCAGAAAGTGGTATTTGTCCTTTACACACAGATATAAAAAAATGGAATGCTCTACACTATGCTGCTTTATTTAAAGGCTCTGTGAAATTAATCAAAAAACTGATTGAAATCGGTTGTGACAAAAATGGCAATACGCGCGAGGGCATGACACCTTTGCATCATGCAGTTATTTCTGGTAGTATTGATGCTGTTCAAATACTTGTCGAGATGAAAGCAGACATTCATAGAACTGATGAAAATGGACTTACTGCCTTACATTATGCTGCATACCAAGGCCATTGGGAAATTGTTAAAATGTTAATAGCTGCTGGTTCCAGACCAAACAAGAAAACGAATAGCAAAGTGACGCCTTTACATTTCGCAGCCAAACATGATCGTTATTTAGTTGTAAAGGAACTCTTAAAGTGTTTTGTCGATGTAAATGCTATAACTATGCAGTGTAATACTCCATTACATTATGCAGCTTGTAACGGAAACGAAGAAATGGTTGACATTTTATTGAAAAATGGAGCAGATGTAAATATTCCAAACAAAGACAATGATTTGCCTGTACATCTGGCCTGTATACGTGGTGCTACTAATGTTGTAAAGTTATTATGTTTGAATGGAACAAATATAGAGTGCCGAAATAAAAATAATATGTCCCCGTTACATAATGCTATCCTAAGTGCTAATGAAGAGTTAATAAAGTTTTTATTGGTCAAATATAAATATAGTATTGATAGTGACTTGTATCATATAGCCTTACGAACTGGAAATATAAATGTAATTAAAATTATAATTCAAAAAACTAATATTACGTTGTTAAAGGATGAAGTGTTTTGGTGTAAAATAATTGGTTTTTCTGGATCTCTCGAAATAATAAAGTTATTCTTTGATCGCATTCGGCCACCCAGTGCAGCTATACCAAATTTGATAGGACATGCAATACATTTAGGGTATTGTGACATAGCGCGATACTTATTAGATCATGTTGGAACATGGCAAGATCATTTTGACGGAGAGGGAAATACAGCATTATACTACGCAATAAATAGAAATAATATTGAATTAGTTCGTTTACTAATAGAAAAAGGTTCAGATGTTGGACATGTGAATGATACAGGAATTACATTGCTACAGTTCGCTTCAAAGATTGGTAATACAGAAATTGTGAAGTTGTTATTGAAAAATTGTACTAATCGTTACACTTTTAATAACAAGATTTAATATATAAAAATATTCTTTCCATAACGTATTTAACATGGTAATTATTTGGACTAATAATAAGTAATATTTTATTTAATTTTAAAATTATATACCTACCTTAAGTTATTTTTTTTTTATCCAAACTATTACTAGACTAGAAGCAATTTGTACTATTAAAAAGTAATTTATTTTAATGAGACAGTTTTAGAATACATTAAAATACTATTTATTTGTAGTATAAATAATGTTTATGTTTGGTGAAATTTTGTGCATTTTATTATATAATTTTTTTTTTACAAATGATTGACTTATTTTAGGGTATTTCAATAATTATTATTTTTATGCAAGCATTTTTTTTTTTCAAATTAGATTATTGAAATTGTAAGACTATACTAGATTGTCTCCTTATAAAATATTATTTCGATATTGTTTTTATGTGAACATTTTGAAAAGAAATCGAATAATTGAAATTGTAAGATTATTTTAAAATTAAAATGTATTAATTATGGTTACTTATTTAAATATTGGTTAATTTTATTTATTTTCAAAACTATTAATAATTTTTTTTCTAAACATTTTACAATAATGTACTAATAAATGATACATTTAACCATTTTTGTTTTATACAATAAGAGGTTTAAGTTTTGTGTAAGGTAAATTAAAAATAATTTTCATCAGCTTTTCTTTTACAGAATACAAATAATTAAATTTTTGAATTGTGTACTAGTAAATTTAAAAAGTTGCAAAAGAAAATAAACTGTAATAATATCTATGTATGTGTTCCTTAATTTTATGATTTATTTTGATATTGTTATTAGTAACGTTTGTATTATTTTTACAATATTTGTAGTATTTGATTATAATTTGGTTAGTAATCTTTTCAGATCTTTTTCGTAGTATAGGTTTACACATATGTTAATATCTATATATTTAAAATTAATTAATAATTACACAGTTAAAGTTATTAATCATATTTATTATATTTATTGGTAGTTCATAAAAGTACCTAGCTAATACATAATATATTGTAATAACTATAACTATATATATATATATATATATGTATACTCACTTTCAGAAAATCTGACTCGATTATACATTTTTTTATTTAATAAGGTTATTTTAGATACATTTCACATAGTTATATATAAATATATTATACAGAATTAAGTAATTAATTTGAATTCGACTTTTTTTTTATATTTCATCATCCTTTAACGTCCTTGATATCAAACGAAAAAAATAAAAATAAAAATGTTGGATCGATCGAATACATTGACAGTTTGCTGGTAAATTTTTGAATTTCGCAAACTTAAAATTTTTTTTGATACTTATATTGGTAGAAAACAACTTACAATTTGTACAAAAATTATAATAATAAGTAAATGTGATGTAACACAATCGAGAGACCTAAGATCTGAAATACCCATTGATAATACCCTCGTCTCTCAAAATTATTAGAGGCTTAGCTCGGATTTTAATAATGGACGAAGTTTGTAAAGTCTCATCTTGCCTGTTTATCTTCTTATTTTTAGACACGATCTCCAGGTAAAACATAAATGTTATCTATGCCCAAGTACATATTTTATCCCGTCGGATGTTGAGATAACCATTTGTTATATATATAATATGACAATGGCCTTTTTTCCGGGTAAATATAAAAAGCCGGCGTACACGCGAGAGCATATATTTTGATAGTCAAACAATTTCGCTCCTATTCCATATTATCTGCAGTCTTGTAAAAAATACTGTATTTAAATACTTTTTTAAAAGTATTTTTTTACAAGACTGATTATCTGATATCATTCGCACAACGCAAAACTCAAATAACCGTCTATATGCGCGGTGTCTCGAATGTGCGCGATTTCTTTGAGCGCGATCCAAGTAGGTACCAACTATCAGCGGCTCGCCATATACAACCTAATCAGCGAACGTTTGCGCCATGTCTATAGTCTACACAATCATGCACGCAAACATTCGTCTGTAGTCTGTACGCGGCTTTGTATAAACAGAATAACAGATAGATATATAAATTGCTAACTATATACAATATAGTGATAATATTTGACTTCACAAATTCATATACTCGTACATTATACCACAGGACTACTGAGGACACATTAGATTCATAATTAATACGCCTATGGTACGAATTACGATTGACTATCTATCTTACTTCGTGGTCTATATGGTTGTACTATATCAGTGATCGAAGACCGAAGTGAATCAAAATAAGTGGCGAGATGGAAACAGTGTCGTCATACCAAGTTTTGAAGGGGAGGAGGCAAATTTGTGAACAGTCCATATTGTTGAAAAATAAGCAATAAAAAAACTTTTTTTCTAACAAAAGGTTCTGACACTGGTCCTATTATAGTTTTGATGGTGAACTATATTTTTTGTGATTACGTGACGTTCGAATCTACTGTTTAAATTTTAGAAAATAAATTAGTTCTTATAAAGAAAAAAAATGAATCAAATAGGTATTAAAAAAAAAAAATTAATTATGCATTATAAAAACTACAAATTATAAAAATATGTATTTTTAAAAATACAAGAGGGATGAATAATTTTAAACGAAATAAGTGGAGGGATGGAATATGCTAACTAAAAGATGCGGTGGGATCATAGAGTAATTCACGGTCTTTTAAGACCGTGGAGTAATTACTAATTAGTAATTACTCTGGGTGGGATGGCATCCCCCACTTCGACCACTGACTATAATGTTCATGTCATAGAGTATTACCATACATTGATACATACCATAGATTGTATAAATATCAGATCTATGGTAAACACACATATATATATATATATATATAAATATATATATCTCAATATCTGTAATGGCAATGCTGCAGAAGTGATGTACAAATGGTTAGGAAATCTATTGCGGTTGCTTTGCTTTGCGTTGGAGGGATGGCTATGCCTTTTCCTATTCCAGGCTTGCGCCTCTACTAGGGGATGGAAGTGGGGGACTGTTAGTTATTTGGTCGGTCTGCCCAAGTTAATGGGTACGGTTTTGGTAAGTGTTTTGTTGTCGGTAGGGTGTGCGTTTTTCCAAGAAGGCGGATGTGTTTGTGGTCGGAAAAGGAGTTTTTGTAGAACATCGTTTTGGATTGAGTTTGAATTGATTCCTGGATTGATTTGAAGTTTGTAGATTTATGAAGGATCGAATTTTTGACGATAGTGGGTAACCCCGTTATCGTACGGATGCCGATGTTCTGGACGGATTCTATGCGTTTCCAGTGTGAGCGGCCAATGAAGGGCGCCCAAGAGGATCCTGCATAGGTTAGGATGGGGGATACGTAAAGTTTGAGTAGGTTGAGTTTCGTTTTAGTCGGTACGGGGTTTTTTCTGTTTAGTATAGGGAAAAGCATACCGCGAACGCGGGTAGCTTTTTTGGTAATGTTGGTGACGTGTTGGCCGAATGTAAGTTTGCGTCCGATTGTGACGCCGAGGTAAGTAGCTTGGTTGGATCAGGGAATTATGTGGTTGTCAATTTGTAAGGGTTGTACGTTTGTCGTGTTATTGCGTCCAAAAAGGACGCTTACGGTTTTAGTCGGGTTTATTTTGATGCGCCAGCGGTGAAACCATCTGGATGCCAAGTCGAGTTGGTGTTGTAGTTGTATGGTGGCTCTTTTGGAGTTTTTGTCGGATGTGAAGAACATCGTGTCATCGGCGAAAAGTGACACGTGTGCTTTAAATGTCGTCGGTAAGTCGTTTATGTAAGTAAGGTAGAGAGTCGGTGAGAGACAGGACCCTTGTGGAACGCCGGCTAGAATGTGTCTGGTGGACGAGAAGGAGTTTTCGATTTTTGTGATGAAAGTACGGTCGGTGAGAAAGGATTCGATGATTTTAACGATCTCGGTCGGAATGTTGAGTAGTGAAAGTTTGTATAGGAGACCTTCGTGCCAGACTCGGTCAAAGGCTTTCTCCACGTCGAGGAAGATGGAAGCGGTGTGTATGTTGTTGTTAAAGTTTTGGCTGAGTTGGTCTGTAAGTTTGGTCAGTTGTAAAGTAGTGGAGTGTTCCGGTCTGAAGGCGAATTGTTCGGGTCGGATTTTGTCACGAATTTCGTTTTGTAGGTGTGTGAGGATTAGTCGTTCGTAGATTTTGGATAAGGAGGAAAGTAAGGCGATTGGTCGGTAGTTGGTGGTCTTTGCCTGGTTTGGGTATGGAGATGATGACTGCTTTTTTCCAGGCAAGCGGAAAGTAGCAGATTCGGAAGGAACTGTTAATGATCTGTGTAAGGGACAGTAAAATGTTGTTAGGTAGAAATTTAAGGGCCGTGTTGGTGATTAGACCGTCGCCGGGGGCTTTCTTTTTGCGAAGATTGCGAATAATGTTTTGTATAGTGCCGGGAGTGGTGAATAAGTTCGATTTGGTAATGTTAATTAGTAGTGGTTGGGACGAGTTTTTATGTTTAGGAGTAAATGTGCTGGTAGTGATTGCGTTTTGTATGTGTTTTGTTAGACAATCGATTGCCAGGTCGATTGATTGGGTGTTGTCGGTCAGTTGGGCGGTCGTGATTGGTAGGTTGGTTAGTATAGTGTTGTATTTCTTCCAGTTGATGAAAATGTTAGTGTTAGGTGGGGAGGAAGATGTCGGAGTGCAAAGTATCTCGAGAAGGATAGGGTTGTGGTCGGAGGACAGGTCGTTGAGGTTTTCGATTTGAGTCAGAAAGGGTAGTCGTACGAGGGCGATGTCTAGTATGTCGGGTCTGTGTCTTGGGTTCGTTGGAAAGTGTGTAGGAGATGGGGGAGCAACGATGGAGTAGTCGGTTTGTTCTATTGCGGTTTCGTCCATGACAATATTTTTATATGCCACGCCCATTGCAATATTGTGTATGGCCATGGGTTCGTTACGATTAAAAATAAAAAATCTCTCGGCAACTATATGCTCAAATATTGTATTATAAATAATAATTATTATTTTATTATTGTAAATAATTATTTAGTTGCATTTTTTAAATTTCCAATTTCTTTCATAACAACTAAAGCAAAACCAATGACTTGTTTTTTTTTTCTTTTTCGTCGTTGCATTTACACATTTGATATGATATAAAGAATAGGAGTCACTGTCATAAATATTATTTTTATTCAAATTTTTAATCTTCAATACATTTTGAAAGGTGAATATTAGATAAAAGAATAAAACACAAGGAAAATATATTTATTTATTGTATTTTTAACATTTATATTAATATGAATCAATTGATGACAAATGTTTTTCCAAGTGCTTGACAAATAAATTAGGGATTCGTTAGAAAATTAAAAAATCCCTAAGCAGCTCTCCATTAGTTTTATAATTATTTATAACTAAATTTAAAAATGAAGGTTAAAAAACAATATAAAACATAATACACTTAATTTTCAAGTAAGATTCTATAAAATTTTCCAAATAATTAGAAAAATCTTTTTTCGATTCTTCAATTATCAAAATTATGCAATTTTGTTAAAAATGAAAAACGATTTACAAAAACGTATAATTTAACAAGCAGGGCATAGGTATACATCCCAAACATCTTGACCTGCAACTTCTATATATATTTTTATACCTTTCAAATTTCAATATTAAATGACAGGGACAGATAATTTTAAGATTATTACTATAGGTAATAGGTACTTTATTTTAAAAAGGACTCAGGCACAGTGGTGTGGAATTGTTACACACACAAGGTAACATAATCTGGCATACTTCATAAAGTATGGTCATAGAAATTTGTAAAATTGTATTTCCATTGAAATTAGATGAAAAAGGATATCAGTCCTACTATATGGGATTAAAAAAAAAGCATACTGTTTTTCTGTTACACATATAATTTAATTAAACATAAGTATTATTACAAAAAATTATTTTTATGTAAATGTGTTTGATGTTTGAACATAATATAAATAAATGCTATAGTATAGTTAAAATGAGGCGATACTTTCAATTTATGTTGAATACCTTTTACTGGATTACTGATTAATGATTTACAAAGAAATTGATTTTGAAAGACAGGGATTTCTTCAAGAACAAATCATATATGCTTTTAATGATAATTAATAACATAAAAATTAAAAAATGTATTAGATTTTATTAAAGTAGAAACTTTTATGTTAGAAACATTTTAGTAATATAAAAAAAATTAGGTTTATAAGCATAAAATGAAAAAAAAACCATTAAATAATATTATCCTTTTAGTGATGACATACCAGCTCTCATTATTTCGTCAACAAGCAAAAGATTGCTAGCAATAATAGTACTGAAAAAAAAGTACCGAAAAATAAATAAATAATTAATATATATATATATATTAAAAAATTATTAACTTACCAAGAATTCAGGATTTGTTTTTTGACGCAATAATTATCAAAAATTCCTGCGTCTACTGGTTGAAGAACTTCACCGCTATCAACGTTCACTCCTACTGGACCAATACTTTCCCTGCACTCTTCTTGTAACTTAACTATCATATCTTGTGCATCAAAGCCACTGTTAATTGCTAAAATTCAATTTTGATAAAATTCCCAATAAATAATAAATACTACTTATCATTTTAATTAGATAAAAATTTGACTTACAAATGGTTTTTGGTATGATTAATAAAGCCTCAGCATATGCTTGAATTCCCAGGCGACTTTTACCCTTAATTTCATCTTTGTATTTTTGTAATTCCTGCCAAGCAAATATCTCAAACGCTCCAGCACCTGGGACAACAGCACCTGGAATTGAAATTTAATATTTACAGAACATTTTTATTTTTATTAATTTATTCATTGTATCAAAATATATTTAAAACTACCATCGTCAATAGCGTTCTTGATTGCTCGTAAACCATCATGAATGGCATCTTTGATTTGAGTCAGTGAGTATTTATTAGGTGCTTTCATTAATATGGTAACACTAAGAGGATTTTTACAATCTTCAACAAATGTATACTTATTTTCACCCTAAACAAAATTATCAGAATATAATAAAAACAATTTCAGTAGCATAAAATAACATACCAAAACATATTCATAAACAGAACCAGCATAACCAAGTACATCTTCAGTCAAATCATCAACACTGTTGACAGCTGATCCACCACAAGCTAATGACAGACGTTCCATATTACGCCTCTTAGCACGTCTTAGGCCAATTATACCTTCTTTTGCCAGCATGTCCAGAGAAAATGGATCAATACCCTAAAATTAAACAAATAATATAATACAGAAAAAAAGAGAATTAAGTACAAGACCTAACCTTTTGGTTTATAACGACAAATGATTTTCCAGATCCAGGAGGACACACTTTTCTTTTCAATTCAATAACTTTTTTTACTCTTTGTTCAATGAAATCACGTTCAGCCAATGCTAACTTTTCTCTTTCTTCTGCAGTTTTGTAGAAGAATCCAGAATTCACTTCACTGTATAACATTATTTAATCGTAAAATTTTAAACAATAATGATGATGAATTGTTTATTACCTTTTCTCATATTCCATACTGACATTACAAGTCAATATATAAGCATTATCAACTTTCCTTGGCATGTCTGGATGTCTTGAACCATGATCAAGAACAAGCCCTAAAATACATATTTTTGTTGGTAAATATTTGTATTTTCAACACTAGAAAATGAATGGGGTATTAAATGGTAATTACCCTTGACAAGAGTAGTTTCAGTAGATGTCTTATGTTGCATCTCCATTAATTCAACCATGTGTAAATCAATTCCATCTTCACGTTGGATGCTTAATACAGCATCAACACACATATCTGCCATTTGATCAGCTAATTTTTTATCAACTTTAGTACGAAGTGATGTAGTAGCTACATCATAAAGTCTTTGACGATCAGGTTTTCCTTCAACTTTTACTTTTTCCAAAAGTTCCAATGCCTTATCTCTAGCTTTAATCATGCCTTCTGTTAATACCCTTGGATGTACACCCTAAAATATATATATATTTTTTAATATTTGATCAATTTTTTAAAAATATTTGTAATACATTAAACTATTATACCTCAGAGATAAAATTTTCGGCTTGTTTGAGAAGTTCACCAATAATAAGAACAGTAGAAGTAGTACCATCACCAGTAGCATCGTCCATAGCAGTAGAAGCTCTGGCAATAAGACTTGCTGTTGGATGTTGAATTTGCTAGGAATAACAATGGGTATTAAATTACAATTTTCAATACTTATTGTGTATTAATTTAAAATTATGTAATCCGATTTAAATCATATAATCATATAATAGATCTCAAGAACATTAATTTCTTAAATTTTCATAGTAAGTGATTTTAACTATAAAATAATTTAGTAATATATTATAATTATTGTGTAAATGGGTTTTTAATAATATACATTTGTGTATGTGCAATACAGAGAAAACAAATAATACATATTATGACATTCACTTATTTGATATTTCAATTGATGATTAATAAATCATTACCATTTCATGCAAGAGTACATTTCCGTCCTTGGTAATTTTAATTTCTCCAGCTCCAGACACTAACCTAAAAACAATAAATAAATAATAATGGGTTATTAAATTAATTTTAAAAATGTTTCCTTTTAGGTACCAATGTTTTGTTTTCACAAAAAAATACATACTAACTGATCATATGTTTAATAATATAAAGCTGTTTGAATACTTTTATAGCTTATACATTTAAAGTGCTTATATTGGTACAATACTTAATAAATGTAATAAAATAAAATGGTCAAGTCGTTTAAAAATCGAACTAGATATGAAAAAAATCAAAATGAACAATTATTTATGTTTAGTTTTTTTAGTTCCCTAATAGAAAAAGAGTAAGGTCCGAGTCTGATAAAAATATAAAATATAGTTAATAGTTTGATTGGGTTTCAAATAGTTTAGATATAAAATAAATATCATATTAAACAAATACAAATTTTAAATGTTGTATAAAATAGCTGTCAGTCATAACTAAAATAAATTGTCAACTAAAATGAATCAAAAAATTAATTAGGTATCTTTAATTTAATTAACAATTTGAGTAAGTGTAATATAATTGTATTAAAATAAAAATATTATTATAAAGTATTAATAAAGGTTATTTTTATTTTGTTTGAACATAAACTATACTGCGTTCCAAATAAGAGCGAACCGCATTGCGTATCATAATAAGTCGCGGAATAACATGCCACAAACACCAAATAACTATTTTCTCTGTAATTGGCTGCCAGTCACTGCTTACTATCGACGTCGCCGTATATATATATATATATATATATATATATATATATATATATATATAGAATCAAATTAACAACACTGTAGGAACTGCCTGTAGAGAGGAACGCACCTTCGAGTTCTGACCGATTTTCATTCACCATCTGGTGCTCTTATTTGAAACGCAGTATATTCATTAATAATAATAATAATAAATATTTGTATGTATAATTTAAGCTCGAATCTTCTTTCAACTCGAGCATATACAACATACATTTTTTAAACTTTTAACTATATATAATTGTTTACCTCGAGACTTCTCACCAGTACTCTAACATTTTAATTTAAATTCCCTAGCGGATCAAAAAAAATATGTTTAGTTTGTTTATTAGGCCAAATTTATTCCCATAGCTCATTAACTAAAATTAACAACCATGTATCAGGGAATAATTTTTTATGTGTATATCCGTATCAAAATCCTTTTTGTGCAACCAATTACACTAAAAATAACCCACTTGTTTGGATGATGAGTATGGCTAAAACTGAGCGTCCACTAGGGCAGTTGGTTGGTGCGGCGCCGCTCTCCGATACTTTCGTGATTTGTCGTGGTTGGCACCGCACCACGCCGACCGATCGCCCCAGTGGACGCTCAGCTTAATGGGACCGCTTTTGTAATAGTTATTACTACTATGTTCTTTATATAGTACTATCACTTATAACATCTTTTTTGTTATCCATTCTTTATGAATTGCCGAATTTGTATTCGTAACCTAATTGTAAGTTGTACATAATATGTAAATACATTTTTGGGCTCGCTCATACTAATAAATAAGTATGTATATACAAACGCTTGGTACGGTACGAAAAGAAACAGATTAACCTATAATTTCTAATCAATGAGAATCGTATAGTATACAATTTAGCGTACACAATTAAAGATTAGAAATACAAGCATTCGTGTATGAGTTTTCGATTTAAATTAGATACTTACATTTTCATAGTTCCTTTTGGTCCCAAGTTGGTTTTCATCACGTCTTGGATACCTTTTGCAGCTGAAATATTTACAGCCAACGCTTGGGCAGCACGAGCGAATTCCGCTTTCGGATTTAATAAACTTATAGCAGCCATAACGCTTCAATAACGTACGATATAAATAATACGAAAACGATTGACAACAATTCACTTTATATTGTTCGACACTCGTGTTTCCGAACAGTTGTATTGAATTAATAAAATGTCGGATTTTGACGGACTCGTGATTCTAATGAATTTAAACATAATCCCTGGCCGTATACACCATACAATAATGAACAATATAAAGATACCAAAACAAATGTTCCTAACTTCATCTTACAAAGAACATATTAACACGAACACAATGCTTATACCATGGTAGAAGGTGTGAATACTTTTTTTGTTCCTTTGAATGATAGTCCATTGTTTGTCCCCTTGGTTGGGTAGTTTGATAGTACCACAAATACGGATAATAATGAAAAATAGAAAGGAAAATAAATGTCAAGTACTGAAATATTTTAAAAAAGTGGGAAGTATATTTTCAGTGAAAAATTTAGATATTGTTTATTAGGAAATTTATTTTTGATTTTAATAATACTAAATTTTAATGAATATGTCTCCTATGAAAAGAGAATATTTGGTGAGTTTTAAATACTAAAATTATAATTATAATATTTACCTACTTCATTGTTATGTAGCCTCCACCGTTATCGCCGAGTCCCGTTTTGGATATAAGTGATGATGAATTGGTTACAATATCCGTCCGAGATTTGAATCGCCAATTGAAGATGCGTGGTTTGACTAGAGATCAAATAGTGCGCATGAAACAACGTAGACGGACATTGAAAAATCGTGGATATGCAGCCAGGTAACTATATTTTGTTGCTGTAGGATGTCGGCACTAGTATTGGGCTGTTAACCAATTATTTACAATTGTTATATTGGAAATACGGTGGAATATTAAAATTATAGATTTTGAAGTTTGGACCTTATATAACTTTATACATTACATATATTGTAAGATTTAATGTAAAAATATTTCAAATTGGTATATTCTAAAACTTAGTAGCCATAAACTGATGCTAACAACTATTTTAATATTTATAGTTGTCGTATCAAGAGAATTGAACAAAAAGATGAACTTGAAACGGAGAAATCTCAAGAATATCATGAGCTAGATGACTTGCAACATGCAAATAATATGATTCGTTCTGAGGTTGAAAATACACTCAGACAATTTGAAATGTTGAAACAATTTGCTGCAAATAATAAAATAATGTTGCCTTTAGAACTTCAATCATTGTAACTGAACTAATGTTATATAATTTGTATTAATTGGACCAAACAGTATTATTCATTTTATATTTTATTGTAGAATTATCATAAATGGATTATTTATATTTATTTAATTACTAATAATACTATAGAATGTATATTCATAAAAAAATGTTTTTATTAATTATTAGTATTAATTTATAGTTTTTCTTACTTTTGTTTTATTATTTTATTATTGTATATTTATAATTTAGTTTTAGGAGAAAGTTAAGTCAATAAAATGTAGTTTAGGTAATGGGGTATGTATTATATATATTTTTTATATCACGAGATTTATGGTATATGTCAAATAGCTGAAATAAAATACTTTAAATAAATGTTATAGAAAAAATATTTTACAAATAAATCGTTGAGAAGTATATATTTAAATAACTGAAATTTATTCTATTATGATCGTTGGTACTCAGTCTCAACATTTTTTTTATAAAGTAATGTTTAAGCTAAATTGACCTCAAACTCGTGTATATGATGTAATGGTGGTATATTAATTTTGATAATTATAAATCTGTGGCATTTAGATTAAAATTAAAATTTATGCATCTATGCATAACACAATTTAAAAGGAATTTCAAAAAAATATAAAATTTCTGTAAAAATAGACAAAAAACAACAAAAACTTAAAGCACTAAAACTTCTTAATTAATCAAAATTTTTAATGATTCGTTTAGTGCATAAACTTATTTTTACCTCAATGTCACAATTATAGTTATTTGTTATTAGGACTTTGTACTTATGTATCATATTCTTACAAATTAAAGGTTTATAAAATGTATTATCTAATAATTATTATTATGACGTTTTAAAATCTAAATGTATATTCTTTAAACTCATTCTGTATATATTTACATACAATGAATATTCAAAATGAAAAATGTTTCTTAACTAGGTGAAAATATGTATTTAAATTTTATATGGATAATATATTTGCTAAGAAAATTGATATTTTATAGTTAGAATGTTTGCATTTTATACTAATTATACTTTTATAGTTGCCCGTACGCTTAGTTAATTTCTCTGTTATTCTTATTTTAAAGTATTACAGAAGAAAGGTATTGGAAACAATTTCAAAATATATATTTGTAGAACTGTAATATTTAATATATATGAATTTGGAGTACATTTATTACTTATCTACAGTTTACAATTTACATAACGAGTAAAAATATTCTTTAGCTTCTGACAGTTTTTATCTATAATATAGTTTTATTTATAATATAATATTTAAGTTGAATAATAATAATAGCAATAATAAAAATAATATTACTGTGTAATTGAACAGAACAAAAAATAGATTTTAAAATAAATAACAGATTATTAAAAATAATTACTAATACATTATAATAATATTTATTTTTCTTCTTGGTAAATAATTGAGTAAACAAATGCTTATATAAATTGGGAAACTAATAGGAACAGTATCTAATTGTTGGATATCATGATTTTCATAAATATTAAAAATCAAAAAAGTTTTTAATATTTAACATTAAAACAGTTTATACTAGATATATATTACATAAAAGCTGTAGAATGATGTAACCACTTAAAACCACCAGCATTTGCAAAAATTACCTAAAAAAAAAAAAAAAATAATTATCTTACAGTAGACAGACTCTTTTTAATCATATGTTCACAATAAATAAATATAATATTCAGTTGTAAAACTGATTTCCAAGTAATTTTACACTGGCATTGCAAATTAAGATAACATGTATATGGTTAGAATATTATTAGATTCTTTTATGTAATACTTCAGTTATTATAGTAAGCTAAAGTTTTTCTTCTCTTTTCACATCATCAAATACCAGAAGCAAAATCATGTAAATTTCATATTAGTATTGTTTCAAAATTAATGTTTTTATAATTAATTATAATTATTTTTCACTTTATGCATTAAAAAATATTTTTGTTGTTAATAAATAATTGAGTACAACAATTTATAATGAATCTAGAACATATATCAAATCTTTTACCAAATTATATTTTTACCATTTTTCTTTACGAAAATTTTAAGAAACAAACAACACATTTAAAGTAAAAATATAATGTTGTACAGTAGAAACGATTTACATTTTAACATTAAAGAACGAATTAGTATTTCCCAGTAGTGACTAAAAAATAATAATATTTACCTAAACACAGCAATTGTGTATTTAAAATACTAAATATTAACAACTCTAATTACTGTTAATTTCAGAGAAAAAAACTTTCTGTTAATTAAACATTTGGCTCATTTTATTTACTACTTAAATGCTCAAAACGCATCTCTCATCTGTGTAAAACCGTATATAACTAATTACTAGTTAAAAAAAAAAAAACCATGTACAATTTTACTTACCCAGCTATGGTTTGCGTGTTGGTATACATAAAATAATTAGCTTTATGTTTCAATGACATTCTATTGTTCACATTGCATAAATTCATAAAGGTATTCTTTTACATACAACCCAATTCTCTGTTCTATGTTCAAATCAAATTCAAATTAAACAATTTGTATTTCAACAGCTATTTTATTTTAAAATAAATGATGTGTAAAAAATAGGTAATTGATCTGTTTTAACATACTTTTTTTTTTTACAAACGTAATTCTTATTCCTTTCTCTAATACAATTAAAACCTGATGAATCCTTCTTGTGAAACCGCCAAGTGTATGTTTCGGCAATGTAGTGAAGATCACTCATATGTCTGATGGTTTTTGTATCATTTGTAATACATAAAATATTAAATAATAAAAATTAATCAATGTGATTATACCAGTACATAGTTTTGTGTTAAAAGATTACTGACCAATTTCATTTACAAAACACACACACACATATATATAAATACATAAAAGATTAAATCATGCAAATTATGTTCAAAAGGGGAAAATACCAATACAATTTTGATGTGTCTAGTGGTGGCCAGTGTACATTGATTTTGATTAAAACAAATGAACGGATAGCGTTTCCTGTCCAATGACTAAATAACGAGAGGTCAAGGATGTTGTCCAACTCGGTAAGCAGTACACTTTTTTCCCCAGGAAATGTGTTTCCACTTGCCAGTCTAAAGAAACAAAATTTATTTAACCATAAGCATTTTACTTTTAATTAAATATTCAATAAGAGCACATGTTTTTATTTCACTATACAGTTTTGTGTGTTATAGTTAAAGGGGAATTTATGGACATGTAATAACTCATAACATGAATCCTGGATATGATAATTAATCCCCTAGGTAGATGAATGTTTAATATTCATGTAAAAAATTATAATTACAAATTATTTGCTCCTTTCACTAAAGAATTAAAAAAATAATTCACTTTAAGTCAGACAAGTATGTTCTTTTAAAGTTGTTATATTACTACTGCAAAAATAAGAAAGTCGATTACATTTATGTAGTTGTAATATTTATAGAACCATTTAAATAAAAGAATACAAGTCAAGATAAAGAAAAAAAAAGATATCTAATCGTAAATAATATTTTAGTGACTAGCCAATAAAATAAATAAATAAAATTATATTTAAAATTAAATTTATTCTTAAGACTGGATAATATTCATAAATAATAATAATAATAATAATAATAATGATAAAATAATAAAATAATAAAGAAATCTTAATGATTAAGAATAGTTATATAAATAATAAAACATTTTACTTAAATTTCATCCATTTAATAATTTCTTGAATATTTTATTTGAAAATTGTGTTGTTTTTGTTTATTTATATAATGTATTAGACAACAATTAATATTATGTTTTTCTTCTTTAATCATGGGTAGTGAAATTTTCAATGAGAGAGGTCAAATATTTGATAAAATATCAAATATCTGATTACTATTCATGGTATTACGATAAATTTCGTTACATAATAATTTATGTATTTTTTCAAATACTTGATACATACAGTGTTAATTTCTGTGTACAAATAATTTAATTAATTTTAATAATAACAATAATAATAATAATAATAATAATAATATCTGATTACTATTCATGGTATCGCGATAAATTTCGTTACATAATAATTTATGTATTTTTTCAAATACTTGATACATACAGTGTTAATTTCTGTGTACAAATAATTTAATTAATTTTAATAATAATAATAATAATAATAATAATAATAATAATAATAATAATAATAATAATAGCAATAATTATAATAGTTGTATATAAAATTAAAAAGATTTTATTTCTCTGTACATTTATTAGTTAATATAAAATATTCGTATATAATAAATATGATAAAAAATATATGTTTAAGCAAATAATCTTCATATTATTTTAATAAATTTATCTAACTTAAAATAGAAATATTTTATTTAAGTTACATTATTTAAAACATACTTACCTACACAATATATGTTTAAGTACCAAATACACTCAAAATATAATAAGTGATAAATAATGAAATTACATAACAATAATATTTTATAAATTACAACGGTTACAAATAACATTTTTACTGAAATATTATTAACCATAATTAATTGTACACTTCCATTTTTCATTTTATATTCACTTTCTTTTTTCTTTGTATACACAAATATAAATTATATATTATATTTAACCACAAAATATTTCTTTTACACAATTTTAATACATTCAAAACTTAAACAACTGTTAATTTTAAAAATTATTTAGAAATTAATTGTATTTTAATAAAAAACTTACTCACAGTCACAAAAATATTTAATTCTATATATGTATACACATATATATTCAATTATTAAGACATATCATTAGACATTTTGTAATTACATAAATTTATGAATAAATATTTTATTTTAGATAATGAGAAAGTAAACTAGTGTTTAATTATAAGAAATGTTTTACTTCATAATTTAATTTAAAAAATAACAATGTTGATCATATAATTTATACACAAATGTATGTCTATAAATTAAATGTAAATTGAGAAGTCAAATTTAGTTCATTAAAATTTTTTTCATATTATGTATGAATATGCACAATGGTAATAATTAATTTAAATATTATACTTAAGAATTTTCAAAAATAAATGAGAAGTTTTCCCCCAAATATTCTCATTTGTTTTTAAACACTATTATAATTGTGATATCATTAATTAATGTAAATGTACAAATCTTTTTATGTCCTTCCTAAAATCTATTAAGAGGACGCCATAATGAGTTTGTTATCTCAATTTATTTAAAAAGCAATATAGTAAAATAATATGATGTAGAACTTAAATTATTACGACTGAGATGAATTTAGAACTTAAACCACTCATTACCAAATTTAAATAGTTTCAAATGGTCTTCATAACTATTTTGTAAAATATTGTCTGATAAAGAGGTTACAATGGCTTAAGTTTTTAATTGTTTTAAATAGATATAAATTCTTTGCCAGCTGATATTTTCAAAAAGGCTACGAGATGCATTTGAAAGTATATATTTTTTTTAAATTTGATAATGATTGTTTAAACTATCAATCCAAACCCTACAATTTAAGTTTTAGGTAATGTCATGTTGTCCAATAGACAGATGGACATGTCCTCTTAAATTGTATTAAGTAGATTTTATACTTTTAGTATTTAGTATGTTAATACAACTTACTTAATTAGCAGGATACATTAATTGATTAAACAAAACTAAAGAATTCTGTTTGATGTTATGCTTATTATAATTTCATAATATTTATTTTTATGTATATTTAAATTGTTTATAAATTATTCTATTTTAACAAATCATTGAATATAAATGTTTTGTTATCAAATAATGAACAGTGACTAAGTTAATATAGGTTTTGAAAAGAAAACAATGAAACCAACAAATTAAAATTATTCCTTTATAGACTAGAATAAGAATACAATAGTAAATAATTCCATATTTTGTGCCTGTTAAAACAATTCATTTCACATTAATTTTATGTTTTGTTAATATATTTTTATAATTTAACATTGAAAAAATTGAAATCTATTATGAATATTCCATGTTTATAATGTTGAATATTATTAATGAAAAGATTTAAATAAATGGTAAACTTCATACTCTGAATGGTGTGAAATATAACTAGAAAAAATATGATTTTTCTAACTACATCAAATTTACATTAAAGAACGACTCATGGGGAGGGGGGGCGGATCCAGATTACACTAGATGTTCAACAACAGTAAGGTGTAAGCGTGTAAAAACGACAAGTCCCTATGCACAAATCAAAAGCCTAGGTTGTCAGTCAGAGTGAATAGGATAATAATTATTATTCAAATTTATTTTCAATAATTGTTGTAAATTTGAACAAAATCGAAACAAAGTATATGAATTTTTAATTTATTATTTGAAATTGTAATTAAAAGTATTGAATTTGAAATTGTAAACAAAAAATGTTTATAAATTACGAAGAGTTGAATTAAAAAAAAAATTCTAGTTATTTAATATTTTTTGTTGTGTATAGTTTATGCATAACGTAATAACTACATTATACTATAATATGTTTTATCAATAATCAATAGTACTATAAAACATAATTTTAATGCATTCAACAGTTTTCAGCACACGAAGCATAGAGGAAATCCATAATGCATTGTTTTTTTTCCTATGATTATATATTCTCTCCTTAATATATCCATTTGTATTCCATTAAGGTCCAGAATAGTCCATTTTAAATATAATGTTCTGACCCATTTTATATTTCCTATGTCCTGGATGTCCACAAGAAAAGTTGATCCAAATCCTGATCCATCCAATCAATGTTAAAACAATTCCATGTGTATACGGCCTTATTTATTTATTAAAATCCTACATTTGTGTCCAGAAAATCCATTTGAATAAGATGCTTTTAATTCATAAAAGTGATGTACATAATATCATCCATCTATTTAATTATAATATATGAATCCCTACACATAGCACCGCCGTGATGATCAGTACAAAGAAGTAAATTCAAAATTTAAAAATCCAAATGTGCATAGAAAATTTCAATGTGTTTATTTCTAACACAACTTTCAGGTTCACAGCTTTCCTTCATATTCATTCTCTTTACATCCATTTAGTTTGGCCAATGGAACAGAATTAATTTAAATTACATAAATAACATATAGTACAATTGATGTTTTGCATGACAATGATAGATATGCAAGCCATGTTATCTTTATGTATTCATATTTCTATATTTTTATCTACTAGTAACGGTCCATTTTGTTTCTCATGATAACATAATATTTTTATTTAAATCCATCTGATAAGCATTATTCTCCAATTTTGACGATAAGAGGTGGCAAATAAAATCAATTAGATATCCTTTGTAATAAATGCTAGATGTCCTTTATTTGTGTCAAATGTCCAATCCAGTTATAAACAGCTACAATATTGAAGTAATAAAAAAATGACAAAAATATTTTTAACTTAGTTTAACCCTCGTATTAAAATTTGTCAAATAATATTTCTAATAAAAATGATAATAATATTAATAATAAGATTTAAAAAAAAAAAAAAAACACTATAATAATGGAATGAGGGTCAATAATGTATTGTTGCATGCTTTACCATTTGGTTATCCTCAATATTACGAGCGAGAACGAGATCTTGAATAACTACGACTTTTACGAACTGGTGAGTATGTTGGTGTACCACGATCTCTGGGCGAATAGCTAGCAGAACGACTACGACTATGACTGCGACTATTATAGTCACGGCTACGACGACTGCTTCCACCACCATAGTCATCTTTTACTCGAATATATGTTACTTCACCCTAGAACAAAAACTAAATTATAGAAATATCTTTTCTCGTATTACAAGTAAATGTATATTATTTTATGAAATATTATATAAAATTAATCGTTAACAGTTATAAAATACTATGTAAAGTCATATTATTATCTTAGTAACAAACCTCATGAGACCTGAATCTTGAATCATCCAGCTTACGAACAGCATATTTCATATCATCATACCGTAAAAATTCAACAACACCAGATCCATCTTTATACACATCTGCATAACATACGTCTCCAGCTTCACGCATGTGATCTTTTAGATCTTGCCAACTTCCTGACGCTGGCAATCCTAAAATATTAAAAATATATACTTTAAAGTAATTTGTTATTAATGATCATTTTGGTTAAAAATTACAATTTATGCAAAAAGACAACATTCTAACACACTTTCAAAACAAAGAAAAAAGCACATGTATGTAATTTTAAATACTAACCAGTTACAAGCACTCTATACTGAGAACGTCTTGCGGGTGGACCTCTACTTCTTCCACTACTACCACCACCTCCTCCACCAGCACCACCTCTACTGTAACTTCCACCGCCCCTATGTGGTCCATTGCCACGTGGAAATTCTACGCGTAATCTATAGCCATCGTAATCATAACCATCTCTTGCGTGAACTGCGTCTTCAGCATCCCTAATGAAAAATACGTACATGTAAAAGAAAATTAAAAATAACATATTTACAACTTGGTTAAATAAAAACACTTGGTTTACATACGTGACAAGTGTAAAATTGGTATTTTTTTAAAGAGCAGTTTAAATCACAAATTGTATACGTTTATTTTTTTTTTAAATAATTTTACTAATAACGTTAGCCTAATTTTAACGATACGCAAGTAATTGTAATTACCTAGTTGTTTTTATAGACTAATCGTTTACAGAAATACTAAACTGAAAACGACAGTTAACGTTAATAATATTCATTTCTCGGATATGTTTGGAATTTGAGAACAAAGTGTAAGATGCGTGACCAAAGACTATGTTGGGCCGAGATACTCTGGTCATTTCAAACATTTAAATTAAAGTACGTAGACAGATTTGAAATTACCTTGGATCGTCGAACTCGACGAATGCGAAAGGCGGTCCTCTCTGATTTTTCAAATCGACAAACAACACTTTTCCGAACTTGTAAAACAGATCTTGTATGTCTTTTGTGCGTATGTCGGGCGGAAGGTTACCAACGTAAATCCTACAGTCGTTATTGGACATATTTTTCCTATACAAAACACAATATATATATATATACATATTATATTACTAGTACAATTATTTAATAATAATGAAAATCTTAAATAACTAACGTGTACGAGAGTAAGCGAAAAGAAAAAAATGCGAATTAAAACTTTTAATTCTCAAACGAATTTATTGTTAACGTTGACGGCGGCACGAAACTTCGAAATCGTACAGAATTTACGGATCGATTGATCGGCCAACACACAGAAAAAGCGTACAAAAAAAAAAAAGAGATAATGTCGAAAACGGCGAAACGGACCAAACAGTTAACACGGAAACGCGCACGAATCACATTTCAATATTACATTATTACGTATAATGTAAACCGAGTACGATTAATATATTGTTAATATCGAACGCGAAAACCGCTATCGATAACAGCGATTGTTGTTGAACATCGATATATCCGCGAAGAACAATTTTATTAATCGCTTTTTGAAATCCCAATAAAATAATCCGTACACGGTTAATAATATTATATTATATTGTGCGTCGACGTACACGTATATTGTCGCGCGACGCGTTAAAAGAAACGTTTTCGAAACGCCGTAAACGACAACTATCGTCGCAAACGAATCGCGACACAATCGCGTATAACTTTTACTGTAAATAAGTAAAAAAAAAAAAAAAAATCAATCGATAACAAAATAATTACAATAACGCGGAGACGTTCGAAAAAACGTTTACCGCTCGGAACACTAACTCGGTGTTGACGAAAGGCAAAAAATAAAATCGTCCCGTTTACGGGAAGAAAACGAAACGCAATTTTCCCGTCCCGATTTTCAATCGACCAAAAAACGTGAGAACGCGTCTTCTTTTACATTATGATATTGTCTCCGGTTTTTTTTTCCGTGTTGCGCGTGGAGGTTATTATTATTATTGCGGGTGTCGTGGAAGAAAAAACGTCACATTATCGATTTGCTGGGTCGATGGGGGTCGACGATAGTAGAGTGGCTGATAGAAACCGCAGTTCCCCGGCCAATGGAATTCGAGATACTCGCTCAAACACAGTTGTTAACATTACCACTCCGACATTTATTTTATCGGCGAATTTTTCGAGTTACTCTAACCGGACGATTGAGAGAGTGTCGCGCGTACCGTTGTTTTCGTGCACGACGTATTCACATTTCGCAGGACATCGTCGGAACACCGAACTGCCGTCTTATTATAGTTCCTTATATTTACTGTTTGAAGGTAAGTGTAGTATGTGCGTACTTCGTGACCGATTCGATATTTGTAATTCCGTCCTTACGTTTTTTTTTTTGCCCGGAAGATTTCGATTACTGAGACCGCAATCGTCCCCGAGTGATTTCCAGCGCTCAACTTGTTAATTTTTTTTTTTTTTCTAGGCGATTTCTGTTAGACCGCACAATAACATGTCAGACCGCAAAGCAGTAATTAAAAATGCAGATATGACTGAAGAGATGCAGCAAGATGCTGTGGATTGTGCTACTCAAGCGCTCGAAAAATACAATATTGAGAAGGTAAACGAACATCGTACTCAAATTACAAACGCATAATAGAAAATATATTGCGTTTTCATTTAATTGGAGCTTTTTTTTTTTTTTAATTTGAAATACAATTCTAAAATTGTTTAAAAAAAGAAGTATGTACCTATTGTTTTTATAATTTTTATGAATTTAATTTTTTTTATGTTCATTGATAACATGTAACAAAATGCTTTAAAATGTTAAATATTTCGAGTGGGTACAAGAGATTACATAAATGACCTTTTGATAAATTACCAAAATTAACTCTTATGCAAGTAAATTATTTTTCAGATACCCATATAGAGGGAGTAGATTAATCGTGTAATCTTTCTAAAAACGTGCATAAGTAAAGACATTTAAATACGTATTGTATAATTTATCTGCTGGTATAAACATTAATATACGTTATTACATTTTACAGTTTTTATAATTAAAAAAAACTATATTAAATTTTTAATAAAAATTTAATATAATTTATTAAATGTGTATTAAAAAAGACGTATATGTACGTGACACACTTCTTTTTCGTGAAGGAGTTTAAAAAAAAAACATTTAAAACTCGTACAGCTCTAATTTCCTGTGTAAATTACAAAGCAATAAAATAATGTATTTTTATAATTATTATCTACATAGTGTGTTAGGAATACTATGTAAATGTACACTTTATTGTAGTATAATAATTAATTTAAAAAAATGTACGTTTGTTAAACAGGACATTGCTGCATATATAAAGAAAGAGTTTGACAAAAAATATAATCCGACTTGGCATTGTATCGTTGGCCGCAATTTTGGAAGCTACGTCACACATGAAACGAGGCACTTCATATACTTTTATTTGGGCCAGGTGGCCATACTACTATTCAAGAGCGGTTAAACTCTTAAATTGGCTATTGCACATGTCCCCTTCCAATATGCAGATTAATTTTTTAAAAAAATTCACCACATATTCTGATAAAAATCAATATTTTTATGAGCATTAGCCACTCTTTTTTTTTTTTTAAATTTTATTACAAAAAATTATACATATTTATAACATTCCCTGAGCATTTTTTTAAAATCTATTATTTATAAGAGTTTGATGGCGATATTTATTGGAAGGGCTTGACAATTTTTCTCAATACTAACTATTTTTATTTTATTATTATTTTTTAAACTAAAATGTGCGAGTAGCTTAATATATATATTTGTACATGTATATGTATATATATATATATATATATATTTTTTTTTTTTTTTTTTGTGTGCCATCGACAATGGCTTTTACTCTTTTATTCCCCTCGCCATTTTTAACTCCCTTCTTAACAGGCTACTCTCATTCTTGCATTACTATTTTATTAAAAATATGTTAACTACACAGTAAACAAATATTTTATTAATATTTTCATGTCCTCATTATTATTGTAATTATTTCTAGTCCATAAAAAAAAGCAAATATGTTTATGAAATTTGGGACTGTATTGTGTGTAATTTAAATAGTTACTTAGATGATGTTGGGTTGCATGTATGTTCATTATATTATGATAACTTAAGTCGCCAGACAAATAGTTTTTATAATGTTTTTTATATGCAATCTAATATTACAATGATAATAATACATTATATTCAATGCAATGAGAACATGTCACTGGCATAGATAGATAACAGTTAAAAGTGGATTATGTTGTTATTGTTTACTTATGTATAATTTTTTTTTTATTAATATGTTTATGGTACTTTTAGATTTTAAAATTTTTTTTTTAAATTGGTTTTTTTTTCAACATAAGTTTATAAAATGTATTTTGTGTTCTTTGACTGGTGCAAACAAGAATGTTTCAAGTAGCGTCTTAACACTGATGATTAATAAATTCTAAAATAAAATTTTTAATTAACAGTTCTATATATTCTCACTTAATTATAGTATCGTAATTAATTATTTACAAAATTGTTTTTGATTTAATTTAAGACATTATAATTTAAACCCTGAGTGAATTGCAACAACGCCAAATGTTAAATTTGTGTAAGTTGCACATCTGAAACCGGCCGACTCTATCATGTACTTGAAATCTTCCTGTAACAGAAAAAAAAAAATGAATTTTATTATTATTTTTTAATGATGTATAAAATATATTTTGAATTCAATATTTACTAAAGGTTAAAAGTAAAATACAGTGTAATCTTTGTAATCCCAAGAAATATGGGGTCAGCGCATCGACCAAAATAATATGTATTTCCCACCATTTAGTATGTGCAATATGGATATCTTGTAGGCCGGAGTATAGAAATAATATTGTTAACTACTACAGTACAATTATAAATAATTATTAAAAATATACTTTAAAACTTCCTATTAATTATTTAAGTTTTTGCACCGATAAATGCTCTATTTTACTTCCGTTTCACCTTTAAAATATAGGGATAAAAAGGATGTATCACACTATCATAATGCCGGATTACAGAGATTAACACATTGTACTCATAAAAGTTGAGATATTATTCTTTGTGAATATACTGTTATTTTTAATTCAAACTAATAAAATATTCTACAAGTAAATGTCTGACCAAATTTTTTTAATATATACCTGGCAAGGAAATTTTCTTATGCTTTCCACTAAGTATTGGTAAGGTTTCCATTGGCCAGCGATTACATGTCCCATTACAGGAATAACATTGAATGAATATTGATCATATACCCTAAAATAATAAAAACATTGAATGAACTGTGTAATTAATATATCAGACAAACTAAAGTTATGTATACCATCTTAATGCTGCTGGATTTACTTGACTAAATTCTAAACAAAGAAATCGACCTCCTGGTTGAAGTACTCTGTAAGCTTCATCTAATGCTTTGTCAATGTGCGTTACATTTCTAATACCGAATGCTATAGTGTAAGCTGAATAGGAATCCGATTCTATTGGTAAATTCTCTGCATCACATTCCAGCCATGAAATATTGTTTTCATTTAATTTCAGATTTAAGGCTCTTTTTTTCCCTTCTTCCAACATTGAACCATTAATATCAGCAATAGTTACGTGTCCGTCTCCCTTCATGTCAGATATATAATTTAAATATCTGAAGGCAATATCTCCTATAAAAATCAACAACATAATTAATACAATGATTTAAAACATACAGTTTATTAAGTTAAATCATGGTTTTAAGTAATTAATTTAATATCATATATCTACTGTATGAAGGTGTATATTTGTCCCCATCTGACAATAATTAGGATAACAGTTAAAAATACTTCCCTTCTCATTCTTGCTGGCTTTCAATTGGTTATAAGAAAAAATTGTGGGTGTATTGTTGAAAATATATTTCTGGATTTACTTTGTCCTTTGTCAAGTATTTACAAATAATTTATTTTCATTTTAAATATATATTTCTCATTCTCACTTTAATGTATATTAATTTTATTTTAATGTTTATTTCAATTTAAAAATTCAATTAAATATCTACAAATATATATATATAAACGAGTTAAAGAAAATAATTTTAAATATAAACCTAATAGGTTTATTTTGTTATTATTATGTAAATCTGAGACTGGACAAATTGCATTTTTTTTTTTTTTTTACTAGAGGTCAAACGTTGACTAGTATTTAATATTGACTCAGATTTTTTTTTTAAAAAATTAATAAAATAAAAATTTTTGGTTTAAAAATACCTGTTCCACCAGCAACATCCAATAATCGAGTCCGTGGACTCGGATCCAATGTTTTTATTAATTCATCTTTCCACAGTCTATGTATTCCACAGCTCATTACATCATTCATAGCATCATATGAATCTGCAACACTCTTAAATACTTGATGCACTAAAAATTCCATTAATTTTGTTATTTCTTTGGAAGTTACCAATTAAATGCAAAAACATTTCAATTATTATTTAATTTTACTACTTGTTTAACCATTAATCAACCGTTTAGCACATTACTTGTCTCAATTAAATTTATGGTTGGCTGACTAAATTAGGGAAAAAACAAAAGCAAAATGATTCACATAAAAATACATCTACGTCTAGGAAAATAAATAAATATAATACATTGCTAAAATAAAAATTATATATCAAAAATATATTCAGTCAGTTAATTTATAGCAATTGCTTATATAAATCTATTTTAATAATAACACATTAAAATTAAATCAAATATGAAAATGTATCTGTTGCAAATAATAAAAAATAAAAACAATTAGTTTATATGTAATCATTTAAAGATACAGGTATTCAGGGCTGGACAAGAAACTCCAAAAAATGTATATGTTTTGCACAACTTTCTATTTCATTAATATATAAACTGGATTCCATTTTTTAAATTTTTTTTATCACTCGTTTCTGTTGGGAATATTATTTTAATTCTATGTAAAACATAACTCTTGAACGCATCTAATATCTTTAAACATAAAAACATACTAGATAAAAGTCAAAAAAGTATTTAGATTCAACATTTAAAATACTTTCATAATATATATCTTGATACAAGATAAATTTATATCTACGATACTGCCTAGCCCTGTAGGTATAAATTAATTAAACAATGAGTAACACATGATAAACTATTGATACTTTAGTCTCATACACCTAACAAACTAAGTATATTGATTATAATTAAGATATCGATTATAGTTTAATATTATTATTTTAATAAAACTGTCATGAATTAAACCATTAATTTTACTGTGTTTTTCGGCAATATCGACAATAAAAATTAACAACGTGGATATTTCCGAAAAACACAATAAACTTAACTTTAATATTAATTATATACATATACATATAAACATAATATGATGACAACTATTAGTTTAATTACTTTTTAGTTTTTTTCAACAGGATATAAAAACAATTTTTACAAAAGTTCACTAATTAATAAAATTTACAGGATAATGAATCTATATTACCCAATTACTAGTACATCCTAGTGGAACATGTTATATATTTTTTAATTGATTAATCGTCATCACTAGACCAGTTATACGATTCAGACCGACTGTTTTTACGATCTGGAGTGTTATCCCATTTAGGAGTATTTGATTTATGTCTTCTAGATGGATTACTCGTCGACGTCTTTTCCCTTTTCGTATCATTTCTTTTTACTTTATTTGTTTTTGAATGTTCTTCTTGCTCTCGTTTTCTTTTAATAGAATTATTCTTTCTCTCTCTATAATCTTGACTTGGGTTTTCGTTTCTTTTTTTTTCTGGTTTCGACTGATATTTGCCTCCTGGATTTTTATACAAATGCAAGTAATTACAATTTTTTCCTTTTGGACACATTTTTCTGAAAAATAAGCCACATACTGCTTCTGACCATGAAGGAATTGTACAGAATTCTGCAGTTATTTTGTGTCCACCATAATAACGTCCACATAAGTTTCGATATGCTTTTAGAGAATGGCGTTTACTTTTATACTGAACATATACATTTCCCATTAGATGTATTTCTTGATTTCTACAAATATTAAGCTCAACGATTTGACCATAACTTTTAAGCTCAACTAATATATCTTTAAAAAATTCATAAAATTTTTCATACGTCTCTTTTTCGTCACATTCCAAGCTAATATCTATGTCGAATTCACGTTCATACCTCATGTTCAATTCAAAGTTTTTATAAAAACCTGGGATCAATAATGTATCACTTATACCAGGTCGAATATGGTTTCTTGAACAATTGTCACGAAAGCGACAAGCAGCAACTTTGGAAAAAAATGGACATAACGGTTGATCCGGTCTTGTACTGGTACTGACATTTATAGAATCGGGAAGAGGACCAAGACCATTTATATACATTTCTATTTCTTCAATAAATTTAGAATTTCTTTCTTCTTGGAGTATTTCTTCTTTTTTCTTATTTTCTTCTATCTCTTTAATTTTCAACTGTTCCCTTTCCCATTCTGATTTTATTAATAATTCCTGTTTAGCTTTTTCTTGTTTAATTTTGTTCAACTTCTTTTGTAACAATTCCCATTCCTCCATAGCTTTGTATTCTCGTTTGATCCATTCAGCGTATTCCATACTAGCAATCCGTTCATTTTCATTCCGTTCAAACTCTTCCAGCTCCAATTGACTTTTCATCCATTTCTGATAAGTTGGAGAGTTTAAACGACTCTGTTCTTGCTCTTGAAGCAACTCATCTCGTTCAATTGCCTTTTTTTGTCTACGATGTTTACGACGAATTTTTTTCCACTTATTACGCAATACTTTATGATTTTTCATAATTTTCCCTAATTGCTCTGTGAATTAACGCGTTTAGTGAAGATTTTTAAATACCTTTTTTGGATTTTTCTGCTTCATCAATTGTTTGAAAACCAAAATGTGTTTGAGTTGAATACATGGCTGTGAACTTGAAATAACGTAAACTGCCATTATTTAATCTATTAAGTACAAGATTCATTGTCCAAAAATACAAATAAAATTAACCCAAATAGCTTTCACACTTTTTAATTAAATAAGTAACGAAATTAGAAAACTGCGTAATTTCAAAAACTCATTTCGAACACGAAGTGCTAAATCGTAAATCACAATTTAAATTCAAATTTATTCATCTCTCAAACACTGTCAAAAATTTTACTACAGTACGCCTAGAGAATTTATAATAATCATTACATACTATATAGCACGATCAGACCACTATAGAAGCACAGAAGTACAGAAACGGAATACAGATTATTGATGAATACAGATGAGTCACTCGCGATGTAAACAAAAAGTATGACGTCATTCGGCAGATCCAAATCAGTGTTACCGCATGGTAGCATAATATATGTACCTACAATTTAAACATTACTCTGGTAAAAAATACGTAGAAAATACAGAAGTTTTAAGTAAATTAATAAAAGATATATAGGTACTTAACATAATAGAAAAGAAAATTAAAAAAAAAAAAAACCATAATAATTATAACTAATTTGAGTTAGATTTTAAGAAAATTATGGACGTTTTTTGACTCTATTAAATTTTTGCGGAGAGCTGGAATAAATAGAAAAATAATTTGAAGAACACATATAACATTATATGTCTATATAAACTCTCGCGTTTATGTTGATGAATGGTATTTGATAGATATAATATATTATGGTAAAGATATTTGACGGAATCCATAATTTTATGAATGATTCTTTCTCGGAACAATAACACTGAAGTATTTTTATTAGGAAATTATTTGCACAGAACCAGAGAACATTAATATAAGCAATACTGCACAGAAGACAGAACCGTACCTATTATCTATTCTGTGACCGTACCAACCGGGATAAATATAATATAATCAGTTATTAGGTAGTGTTTAATAATTATATGTCAACATATTCAATATAATTTTTTTGATAAATTCCTTTCTACGATAATCTGTCCCGAAAAGTACGGTTCTGTCAAGTATCGTCCGGATTAATAGCAATCCAGTAAAATAAAATTCCAAATCAATAGCTTCCTGAAAATTACTATTCCCAATAAAATATATTACAAAAAAATAACTTCCCTAGAATATATACTTTCTGTAAATTAACCATTTCTTCAAAAACTTTTAGATAATCCTTTCCTAAAGAGTACAGCTTCTATATAGTAAATTATTGTTCTGAATTTTATGCGGGCCCGTCCACGGTGACTTATTACTTATGAGACTGTACAGGTTACCGTTTTGCGAAATTTCGAAAAAGGAGAGTATGGACAGTATGGTGGGAGGGGGAATAACAATGATATGTGACGTCATTTTCGTACAGCTAATGTATTTCTGAACACATTTTGTTTTTACATTCTACGTTTTTACTTTCGTAATTCGTAGTGTCGTATTAGCTTTTTTATTTAACTTTTCAATTTATATACTATTTATTTAATTATACTTTTAACAGTTTTAACAATGTCGGCGAAAGGTGGATCGTTGTGTGCTATTGCCTGTTTATCGTCACTTGTTTAAAATTATTCTGAGAAAGTAAAAAGCAAAGAAATTTATATATATATATATTAATGTACTACCCTGACCGAGGACCAAAGGGACAGTGGACGAACTTCTATCATCTCTTTGACTCTTTCTGGACAGCTCTATTGTCAGTTATTATTATATCTAATAACAATCTTGATTTATGGAACAGCTACTATTAAACAATCTAATGACTAGTATATATGAAATCCAAACTTTCCAATCAATTATGTATCACCAATTACAAAATACAAAAACTAAAAATTAATCTACATTACCGAGTTTGAATAATTTATTAATTCAATATAATAATAATTAAAGTAAATATATATACTAGACACTAGTCTATGTATACATCCTTCATTATAAATTGATAACGGAAAATATATTTTAACCATGAACTAAGATTTTAGTCCGTGATTTTAATATTATAATATACACAAGGACGAATTTAGAGGGCAGAGGTGGCATGGGCCCTGCCCAGCGGTAAAATATTCGATGGTTTTATTTTTTTGTATACAGTAAGTTTACACCACAATTCTTTGGCAGTGTTAACAATTGAACCAGGCTCAACTAGAAACTATGATTATATTATTAATAAATTTGCCAACATTAAAACATTTTTACTTCAATAATTATATATTGTAAATACATTAATAATATACATATATAATATAATAATACATATAATTGCATGAATTTGATATGTATAATTTTATTTGCTGTATTTACTGATTCATCTTCTCCTCCTCCTTTTCTCCCAAAACTATTTGGTGTTGTAAACTGTTCTGACAAATCGTACACCAGTTATTGACTTGACTTAAACAATGAAATGTTTTTTTTATGACAGTCGTGGGATAATTAATATTTAAAAATTAATAACATTTCATATTTAAAATAATTCTTTTTTTCTAAATATAGTATGGGGAGAAGGGCACAATTTTTTTATGACACGTAGCTCCAAAATTAAAATAGAACTCTGTATACACATGGGAATTTGTTATGTAATTACTTTAAGTTGACAATTTAGTTATTAATTATTTCACAATAGCATATGAATGATTAATCAGAGAATATCACTATTAAGTCTATTACCCACGCATTTCTATACAAATATTTATATGTAGTACTGACATTTATGGTATTTATCTATTCTGTGGTATAGGTCATCATTAAAATCAACTGTAATTATAGACAATAGTTAGCCTCTCCAAATGCCCCAGTTTGATTGGGACAGTCCCGATATTCTGGCCGGTCATTCATTTCATTCCGGTTATTAGAGGCTGGGAACGAAAAAAAATGTTTTATATATTTTATTATTAATCGCACCCATGATAATCTAACTTGCAGTAAATTCAACAAAAATAAAAATTAACGGAAAAAATAAATTCATTCGTACGAAAATTACGAGTAACAGTGGTCAGTACATTGTATAAATTAATGTAATATTAGACGAGTAGAACATAATAAGAAAAACAATAATTTTTAATAATAAAAACAACAATTATATAATTAAGTATCTATTTCAATAAATTGAGAGATGTGCGACAAATGGATTACTCTGTTTATATCATTATTTTTTTCTTTTACATCTATTGGCTATTTTACTATTTTTCTAAACTAAACACAAGCATAAATAAAGTAAATGGTCATCATTAATATGTCCAGTTTGCTG
Organism: Slavum lentiscoides; assembly: GCA_032441835.1. NCBI lineage: Eukaryota > Metazoa > Arthropoda > Insecta > Hemiptera > Aphididae > Slavum > Slavum lentiscoides. The sequence goes on from CM063713.1 coordinate 5,204,295, forward strand.
ACTTCAAACTATGGTAACTCTAAATATAGTTGTATTTAAAATTTATAGTTATCATTATTTTATTGTAAGTTAAATCCTCAAAAACCAAACATCATTTTCTTCTGTAATGTCATATTTAAGAACAAAATGTGATCATTGGCTATATTATATGCAATTTATTTTTGCCTGGTAGATAGGTAGTAGTCTAGGTCTTTTATATATTTATATAATATAAAAACAATTATAAAGACATTTTGCTAAATATCGGCCATCAGAATCATAAATTTTTAAATAAAAATTCAATATACCAATTGGTAAAGAAATTACTTTATTGTTTAATAATTTTTATTTTTTCTAAACTATTTAATAAAATAATTAACAATTTAAACTTATCATCAATTTTAATCATTTTTAGCTATTTTTTTGGAAGCTGTATTATTATTTTGATGTGCATTTACTAATTCTTTCACATGTTCAAACATTGTAATCAAAATTAACATACTTATACTCATCATAACTGTTAATACAATATATGTATTGTGTCGTTGTACATATTCTTTATTAAATTTGTGATGTAAGAGCTTTTCCCGATCACTAAACTGTCGTTCATATACATTTGTGTAATGAGTTCTAGACCACTCACTGAAGTTATAATCTCTACTATGTACATTGTTTTTATACAAATCAGTTTTTGTATTCATTGTTTCAAATGGTTGTCTAGAAGTATACTGTGAATTCTTTTGGACTGGATTAGCACCTCTATCATATAATCCTCTTTGGCGGACATTTCCTAAAACTTCATAAGCTGATGTAATATCTCGAAAAATATTTGCAGCTTCTTTACTTCCTTTATTTTTATCTGGATGGTATATCATTGATAATCTATAATAAGCATCTTTTATTTCTTTGTGTGTTGCAGTTCTAGGGATATTGAGTGCTTCATAATGGCTTTTATAAACTGCACAAATAACTGTATTTGTATTGATGTTATTCAACAATCTCTTGTAATTGGTCCACATACTTTATAATTATAAGATCTAAAAATAAAATGTATTTGTATTTTTATAAATTACAAAATAAACGAAATGCACTGATAAATTAATGTAATTTAATAATATACAATTTGTACTTGGGTACTTACTATATTTATTAAACTAAACATTTTGTACATAAACATTTATGAGTATTTTGATGTTTTATACAAATTTGTAATTGCTATTTAAAATTAATCACAGCGACAGTATAAATACTGCTAAATTTAATTTTTTTTTATACAGGTACATTATAGAAACGAACATATTTTTTTAGTATTTTATTGAAAAAATAGCCTTATCACAAAACAGCCGTTTTTCATGATAAGCCAATTTTTCAAAAAAACTGACCATGGAAAAGAATAAATATTTCCATATTTTTTTTTAGTAGTTATTAGATGATAGAATGCTTGAATCAATGAATCATAATATTCGATATTTTGATATGATATTGTGATGTGTAAAATGCAGAAATGGTAATTTTAAAGATGTGAAGACAAACAAATTTCAATTATAATTTCGTATTTCAAAATGCAATTTGTGACTTCTTTGTTATTTTAATTATTTTATTTGTAGGCATTGTGATGAAAGTTTGAAACTTGCAGTTTTTCTTTATTGTATTATCCGTACTCAGTATCATTTCTATTCATTACAAATCAACCGTACAACATTTTGTAACATTCAACTTTTCAACTTGTAAACACAATGCCAGTAAGTAATAATTTTTTAGCTTATTAATTGGTTTTTTTCGTGGGACGTATAGTGTTTTTGATATAAAATAGGTAGGTACTTAGGTATTATATAAAAAAATTAAACACTTTTAGATATATTTAGTTAAATTTTAAAATATTTATTAGATTATTAACTGGATTTATAAAAACATTTTGTTAAATAATAATAATAATAATAAAAAAAAAAAACTATAAATTCTCATAATTAATAAAAAATTTTTTTTAGGTATATAATAAAGTAGTGACGTCTTATGTTTGTCGAGGATGTGAGTGCAACTCATTAACTTCACTTATTCAAAAAATTTAATACTTTTATTAATATCAAAAATACAAATAGTATAAAGTATTTAATAATAAGACATTAATCGCCGTACTGTGTTTCCACCCGTTCATTTGATCTTTTACATATTTTTATATATTTATATACAGTTTAGATAATGCATCATCCGAGTGCTTACTAAATATCGTTTTAGGCTATGGTCACGTCTATAAATGTTGAGTGTTCTGAATAAATGTTTGTGTCATCAGTGGTGAAAAAAATGCACCTTCGAGTTTTGGTATGCATAGAGCGATACGAGTATGTGACTGACAAAATATAATAATACATATATTATTTTGTAAACTTCTTTTTATTTTACACTCTATTCACATATACGTACAGCCATACGTGTATAAAAACACAAAACTATATTTTCTTTAATTTATGTAGGGCTTGCAATCTTTTCATCGTTCAGGTCATAAGACACCCTGGTTTGAAGTATAAACAAATGAAATCGTTTATTATCATTTTGAAAATGTTATATTGTAGCGTGTGCAATGTGCATAGTATAAAAATATAGGAAGTATCAGAGTATTATTATATTACTATAATATTATGTATCTTCATCTAGATTTGAATGAAGATTGTTATGCGATTAGCAGTGCTTAGTCAAACTTAATCTGTATATTAAAAATGCTTATTTGAAAATTAAATTGTTTGTGTTTTGTTTTCAGGCGTATCACTCGAATATAAAGGATTTCCAGCAGCTAGCAGGAAATATGGCAATAGTTTCAATAAAATCTCAATATAAGGGTCCAGCACCATTGTTAAGCCCTACAAATGCAGATATGGACATAATTGATGAGGCATTATCTTATTTTAAAGCAAATGTATTTTTTAGGTCTTATGAAGTTAAGGTATTGCGCGTTTTACTATTGAATAGTGACAGTTTTTTCTTTATAACAATTATAATTGTATTTTTAGAGTGAAGCGGATCGTGTACTGATTTATATTACTCTGTACATAACTGAATGTTTGAAAAAGCTTCAAAAATGTCAGAATAAAGATCAAGGAATGTCAGAAATGTATTCATTAGCACTTTATAGATTTGATATACCCGGAGAGGCTGGATTTCCCTTGAACTCAGTTTATGCGAAACCTTCATCCACTGGTGAAGCAGGTGATTTGTTATTTAATCATTTATTGTATTTGAAAAAGATCAAATAATATTTAAGACATTTTAAATAGATGTAATGCGTCAGTATTTGGAACAACTCCGTAAAGAGACTGGTCGAAGAGTTTGTGAAAAAGTATTTTCAACTGATGATGGCAAGCCTTCTAAATGGTGGTTATGTTTTGCTCGCAAGAAGTTTATGGAAAAGTCATTACTCGCTCCAGGTCAATAATGTATTCAAAAATAAATAATGACTCCATTAGACTTCTAACAGGCTGAGCATATGATTATATATTTTATTTTTGTATTTACACTGGCTTTTTAAATCTAAAATTATTTGTATTTTTAATTAATGTAATATATTTTTTAGTCCAATGTTAAAAAAAAAACAAAAAAAATCAACATTTTTTTTGAATATTAAAAATATTAATTCAATGTGCGTTTAGGTTTTTGTTCTAATTATAAATTCCTTAGTCTAATTGATTATATTGGTTTCTTGTAATAGAAAAAAGATAATGTATTTGGATTTGAGTTTTAATTTTGGACAAAAATTTAAACTAAACTTACTGTTAGACAAAATAATTATTTTCTTAGATATTTATATTATTAAAAAAAAAAAATGATTATTTTGTTTATTATAAATACTAGGTAAAAATAAGCGAATATAGGCTGTAAATTATCTACTGTAAAATAGTGTATCTGAGTTATTACAGAAACTCTTGGAAAACGGTGGAGAGCACCTGGATTATTAAACTGAGAATTTATCAAAAACTTAAATGCAAACATTAAGGAAACAAATGTAATACGATTTTGCCTTTTGTCATACGATATTCTTCATTACTTCGATGTGTAGTTACAAAAATATTATTTGAAATAAAATTGAAGCGAAAAATAAAGTAAGTAAGGAAGAAAAAAAAGAATAGATTGAACTCAAAGAATGAATATAATATGAACTTTTTTTATTTAGCTTATATGTTGTATGTGTAAGAAAATTGCTAGTGGTTTTTTCTCACTACCAGCTGCTTGTATTCATTTATTTATTGATTAATAAACATATTTATTATAATTATTATTTTTAATATTACATATTTTGTATACATGATATGGTTAGATGAAGCATAATATTAGTCATTTCATTGCATAAGATGTATTAAAATTTAAAATAAGGCCGAATATAATACATATATACTTATTTAAAATTATCTTTATTACAAATTTATTCAATTTTTATATTTCCTATCTTTTTTTTAATTAGGTAATAATAAATATTTGACTGTCTCTGTTATTGTAATTATAGAAAAAGAACTTTTGTTTTTTAAAAATTTGTTTCTTTAGGTTAAATTCGCTTAATCTTGGCACATGCATACTGAGTTTGAGTGACTGGAACTGTTGGACCCTTAACCGATATCTGGGTATTCTGTGATTGCTAATAGTCGACACTCGACACAATCAGCAGCTGTTGCCGTGTATACAGATCAAATGCTGGATGGCTTGTATACAAATATAATATAGGTACGCACGCGGTGTGTCGTGAAAACTATGTAATAATATAGCTCACTGCATGTACACCTCGTGGTGTCGCGACGATCGACAACAACGTTCATTGTCAGCAGCATTTATGCACGAATACGATTGGTTGGTCGACTGGGCAAACTTAACCTGAATAGGGCATAAATGTTGAAGAAATATTGCTAAACCTTTATGCAACTTTTAGAGTACATACTTGAAATCCCAACTAAAATTTTTAATGCATCTATATTACAGTTATTGTGTTTGCTGACAGTTTATTATTTATTAGTAAACATAAAAATTTAATTTTGTGTTCGGCTCAAGTGCCATAAAACACTTCTACTTTGAAAAAGCCTTTTAATTAATGTTTACTTAATGACAAACTCATAATAGATAAATACTGTTCACATAATAATTGTTCTACTCCTGAAATAGTTGTAAAGGCTAAAATTAATTCACCATACTCTATTATTATTTATAATAAAAAGCGTAATAAAGAGTATTATGGACTGTGTTTTTTTTAAAAAATATTTTGTTCTGTTTTAAAACGCGCACCAGAAAACTCGGAATATTTGCATTTTTTAGATGGTGTGATACTTTATAATTTATAATAGGCACTCATAGCTACCAGATTTACTATTATTACATTTACATGTACCTACGTAATTTTCCCAACAATAAACAAATGTTTACACCATGAATTCAAGTTTTGAATGGTTATTTTAGCTGTAGGAGATCGACAAAGATTTGAAAAATAAATAAACACATTTAATGATTATTAAAAGCATATCATATTTCATATTCATTCATCAAAAATAACATACAGCCTATAGGATATAACAACAATTTGTGTTTGCCTATTAATTTTAATTACTATGGGCTGTCACTTTATTTAAAATTAAATATTTTATACAAGATGATAATATTTCAAGAAGTATGATAATTATAATAGGTAACAATCTGTTTGTAATTCAAATAAATATATCAATAATAAGTTATAATAATGGGATACCTAAATATTAATATTATTATTATTAATAATGATAATAATAATAATAATAATAATAAAAATAATAATAAATAGGTAAGTAAATATATATTAAATAGATACCTACATAGACTAATATTACTAAGATGTAGGTATAATATTTTTAAGACAAAGGATAAACAAACATTAAGCGATATAACATAAATGTAAATGGTTAATTTCAATATCATATGAAATATTTGAATACATATTAATTTAAAATAATAATCAATTGTTTTATAAATATTTGGAAATGTGTATTTTATATAGGTACATACATATAAATACATATGTATAAATATATAATATAATATATGTATTTAATTGTTTTAAATGAACTTTCTTGGTATTTTTAGGTAAATATTATAACACTTAACGCGGTATTAACATTTTAAGTATGTAGATAAGTAGGTACAGGACTAGGTACATGTATTCAAATATTTTTTGGAATGTAGCTTTCCATTTATATATTTTTCAGGTTTACCTACTAAATGTTTATACATTTAATAAAATTATCTAAAAATAGTAGCGATGTAAACAATTCGTTATATGTATATTTATAGTTCACTTCACAGTTCAGATACATTTTCACTATGTTTTGATTTTTCAGTCCTGAAATATAATAAGATCATTGTTAATTTTTCTTTATTAACTGTACTATTATTATTTAACAATTTATTAAGATGTAGATACAGGCAATGTTAGGATACCTTATACCTAGACTATTTAAAAAACAATTTTATGATAAAATTATACATACCTACCCTCCATATCTATTATTAGACAAAATATTATAGGTATAAGGAATAAACCAATAATCAAAGTAATAAGATAATAGTAAAAATTATTTATTATTATTAGTTAATATAGGTAATTTCACAGTCAATTAAATAAATTCAGTTTATTTAAAAATGCATTTTTTTTAAAGTGAAACTCGGTACCTAATACAATTTAAATTTTATACTTGGGTATATCTCATTTTTATTAAAAACGTTTTATTTACCAATGTAAGTTAGACACGAACTGGGATAGGTATAGTAGTATAGGATCCATAAAATTATTTCGATTTTCATAAAATGACTTAATTTTTTAGATAATTCAAAGTTATTTATTTTAATATTTCTTATTAGGTACCTACTTATAATATACTGGGTAACATGCCTATGTTATATTACCACATAGGTATAAAAGTTAACAAACAATTGGGGTTTTACATGTTTTAATATTATTTTACTATAATAATATACATACCATCCAGATGTACTTGGCTTAGTTATGTCATCAGTTTCTAAAACAAAAATTATTCATAATTTATTTCTTATATATATTTAGTATAGGTAGGTACCTATATATATATATATACTATTACCCTAGAGGCCTAGACACATTGTATAGGTAGTCTATACATTTTTTTTTTTATTAGAATAACAGATTATATAAAAATAATTTTATATCGTCTGGGCAAGAATTAAAATGAAACATTTTGGTGATAAAAATGTTGATGTAAGTATAAACTAATTTACTTAAGTTTATCATAGACGCATTATTCATAATTGCACACATTTTTATGTATTTACTAATTGGACGCTACCTATAATTTATATAAAGTACTTATGTTTCTATATGAAGCAAAGCTTGAATAATAAGAAGAAATTAAAAATTTTGTAAATTGTTAGATACCTACTACATTATTATTATTATTATATATGTACAGGAGGAATTTTTAGTAATTTGTTAAGATGTTATAATTTGTTTACATAGTTGTCCTTATTTTTAATTTTATATTCTAAAGTAGGATACTGCCAATTTTTTCTCTATTTAATTATAATGTAAGTACTTGCCATTACTTCCAGAAAAAAATTCTGTTCAAAATATGAAATTTAACATATGCGGATTTAACCATTTAATAGTCAAGATATATATATATATATATATATATATAAAAAATACAATTTAAATGCAAACAGTTTTCTACGTTTAGACAGTCTTGTAAAGTATTTAAATACTTTTATTTAAATATATTTTTTCATATTCGAATTACATTAGTCTAAAATTCCAAATACTTAAATATTGGAAATTCGTAAGTATTCTAAATAGGTACTTTTGTAAATTAATAAAAAAATCAAGAAAATAGTTCTTTTGTAGATAATTTTCATAAATTAGATACTGGTTAAAAATAAGAACACAATAATATTGATAGACAACATACAGTTACAATAGATAGAATTTTAAAGTCAATCATTTACCACTTCCTTATTCAAAAATATATAAAAAAATTAATATAAAAAGGTTTTGACATAATATTTATCAAAAATGTGAAGTACCTATATTTAAATATTTTTAGAATACTATTTACATTAGTTGAATAAATATTCTAAATATATTTTCGGAAAAGTATTCAAGTACGTATTTAAAATTTTTTTTTATCTACTTGAATAATTATCAAATCTATTCTTTACAAGACTACGGTAGGCAGACAAACTACCAGTGAACTATATAATAGGTAGGTAGGTACTAAACTAACTCAACGATTTAAATAATACAATATTTTGTTAAAATAAGTTAGTCTTTATTTAACTGAATTTTTAAATACCTATATTTTAATTATTTTATTATAGATAGTACTTAATACACAACATATTCATCATTTTAGTTTATGTAGGTATAATATTAGAATTGGAACTCATAGTGATTTAACAATTTATTTAATATTTAAACAAATTTAAAGAATAATAGGTACAATAAAATAATAAAGTGATTGTTTTATGTTAATATTTTAGTTTTATTAAAAAAATAATAATAAATACGTTATTTATATAAAATAAATATACCTATATTATGGAGGTATTAAAGATATAAAAATGATGTGCTTTATAATATTTTACTTCTATGATATTGAATGATTGAGTAAATTAATTTATTTTGTACAAAATGCGGTAGAAATTCTATGCATATATATATAATATATATATTTTTTAAAGTATTATTTATTATCTTAATTATTAACCAGTATTTATTTGATGTTGAAAGCGCCAATCATGCTCGCGTAGATCTATTTCTGTATCGTCGTCCATACTAATTTCACACTTCAACTCCGGTTTTGATGCAGCCACTTGCAACTCTACCAATCAGCACAAAATAAGCGTCTAAATCTAATATGTATTACTGCTAAATTTCTAAATCTAAAAGTTCTAATCGAGGATTAATTAATTGATCTACCTACTACCTATAGGTATTATTGCAATATTTGTTTATTAGACAATTTTAGTAACATCATAAATCATAATTGACGTTATTTATAGGTACTTGCTTGTAAACAGGTTTTAAAAATTAAAAGGTTTTTAATTTTAAAACGTTTACAATACTACAAAATAGGAATTATTAAAACTAATAACTTCAACTTTAACTTTAATTATTAGGTAACTGAATTTATTTGAATAATTTCTTTTGTTTGTTATACATGCATTATTTGTAAATTGTAATTAATTTAAATATTATTTACCATTTTTCGCATTAGATGTTGATGGTTCTTGTGTCTCTTCAGTTGATCCTGAAATATTTTAAACTGTATTATTTATTTAGAATTAGAGATATCTGTGCGAGTTTTTAGTTTATTTAGCTGTATTAAATATTATATAAATTGGTCATTGAAAAAAGTTAATAACAATTCATTTTAAGTTTCGTCTTAAAAAAAGCATGCAATGGTTATTAAAATCTTGGTTATGAAGAATGGTTAAGTAGAATGGGAATAAAAAGAAAAATAGTATGTGTTTTATATTCAGATGAAGATGATCTATATCACGTCATATCTAATGCAAATATACCTGCAATGTGTGTTGAAGTTTTCTTACTGATATCAAATCCACTAGGTGCATCATCAGAAAGTTTTCTTAAACATTCGTTTAATTTATCTTCAGATATACCTTTACTTGCTAGTTCTTCGGTATCAAAAACCATTCGTTTTTGTACAATTCTTGTAACAAATACATTTCCATGTGCATCTGTACGTTCCACATCTTCTTGGTATTCGCCGGGTGCAAATTGTTCTACAAAATCGTCTATAATTTTTTCTTTATTAGGACCTCTAGCTGTTACTTTATGAATTTCCGCAGGCAATTTTATGGTTTTATGTGTAAATTCTGTTCCATCCGTATCCTTTCTATATGATTCAAATGTTTCATGTTCATCGAACCATTCGTGTTTACCTCCGGTTTTATCAAGACCTTCCATACTGGATACCATAGTATTCGAACCTCCACTAGTGAAACTAGAAGACATATTTGATCCGGTTTCACAGTGATAAGTAGCATTCGTTGATGTTGAACTTATTTGGCCTAGTGAATCGTTGCTTCCTAAAATCAAACTATTTCTATATGAAGACTCTTTAGAATGATCATCCATAATTGGACTACTGAAACCACGACTTGAAACACTAGAGTTCATGCAGTCGTCATAATCGTTTTGTTTTCCTTCAACAAAACCTGTACTTGATATATGTTCAAGAGAAGCTGATGTTTTCATTTCAGTAACAATTGTTTTTAAATCTAATGACTCCGTACTCGTCAAATTATCATCTTCTGATATGTGATTTTCAGAAGTATCTTCGTTTAGTTCTGAATTTGTTGCAACTTCATTAATAATTTCATTTATTATAGGCACACTATCTTCATCAGTTAATGATTTCTCAGTAGCCAAAGCTTTGTTTTCAATTAACTCAGTTTTAAAGCAAGCTGCTTCAATTGTTTCAAATTCTTTAAGAGAAGTTATTGATAAATCATCCTTTCTACTATTAGAAGAACTAGTAGTAGATGCTAAAGATCCCGACGATTTAGCTTTCATTGATTCGATTCTTACTAATTGTTCTAATCTTTCAAATTCTTGTAGAGAATTTACAGATATATTATCATTCTCTAATGATTTTCCTAAGTATCTTTTACTTTCTGGAGTACTACTAAATGATTCCTTCATGCTACCAAGACTATCAATTGAATGGCTGACTTGACTTCCAATACTTCCTACTTTACTGCTTTGCAAATCATCAGTATCTTCTTCTTTAATATCTTCAAGCGGAGGCCTTTCATATTCTATATTATATCCATAAACCTCATTTATAGTATTATCATCATCAAACTGCAATTCCACCCATTTTTGATTCGTATATTCTAATTCAAATTGACCTTTTGATCCTGGACTTTCGGAATCTAATTCATGTTGAGGTGAATCAGTGTTACTGACATTTTTTTGGTTTATTTTTGTTTTTCCCTCTATTCGTATAGCTTTACCTTCAGGATCTTCTTCTTTAGCTTCTTTTCCTATTTCTTCTATAATTACATATTCATCTTCAGAGTTTTCGGAGTTTTCTTCAATATTGTCTACTAATTCAAATGATTCACTTAAAGAAACAGATTCTTTTTCTTCTTCAACTTTTTCAAGTATTGTATGTTCCTCGCCAGTCCACGAAGGTTCTTCGTGTAAATTATAATCTTCATTTATTATATATTCTCTACCTTGATCCGTTTCTGACGATTCTTTACTGCTTACCGATGCAGGTGTTTGTGGGGTTGATGATTTATTTTCCAGTTCTTTAGCTTCTAGATCCAAGTCTGGATAATGAAAACCTCGGTCAACTAAAGGAGCCATGTGTTCTGTTATCATAATATTAGGAACTGCGTCTTTAGAATCGATTATAAAATCATCTTCGTCCTCTGAAAACGGGTCTTCTGGTATTGTGGGTGGCAATGAAGTAGGAATTGCTGGTGATACGTGAGGAACCATTTGAAAAGCTGCATCAGCTTCGGCAATGTCATCAATGTGTTCAAAACTATGTTTATCAGCTATTATGCTACCATGTATTTCATGATTATGTTTTTCCTGTAATATATAATTTTCTGATTCTAAATTTGGAACACATACTTCATTTGGTGAAATATTTTCAAGAATTTGTTTAGAAAAATCTTGTTTATAATCTAAATTTTGATTAAGAATTGTATATTCTTTGGACGGATCTGTAATTAAACTTCCTTTTGTATCGATAACATCTAAGTCTTCAACTAATATATTTTTAATAATTGAACTGCTATTTCTACGGTGGCCTTTTTTTTGAACTTCTTCAGATTTTGTTGTCATTTGGGTGCACATATTTTGGTATGTACCATTTGTTACTGAAGATGACATAATTGTCACATGTTGAATTTGATCGTCGTTATTCTCATCTCCATTTTGTGTAGTCGATGTTTCAACAGATTTTGTATTTTCATCGCTCAAGCTGAAACTGCATGTTCCAGATTCTGGAAATCCATTCATTGCTTCAACGACAGTTTGTATTGCTTGACCTTCTGTACTTGATATACTCATACTCGCATCTTCACTTGAAAATAGTTTTTCTTCGTGAGACGATGAGTCTGATAAACTGTCACTAGTTATATGTTTTGGTATTGGATGAAATGTCATTTCATGTGATCTTTTCATTTTTTGAAAATTCTTTTCACTATTAATAGCTGGCTGAGAAAATGGCTGTGTCTTATACATGCTACTGTACTTCATTTCAGTAGATTCTGCAATGATTGGCAATGATTCTCCTCTAATTATATGCATTGGTATTTCTTGTTCATATGGTTCTATCTTATCTTCGTCTTCTAACATAGAACTTGTACCTTCTTGGTCAAAATCTAAATCCCCAGTTGATGCAATAAGTGTTTCAGATGCTTCGCTATTTTCTACTGATGCAAGGTTCCCTGAACTTTCAGAATCAAGAGATTTCATTGATTCTCTTGAACTCAATGAGCTAATTGCTGTATGATACTCATTTGATGGTACTGAAATAGCAGACTCATATTCAGAAGATCCAGCTAGAAGACCATCCACATCTGATGAACATGGCCTGCTTGACGATGTAAGGTCAAACGAATGATAATGGCTATCACTTGAACTGGAATCTGCCGGTCTTTTTGTTGTTAATTTATTGGTGTTGATCGAATCAGGTTTTCTTAGGACAACAGCATCAAAGTTTACGTGTTTTTCCTCGCGAATATCAATAGAAGATGATGATGGTGATGTCGGTGAATGGACAGAATTATCTTTCGAAGGAAATGATTCCGCGCTTAATTGTTTGATTAATGATTTTGATGAACATGGGTCAGTTTCTTTTGTTAGTATTACTTCATTTTTATAGTTATCCACTGTTTCTTTCAAAATACAAGATGTTGTCCGATATTCTACTTTATCTATATTCAATATTTCTAATCCACTGTCTGTTGTTTGTTGAAAGTGCTTTTCTTCTTTTATGTGTTCTTCATCAAAATCTTTACTGAAAGTATCAGTATGTTTTTCATTCATTAAAATATTAGTAGTATTCCCAGAATTATTTTTTTTAGTTTCTATTTCAAAGCATTCTTTAAAGTGAAAATCGTGATTATCGTGTTCTATAACACTTTCATCGCATATATTTCCTTTTTCAGTTTCTGATATTTCATTAAGATGAACAACTTCGTGGATGTTATTATCATCTTTAGAATTATAATGCGATCCAAGTTCTTGTGTTTCCATTTTTTGGTCATTTTCATTAATTAATGTTTTTTCAAAAACATCAGTTATTGAATCTTGGTGGTGCTTACTAGATATCGATTCACGTTCAACTTGTCTACTCGAAGAAATATCTTTTTGTTGAGTTTCTATTTCTATTTTATTTTCATTTTGTTGTTCTTTTATATGCGCTTCAATAATTAAATTATCATCTATAATTTTACAATATTCTTCGTTTTTATCGTGTGAAGATTGTTCAGATTCGTTAGTATTTGAATTTGTTATAGATGTTTTTTTCTCAAATTTTTCAGAATCACATTCTGGAATAATATCAATTAATCGCGTTTTTGTTAAACCGTCATATTCAATTTCAAAACCGCTACTTTTCAAGTCCTCGTCAGTAATTTCAATGCTTGAAGTAATTGTATCATGTTTTGAAATACTTTGATCACGAGACTTTTTTGCTAATACTGATTCCAGTATTTTTAACTTTAAATCTTCTCCTTCTGTATCTAAATACGCGCTATTTTCTAGTTGTTTGAGTTGGTCAGGTGAAATTATTAAATGATGTAAATTTGCTAACACGTCATGACGTTTTGTTAGTTCGATTTCAATTTCATTGATTAATTGCTCAGCTATAGTTCTAGCTTTTTCACTAGTCATTTCTTGTTTTGTATTTTCAAGTGATTCTAGAGAATCGACTTGTTTTACAAAATTCTGATGGAATGAACACTGGTCTTTAATTTCAACATTTTCTAATTCTTGTTCGTCTGTTCCTAACTGAGTCACTTCCCATATTGTGTCTGGTATATGTTCTTCTGGAGTATGAATGATAATGTGGTCTTGTAAAATTTGTGAATATATTTCTTTTTCATTGTCATGCTGTACTGCATTATAGCCTTCATGTTGTATTTCATCATCAATCATTGAAGAATCAAGTGATTCAGTTTGTAAAATGGATTTTTCTTTTTCTTCAACAAATGAATACGTGTCTGAAGGAATTTCGTCGATATGATCTTGGGTTAAACTTGATGAATATTTATCTTTTGATTGTTTTGAAACTATTTTATTAATTTTTTCTTCTGGTAAATCATCAAGCACTGATGATTCAGCAGATTCTGTTTTTGTAATAGATTTTTCACTTGTACTACAAGATATTTTGTCAGATGACATATTTTGTAATGAATTTATTGAAATACTACTATTATCACATTTTAATCCTAAATATTTTTCTTCTGGTATTAATGAATCTATTTGTTCATCTAATTCATTAGAAAAAATGTGTTTGTGGATTTGACGATTAATGAGGACTTCTTGACTTGGTGATTGTTGATGTGTTGTATTTTTTAAAGATTTATGTTCAGGTGATGATTCCTGTTCCATTTGTATGCCTTCCATTTGAGGTTTAATTTGCTGAATATACTTTTTAGAGGGGATAGGTTCAACTTGATGGGAGGGTAATGACACTGACCCAGTTTTGGAATCTGATTTTGTTTCATCTGAACACTGAGAGGATTTTTTTTCATTTGGAACTTTATCATCAAAAACATCTTCTTGAAAACCTTCGTTTTCATAAGCCAATGATTCTTCCCCAAATTTATTAATGTACTCAGTTTCAGAATCCAGTCGTCTAGTCTCTTTAACAACACTAATATTTTCTTCTGATAATGGTATATGTGGTTGTTCATCGATCAATTTCGATTTCAGACAAGTGAATTCAGAAACTACAATATTTTTTGTAGTTTGATTACTTGCCATTGATTCGTTAATCATTTCAGGTACTTCTGCATTATCAGAAGTACTGAATGAACTTTCGATGAGTTCTAAAGAAGCATTTTTCATTACAGATCGTCCTGAATTGCTTATTGGTAATGAAATACTATATCTAGGTTTAGGTAAAGGTGGTTGATTAGTTTTTGTTATTTCTTCCCAAAATTGTTTTTTTGTCGAATAATTAACATCATCTTCATCTATAGATGTTGTAATACTACTGTCAATGGAATGTCTAGGATTTGGTTTAGGTGGGATTTTATCTACGGAGTTTTGAAGTATTAAGTTGTTGGCGTTAGTTGTTAATTCTGGGCTGCGCTCTGTACATACAAATACATACAAACAAAATACAGGATTAGAATATTGGTTTTTATTATTTACATGGGTTAACTAACAAAAACTCGCTAAAAAGATCAAGTGTTGGAATATTTTTATGTTATATGGATTACAATTTCAATTAAACAACTATTTGTTTTTTGATTTAATGTTTGCAAGTAAATCTAATATCACCAGTGCTATAATTTTATTTTGTTATACGCTGATTTACACTGATTTTACATAAATAATTAAAATAGGTATTAAATTTCAAATCTAGTCAACAATTTGTACTTAATGTCTTTTTTAAAATAAATATGTACCTATATATAAAATAAATTATGCATAAATATTTTTATACTATATTATTTGTTTATATTATAATGTTTTTATTTTTGTTAGTATTGAAAGAAGCGTTGTTAATTTATTTAGCTTCTAAATGAAATTTAATTTACCGGCTTCATCCCAAATTTGATTAGCGATATCGACTTCTTCATTTGATAATTGGGAAATTATTCTATGATATTCTCCTTCGACAGCTTGTTTAGCAATTGGACTGTCTTCTAATGTTTCTGAAGCCATACGTTCAAATCTTCTCTCTACTTTCTTTAAAGTTTTTTCTCCCACATCTGTATCTATTTCAAATTTCATATCTTCCAAGCTACTGGTTTGATTAATAGAAGTTTCAGGTATATTAATGTCTTCTAAATATATTTCATCATCACTTTGTCCTGGATAGACAACTTCATCATCTTCGGATTCTAATCGAAATGTTACTTTCCTACTACTTAATTTTTCTTGAGGCTCAGTTACTATGTATTCATTTTCATTATCGGATTCAATATCATATTTGTGAATTTCTCTAAGTGTTGGTCTTTGACTTGTCGATAATCTTTGAGAGCCACCAACTCCGTTTCTGCGAAATTTCGGTGAAGATACTATTGGAATAGGTGAAGGACAGTCTAACAACGGTTCAACATCTGAAGTTTCGTGAGGATCTGAATCAGAGGACCCAGAAGATAACTCACCAGAAGCTGCTAATTTAGCGGTTTCTTGTTCAATTAACATGTCGATCAGATAATTAGTAAGAGTTTCATCATGGTTACCCGGATTACTTAACATAGTCTTTAACTTTTCTTGTACAGCGTTTGGAGATATTTTTGAATAATCTACTGGTTTCCATTCATCTAAGTGTTCATAATCATCAGGTACAGTATTCTCAGATGGAGTTCTTACCATTAGTGGTCGTATTTGAGTAGGATCGTTTGCTGAAAACGATTCTTTCTCAGAACAATTATACATAAATTATATATAAACTTCTTCACTTATATCTTTTTATTTTTTATTTTAAATGTAAGGAATTTTAAAGGAAGTAAAAGGAATAGCAGTTAGTAGCATATTGTTATAAACAAATCAAATTTTACACTCGAAAACAATACACCTCACCTGTTTTGTTATATGGTAGCCATATACAATAACCAGAATTTCGGCTTTTTGACATCTTTGATATTGATTTTTTCTTCTTTTTTGGAGTAAAGTAACATATTTGAAATGATTCGGTTAATGAGTCTTGTGATCTTGATAAATATATTTGGCGTTCTAACAAGGACAAACAAGGCATCGATCTATTCCACCAATGGTATGGTAAACTTGCGGTATTGAAATTATTACGAAGACTAGTTCCCGGAATTTCTTGCATTTCCTGTACATTAGAAGTTTTAGGAAATTCATAGTGGTTTATTGTTTGCTTCACGTCATTTAATGCATTTCGTATTTGACTTTCTTGATTTTGAACATCATTTAATAACCCACAAATTGTCTTCTGAAGATGATCTAAACTTTCGATACTATCAAATGATCTTTTTAACTCTTTTTTTTTATGTTCTTGTATTTTTACTTTATCTTCTAAAATCTCAACAGCCGTAATCAATTTTGCTAGTTCTTCTCTGCTATGACTAATTGCTCTACTAAGCATGATATTGTCAAAATCACATGACCTGTTGTTGCCGAAAATTTCGTTTGAAAAATAATCTATAAGTCATGTTATTTCATTAATTATTTACATTACAAAATAACACACATCAAACCACACATACATTCACGTACTTATAACTATTAATTATTAACTATGTTTAATATGTTCTTAAATATTTTAATGCTGTACATAAATTGACTGTAAACGTTTATTAATTAGTTGTGAGAATGCCACTGGTTAGTAAATTTATTACCAGAGTTCAACAACTTTTTGGTATTTTCTGTAATGTCTAAACAACGTATAACAAAACTTATTAGTGCAAAATGTTACAATATTAAAATATATTTTAAAGCATTATTGTGTTTCTTTTGTATTCTAAAAAAGCCAATTGGTATAATTAAATTGTGTTACTATTACAATGAGCAAAGCAGGGAATTGGCTATTTGTTAATTCCACTTGGAAATGAAGTGAGTAATCTTTTTTGCAAGTTTACGTTAAAACTGCTGTATAATTTCCATTTTTTTTCAATATATTAATTTATTAATAAAATACTTACCAGAATTATTTATAGACTTTGCATTTTGTTGGTTGACTTGATCGACTTCATCTCCTATAAAATAATTAAAGATCAATAATATTAAAAAAAGTTCCTAATATCAATAATTATTAATGTTAGTGTTGTAGCTGCAAGAAAATTAATATAATTAGTAAGCTAAATATTTATAAATAATAATTTATATTAAATGATAAAAGGATGGTATTTTATACAATTTAAATAAGTTATTTTTATTCTGTGGCTTACTGAATATTTGGTTTTTAGTTTAGTCCATCACCTATGCAAAATTTGATAATATTTTAGTTTAGTTAATTACCTATTTGAGATTTTTTATTGATATGTATACAATTATTAGATTTTATATTTAAATTGTATTTGTTCGAAGCACTTTCTGAATTCGATAATCGTTTTAGATTAAATTTGCGTCTCAGTTTTGGGCTACCACACATACTTTCAAAAAGATTAATTACATCAGATACATGTTTTTCAGATTCAAATTTTACGAGTATTTTCCTTGGTTCTTCGTATTTTTCTGTCATTTTCTGATTAAATATTTTGAATGCTGATAGACGTGTTACTGACGAAGGGTTTACATTTTCCATGTTTGTAAATTTGTCTTTTAGAGAACATATTTTTACCAAAGGATTTTTTATCAAACTAATTTGTGTCTGAAATAATCTGTTTATATACAACTGAGCTACGTTTATGGGTTGGACAACAGTATATACAGCTATGCAGGTAAAATATCTGTTTTGAAGGGTTTTAATTGTCCCATACATGAATAAATCTACTATAAATTGCTGTTTTGGATTATATAAGCTACTCTTTATAAAATATCCTGGTTCTAAAGGTTCTAAAGTGTTGACATTATTATAATCAGATATAATCCTACCTGCCGTGATTCCATTGTTAAACCATTTCAATGATAAATTTCCGTAGTCCCTACCAATGTTTAATAGTACAGAATTATGGTTTTCAAAATTAATAGAAATACTAAAACCATTTATATTGTCATGTATTACAAATGTGTTATTATTTTCTTGATGTTTAATTTTATTCATCTTATCATTTTGATTATGTGTAGGAGTTGCCACTTTGCTCGAAGTAGGTTCGGTCATATATTTTGATAATATTTTTGTTTTATTTTCTTCTGAACGTTTTGCAAAACTTTCCTCAGTTTCTGAATTACAACGATTTTTATTTCGAAATCGTTTTTTACCACATTCTATTTCTGGAATTACTTTTTTTGTTGTTAATCCGCGATTTCTATTTTTATGTTTACATTGTTCGTTTTTAATGGTTTCTACGGAATTTACTATTCCTATATCTACATCATGATAGTACGTATTATTATTTTTCAAGGACGATTTGGATTCTTTAAATTCATCAGTTGTAATAATTTCTTCCTCAGATTCAAAGCCTTTAGTTTCTTCGTTAGCAGTTTTGAGCCAAATAGGGTTCAGTTCATCTGTTGTGGACAATTCATTTACTGTTCCATCTTTTGAATGTAATATAATTTCTCTATGCGGCTGTGGAAAGTAAGATAATGATTCGAAAGGTTGTTTAGGTTCTTCAATTTCATTAATTCCTTTGTCATCAGTGAAATTTTCAATATCTGTTTGTTCTTCATTAGATTTATTCTGTTTTTCATGCTCTTCGTCTTCACTTAAGTCTTCAACGTCTGTTACAATAACATAATCTATAGTACCTAATGTAAGATTAGGAGATCGAATGAAATATTGTTCATCATCTGAATCTGACATAATTTCAACATCTGTTAAGTTATTTAAATCTGTCAAGCCAGGCGAAAGCGCTGATCTTCCTAAATTTGTTGCAATGGGAGATTTTAATACAATTTTTGATTTATGCCTGATTGGACTCGGAGAAATTGATCGTGATTTATGACTCTTGACATTGTTTTTTTTATTTGTTGCGTTGAATATATTTGTTACTTCAATGTCTTCTTCATTAGATTCATATGTAGTTATTGCAATTTGGGGCACGTTCTTGTTGTTTTCTTCAGACATTTTATCTAATAGTGAAAATTGATTAGATTTTCTCCAAGCTAAATTTCAATTTATTGATGAATCATCAAAAATATTTGAGTTTATCTGTGAAAATAATGTACCTATTAATTAAACGAAGTAGATACTTTTAATGTAAGAAACTCAACTAGTACTGTAAAGAGAGATTTTGAAGCTTTACCACATATTAAACAATCCTGAATTACGTGAAAAGTATTTAAAGATTAGTAAACCTGATAATTACTAATTAGGTACCACTTTATTTTGCAAAATTTAATATGAAATGTCAATTTTAATTGTCTTTGACAAAACTTAAAATATTTCAATACTAAAATTACTAATGTAGACATTGATAATGATATAACATTTCATATTTATCAAATAAGTTTTCATTAAAATTGTTTAATTTAACAAGGCGTAAGAGACCATTAAAATGCTTTTGTAGATATTTATATTAATATACCTTCTAATTTTTTATAGATAGTATACCTAGCAGATTGTATGCAATTTTGTTCTCATTATTTAAAATTATTTACTTTGTTTAATTTTCAATAAATTATCTGTTTTTTTTATTAATTTTGTTATTAGTTTATTTTTTAACTTTTATATTGTTTAAAAATGTTTTATAGGTGTAATATTAAAGTACTAATTTTTGTATTTTAAGAACGTAGTTTATAATTATATTTATCTATAGGTATTTAAAAAATATATTTATGATCTAAACTTAAAATATAAATGGTCAGTGGTCACTCTATAACGCAATAAATTGCCAAATACTTTATTGCACTATACGTATACATTCACATGTTTATATTATGTATACAGGATACATTTATTTATTTATACATTTTTTTTGGGGGAGAGTTTACAGATGAACTAAATCACAAGTATATATGGTAGGTTTATTGTTTAAGTACATGTTTTACACAATGTTAGCATTGATTTCAAAGATGATATTACAGATATCATTTATGTACCTACCAATATATATTATGACTAAAAGTGTTCAAGATGTCAAAAACAAATGATTTATTAAAATTAATATTACCAAAATTATATTATAATTTCAAGATAACATTATATATATGTATATTAATATATGTATAGAATATACATATGTCTAATATTATACACGCAGCTTATGCCAGTTTCCCAGTATAATAACGTGTATTGTCGAGCCATAACCACATTTTCCAAACACAGACAACTTAGATATTTATACTATATTGTACGTACTCATATATTATGTACATTTTTTTTTTTTAATGAAAATAAAATAAAATTTTAAAATAATTGTTTGTCGTTATTATCATTTTTGGTACAAGTAATTAAAAAAAAAATTTAATTGAACTAGTTAATATTTTAATATTATAGATTGGGTCACGGGAGGGGGTTTAACCCCCAAAACCCCCTCCCTTATGGATACGCCATAATGTATAGCGTGTGTTATTGTTATTAAAAATAAAAATAAATAAATTAAGTGGTTTTATACAGTTTTATTTCATTCTATAAATACCTAGTTATTCATATTTTCAAAACTGTTATCTCACCTACTATATTAAAAATCTAAATTAACTTTTGGTTGTAATATCATTATTTAATTTTATATTACGGCATTAAAATAGTAATATTCTTATAAATATTTTCTGTGAGTTTCAAGTTGTGACGTTTCAATATTATTCAATATTGAACTAATAAATCACTTGGTAAACATTAGTTTTTTATGAGCGGAGTGATAAAAGAGGAAATCAAGTTATTAATATTTCGCAAATGTTGAAATTCTTTTTTGTTACACTAAACTTTAAAGAATTGCAGAATTGTATATATTTATTTAAATAAGTTGCCTTACGGAGACCTTACAGATACAATTATTTTTGTTCAATTCAATAGTTATTAGTTTTTTTTTTTGTATAATAATTATTAGAATCCTACACTGCTGCTACACTGTAATTATTTTTTTTTTTATTAAAGTTGATTTTCTACAATATTTTGAAGTTTATGACATTGTACATTTTTTCAGTAAGACGAGTCTAATCACACGCATAATTTTGCTGGATAGGTACCCGAGTTTTTGTAATTTCTATTAACAAAATTGATATCTATTCATATACTTCGACATTTTTTAGAACATCAACGACTAATCCTTTATTAAAATTTCGATGAAAATAATTTCATAAAATGGCTATTTTAGATTTTGCAAAACAATCAAAAATTTATTTTTTAGTTAAAAAAAAAAAAAGATAAAAAATGAATTCAATATACAATAATTATTATATCGCAAGGTTTTATTTATTATTATTATATAAAATAACTTTAAAGTATTGAATAAAACAAAAGTTGTTGCATTTATCAAATCTCCGTGAGACGCTTGTACATATAGATACACAATCACTCATATATATATATATATATATATATATATATATATATGTAAAATATATTTATATATATATATATATATATATATATATATATATATAAATAATAATAATAATAATAATGATTAAAAAATTGCTAAAATCATTTTGTGACAACTTAAAAAGGAAATAAATATTTTGTAAATAATCTTTGGTTCAATCTAATAAATAGTATTAGGTATAGTAATAATTTGCTGCAAATTTTGTTTGCAAAATGTGTTTATTTGTTGATAAATGTGGAGAATTTGTTGTATGTACCTCAGAATCGTGGTTGGTGTCTGAGGTTGACGAATGTGTCGTTTCCTCGTCTTCTAATGATACTGATTCGGTTATAGAAGCAGGTTGTTGTTCGGACATTGATGAGCAAGGAGAACGTTTTGGTTGCTCATATACTAATTCTACCGAGGAAACACGATCTGAGGAGCTTGAAAAAACTTCTGAAGTAATTAAAACTGAACTGATTTTTTTATCAGATTTAAAACATCTGTGGGCCGGGCTTGCTGGTAATGAGGTGGGACTTAGTTTTCTAGGCGAAGACATAAAATCAAAAGCACTTCTTATTTGTGATGGTGCACTCAAAACTACCGGATCAGAAATGGATGACGATCTTGACGATTTTGTGTTTAAAAGTGACAAATTACTTTTTGTTGGAGTTTTAATCGAGTTATCTTTAACAGGTATTTTCGATGGCGATGTAGTAATTTTCTTTTTATTATCTGAAGACATTTGTTGGTATTTCATTGAAACGTCAGATGATATATTGTGGCTGTGAGTAATTTTTTCTAGTTTTCTATTTCGGGATTCAGTAGATGCCATATAACTTTTAAGTTCAGGTTTAGAAGTGGTTTCATGTATTCCCACAACATGATTTTTTTTTAATTTTTCGTTTACTGTTGATTTATGAGATTTTGCTATTTCTGGTTTTGTTAACTTTTTGTTCGATGTTTGATTTGTTGTTATTGTTGTTAATGACTTAATGTTCTTAGTAGAATTTTTATCGTATGATTCCAGAGGATACCTATTTTTTGTTGAAGTATTACTCAGTGCAGTTTTTGTAATTAATGATTTAACACCAGAAGTTTTTTCAATAGTTGCATTATTTTTAGTTGCTTTATTTTTATTTATTGATTTTTTTGACGATTCATAAAATATTTTGGATGGAGCTGTAGCTGAAGTTAAAATTTTTGAAGAAATGTTTTCATGCAATTTCTGATTACTGTTATTCTCAATATTCGATTCTTGTCGAATACTTGAAGTTTTTGAAAATGATTGATTAATTGGTTGATTTTTAGACAATTTGGATGATTTGTTACTTCTATAATTGCTATCTAGGTTAGATACTAGGAATGATAAATCACTTTGTGTTGATTTTTTAGAAGTGTTTAATGACTTAAAACTTTTTGAATCATTATCAGTTTTCGTTTTAAACATGTTTAACGATTTTATATTGGATTTTGCTTCAACACATTTAGGTTGATTAGATGCACTAATATTCTGTGCTGATGTTTTGGATTCGAAAGATGATCGAATAATTTTTGTACTTTGTGACCTTGTAACATTGGATTTATTAGATGATGCAACCAATTTTGTTATTGACGATGAACCTGACCGTAATGAAGAACTACGCATGATACCAACAGTAACAGGTTTAGTTGTTTCTTTGGATTTTATTATATTCTTAGTGTATTCATTTTTAGATACTTCAAGAACTTTATTTTTCTTGGAAGATGTAAAGCCGGATTTCGTAATTTCGGTTCTGCGAATCCCATATGATTTTTTTATAGAACATTGTTCTTCAATATTGCTAATAATTGATTCAGTTTTATTAGATGTGCTATTTGATGGTTGAAGATTGTCAGAATTAGATGTATTATCAAGGAAGTATCTGTCAAGAATATCAATATTTTTTAAATTACAGTCCTTTATATTTATATCAATAGAATCATTAATTGATGTAGAGTTGTCAAAAAATGCTCCTTGCACCTTACTCAAATTCCCGTAACATGAAATATTACCACCATCGGCAGATTCATCTAAGCTGTGCTCAAACTCAAATTGACCCGATGAAGCTGAAGTAACATTCATAAATTTACTTAAACTTTCACTTAATTCCAAATTAGATTTGTCAAAATCTGTATCTTTTACATCAGTCAACATATTATCATCACTGATATTTTTTATTACAGCGTCCTCAAAATTATCTAAACTACTTTCACCAAAACTGCTATTACAAAAGTCATTGTCATAAATTACAAGTGAATTGCTAGATGTAATATTATGACACTTATTTCGACTGATATTAGTATCAGCTGCCGAATTACTTTCAATTCTGCCATAGGAGTTAGAGATATCATTTGTATTAGTATCTATATTACTAGATAGCGGATTATTATTCACTGAAGATACGTTAGTAGGTAAATGTGAAAAACAAGTTAAATCATCAATATTAGGTACTTTAGATATAGTATTTCCTTCACAAGACATTATATCAACTACAGTTTTCGCTTTAACTGATTCATTATTATATAATTTTAATCCATTATTATTTATAATTTCCGGTTTATTTCTAATAATATCACTAACAACATTATCAACACTTTCGATTTTAGTTTCTTTTAATATTAATTTGTCAGATTTTAATGGAAGTATTGGTATATCAAATTTTTTATCCTTCAATTCTAGAGGAATAACATCAGATTTAGACACAACATCAATTTCACTCAATTTTTTATCAATTATATTATCGGGCTTAATTATTTGAGATTTAAATAATACTATTCCGTCTTTGGTTATTCTATGTGATCCATTATCAGTATTGAGGACCTCAATTCCTTCCACAAATCCTTCGTGTGTTGTTTTTAATTCTATCGCAGATTTATTTAAATCATATTCGCTTTCTAATGGTGATTTTGAAGATATATCAACATCCTCCATTTCAGTTTCTTTTAAAGTTACCTTGTCAGACAGCAATGGAGGTATGGTAATATCTAATTTTTTTTCTATTAATTCTATTGGAATATCATCAATTTTAGACACTACCTTTTTATTCGATTCGTCATCAATTTCATTATCGGAATCGATTATTTGAGATTCAGTTAGTTCTTTTTCGGCTTTATTTATTTTTTGTAATTTATTATCGGTTTTTACGACCTCGCCTATTCTCACAATCCCTATGTTTGTTGTTTCTAATTGTATCTCAGATTTATTTAAAACAATGTCGCTTTCTATTGGTGATTTTGGTGTTATATCAACACTTTCAATTGTTGTTTCTTTTGAAATTACCTTGTCAGATATTAATTGAGGTATGGTAATATGTATTTCTTTCGCTTTTATTTCTAATGGAATATCATCAGTTTGAGATTCTACATTTTCTTTACTCTGCTTTTTATCATTTGATTTATCGGCACTAATTATTTGAGATTCAGTCAATTTTTTTTCGCCCTTTGTTATTTTTTGTAACTCAATTTCGGGTTTAATATCCTCATCCTTTTCCATATATCTTTCGTGTGTTTCCTTAAATTCTACCTCAGTTTTAGATAAAGCAAATTCCCTTTCTAAAGTTAATGTTGACGTTTCATCAACATGTTCAATTTTAGTTTCTTTTAAGAGTAAATCGTCAGTTTTTACTTGGGTTTTGTTAATATCTATTTCTTTTTGTATTAATTCTATTGGAATATCACCGGATTTAGAAACTACATCCTTTTTATTCGATTCGTCATCAATTTCACTATGGGAATCAATTATTAGGGATTTAGTTAATCCTTTTTCGGCTATGGACATTTTTTGTGAATCAAATTCGATTTTTATATCCTCGTCGTATTCCACAAGTATTGAGCGTGTTTCCTTCAATTCCACCTCAGTACAATCAATATCAATTTCGCTTTCTATTGGTGACTTTGATGTAATATCAACACTTTCAATTGTAGTTTCTTTTAAAATGACCCCGTCAGATTTTAATGGAGGTATGATAATATCTATTTCTTTCGCTTTTTTTCTAATGGAATATCATCAGTTTTAGATTCTATATTTTCTTTACACGGCTTTTCATCAATTGATTTATCGGCCCTATTTATTTGAGATTTCGTTAATTCATTTTTGCTTTTGTTATCTTTTGTAATTCAATTTCGGGTTTTACATCCTCATCACTTTCCTTATATCTTTCGTGCGTTACCTTTAATTCTAACTCAGTTTTAGATAAAGCAAATTCCTTTCTAAAGGTAATGTTGATGTTACATCAACATGTTCAATTTCAGTTCCTTTTATGTGTACATCGTCGGTTTTACTGGGGTTTTGATAATATCTAATTTTTGTTTATTAATTCTATTGAATATTATCAGTTTTAGACACTACATCCATTTTATTCGATTTGTCGTCAATTGTATCATCAGAATCAATTATTTGGGATTTTGTTAGTTCTCGTTCAGCTTTTGTTTCCTTTTGTAATTCAATTTCGGGTTTTATATTCTCATCTCTTTCCATATATATTTCGTGTGTCTCCTTTGATTCTACCACAGTTTTAGGTAATGCAAATTGCTTTTTATAGGTAATGTTGATTTTACATCAACATGTTCAATTTAGTTTCTTTCAAGGGTAAATCGTCAGTTTTTCCTTGGGTATTATTTTCATCTAATATTTTCTCTGTTAATTCAACTGGAATATCATTTATTTTAGATTTTGTATCTTTTTCACTTGGCTTTTCATTAATTGATTTATCGGCCCTAATTATTTGAGATTCAGTTAATTCTTTTTCGCCTTTTGTTATTTTTTGTAATTCAATTTCGGGTTTAATATCCTCATCCTTTTCCATAAATCTTTCTTGTGGTTCCTTGAATTCTCCATCAGTTTTAGATAAAGCAAATTCCTTTCTATAGGTAATGTTGATGTTACATCAACATGTTCAATTTAGTTTCTTTCAAAAGTAAATCTTTAGTTTTTACTTCAGCTATTTTAATATCTAATTTTTTATCTTTTAATTCTATTCGAATATCATCAGTTTTAGACACTGCATCCTTTTTATTCGATTCCTCACCAATTTTATTATCGGAATAAATTATTTCAGCTTTAGTTATCTTTTGTATTTTATTATCCGTGTTTTCGACCTCGCCTATTTCCATTATCCCTGGGCATGTTGTTTCGAATTCTGTCTCAGTTTTATTTAAGCCAATGTCGCTTTCTATTGGTGACTTTGATTTAATATCAACACTTTCAATTGTAGTTTCTTTTAAAATGACCCCGTCAGATTTTAATGGAGGTATGATAATATCTATTTCTTTCGCTTTTATTTCTAATGGAATATCATCAGTTTTAGATTCTATATTTTCTTTACTCGGCTTTTCATGAATTGATTTATCGGCCCTATTTATTTGAAGTTTCGTTAATTCATTTTCGCTTTTTACTTGGGTTTTGTTAATATCTATTTCTTTTTGTATTAATTCTATTGGAATATCATCGTATTTAGAAACTACATCCTTTTTATTCGATTCGTCATCAATTTCACTATGGGAATCAATTATTAGTGATTTAGTTAATCCTTTTTCGGCTATGGACATTTTTGTGAATCAAATTCGATTTTATATCCTCATCGTATTCCACAAGTATTGAGCGTGTTTCCTTCAATTCCACCTCAGTACAATCAATATCAATTTCGCTTTCAATTGGTGATTTTGATGTTGTATCAACAGTTTCAATTGTAGTTTCTTTAGAAATAACCTTGTCAGATTTTAATGGGGGTATGGTTATATCTATTTCTTTCGCTTTTATTTCTAATGGAATGTAATCAGTTTTAGATTCTATATCTTCTTTACTCGGCTTTTTATCTAAAGATTTATCGGCCCTAATTATTTGAGATTTAGTTAATTCTTCTTCGCATTTTGTTCTCTTTTGTAATTCAATTTCGTTTTTTATATCCTCATCGTCTTCTACAAATGTTTCGCGTGTTTCCTTTAATTCTACCTCAGTACAATCAATAATAATTTCTCTTTCTTCTGGTAATTTTGACGTTATATCAACACTTTCAATTTTAGTTTCTTTTATGAGTTTATCGTCAGTTATTACTGGTGGTATGGTAATATCTAATTTTTTTTCTATTAATTCTAATGGAATATCATCAATTTCAAACACGTCAGCCATTTTATTTGATTCGTCGTCCATTTTATCATCAGAATCAATTATTTGGGATATTGTTAATTCATTTTCGTCTTTTGATCTCTTTTGTAATTCATTTATGGGTTTTATGTCCTCGTCCCTTTCCATAAATCTCTCTTGTGGTTCCTTGAATTCTCCATCAGTTTTTGATAAAGCAAATTCCCTTTCTATAGGTAATGTTGTTGTTACATCAACATGTTCAATTTTAGAATCTTTTAAAAGTAAATCTTTAGTTTTTACTTCAGCTATTTTAATATCTGATTTTTTATCTTTGAATTCTATTCGATTTTCATCAGTTTTAGACACTGTATCCTTTTTATTCGATTCTTTACCAATTTTTTTATCGGGATTAATTATTTCGGCTTTAGTTATCATTTGTATTTTATTATCTGTGTTTTCGACCTCGCCTATTCCCATTATCCCTGGGCATGTTGTTTCGAATTTTGTCTCAGTTTTATTTAAGCCAATGTCGCTTTCTTTCGGTGACTTTGATGTAATATCAACACTTTCAATTGTAGTTTCTTTTAAAATGACCCCGTCAGATTTTAACGGAGGTATGATAATATCTATTTCTTTCTCTTTTATTTTTAATGGAATATCATCAGTTTTAGATTCTATATTTTTTTTACTCGGCTTTTCATCAATTAATTTATCGGCCCTATTTATTTGAGATTTCGTTAATTCATTTTCGCTTTTTACTTGGGTTTTGTTAATATCTATTTCTTTTTGTATTAATTTTATTGGTATATCACCGGATTTAGAAACTACATCCTTTTTATTCGATTCGTCATCAATTTCACTATGGGAATCAATTATTAGGGATTTAGTTAATCCTTTTTCGGCTATGGACATTTTTTGTGAATCAAATTCGATTTTTATATCCTCGTCGTATTCCACAAGTATTGAGCGTGTTTCCTTCAATTCCACCTCAGTACAATCAATATCAATTTCGCTTTCTATTGGTGACTTTGATGTAATATCAACACTTTCAATTGTAGTTTCTTTTAAAATGACCCCGTCAGATTTTAATGGAGGTATGATAATATCTATTTCTTTCGCTTTTTTTCTAATGGAATATCATCAGTTTTAGATTCTATATTTTCTTTACACGGCTTTTCATCAATTGATTTATCGGCCCTATTTATTTGAGATTTCGTTAATTCATTTTTGCTTTTGTTATCTTTTGTAATTCAATTTCGGGTTTTACATCCTCATCACTTTCCTTATATCTTTCGTGCGTTACCTTTAATTCTAACTCAGTTTTAGATAAAGCAAATTCCTTTCTAAAGGTAATGTTGATGTTACATCAACATGTTCAATTTCAGTTCCTTTTATGTGTACATCGTCGGTTTTACTGGGGTTTTGATAATATCTAATTTTTTTTTATTAATTCTATTGAATATTATCAGTTTTAGACACTACATCCATTTTATTCGATTTGTCGTCAATTGTATCATCAGAATCAATTATTTGGGATTTTGTTAGTTCTCGTTCAGCTTTTGTTTCCTTTTGTAATTCAATTTCGGGTTTTATATTCTCATCTCTTTCCATATATATTTCGTGTGTCTCCTTTGATTCTACCACAGTTTTAGGTAATGCAAATTCGCTTTTTATAGGTAATGTTGATTTTACATCAACATGTTCAATTTTAGTTTCTTTCAAGGGTAAATCGTCAGTTTTTCCTTGGGTATTATTTTCATCTAATATTTTCTCTGTTAATTCAACTGGAATATCATTTATTTTAGATTTTGTATCTTTTTCACTTGGCTTTTCATTAATTGATTTATCGGCCCTAATTATTTGAGATTCAGTTAATTCTTTTTCGCCTTTTGTTATTTTTTGTAATTCAATTTCGGGTTTAATATCCTCATCCTTTTCCATAAATCTTTCTTGTGGTTCCTTGAATTCTCCATCAGTTTTAGATAAAGCAAATTCCCTTTCTATAGGTAATGTTGATGTTACATCAACATGTTCAATTTTAGTTTCTTTCAAAAGTAAATCTTTAGTTTTTACTTCAGCTATTTTAATATCTAATTTTTTATCTTTTAATTCTATTCGAATATCATCAGTTTTAGACACTGCATCCTTTTTATTCGATTCCTCACCAATTTTATTATCGGAATAAATTATTTCAGCTTTAGTTATCTTTTGTATTTTATTATCCGTGTTTTCGACCTCGCCTATTTCCATTATCCCTGGGCATGTTGTTTCGAATTCTGTCTCAGTTTTATTTAAGCCAATGTCGCTTTCTATTGGTGACTTTGATTTAATATCAACACTTTCAATTGTAGTTTCTTTTAAAATGACCCCGTCAGATTTTAATGGAGGTATGATAATATCTATTTCTTTCGCTTTTATTTCTAATGGAATATCATCAGTTTTAGATTCTATATTTTCTTTACTCGGCTTTTCATGAATTGATTTATCGGCCCTATTTATTTGAAGTTTCGTTAATTCATTTTCGCTTTTTACTTGGGTTTTGTTAATATCTATTTCTTTTGTATTAATTCTATTGGAATATCATCGTATTTAGAAACTACATCCTTTTATTCGATTCGTCATCAATTTCACTATCCTCATCAATTATTAGTGATTTAGTTAATCCTTTTCGGCTATGGACATTTTTGTGAATCAAATTCGATTTTATATCCTCATCGTATTTCTATTGAGCGTGTTTCTTCAATTCCACCTCAGTACAATCAATATCAATTTCGCTTTCAATTGGTGATTTTGATGTTGTATCAACAGTTTCAATTGTAGTTTCTTTAGAAATAACCTTGTCAGATTTTAATGGGGTATGGTTATATCTATTTCTTTCGCTTTTATTTCTAATGGAATGTAATCAGTTTTAGATTCTATATCTTCTTTACTCGGCTTTTTATCTAAAGATTTATCGGCCCTAATTATTTGAGATTTAGTTAATTCTTCTTCGCATTTTGTTCTCTTTTGTAATTCAATTTCGTTTTTTATATCCTCATCGTCTTCTACAAATGTTTCGCGTGTTTCCTTTAATTCTACCTCAGTACAATCAATAATAATTTCTCTTTCTTCTGGTAATTTTGACGTTATATCAACACTTTCAATTTTAGTTTCTTTTATGAGTTTATCGTCAGTTATTACTGGTGGTATGGTAATATCTAATTTTTTTTCTATTAATTCTAATGGAATATCATCAATTTCAAACACGTCAGCCATTTTATTTGATTCGTCGTCCATTTTATCATCAGAATCAATTATTTGGGATATTGTTAATTCATTTTCGTCTTTTGATCTCTTTTGTAATTCATTTATGGGTTTTATGTCCTCGTCCTTTCCATAAATCTCTCTTGTGGTTCCTTGAATTCTCCATCAGTTTTTGATAAAGCAAATTCCTTTCTATAGGTAATGTTGTTGTTACATCAACATGTTCAATTTTAGAATCTTTTAAAAGTAAATCTTTAGTTTTTACTTCAGCTATTTTAATATCTGATTTTTTATCTTTGAATTCTATTCGATTTTCATCAGTTTTAGACACTGTATCCTTTTTATTCGATTCTTTACCAATTTTTTATCGGGATTAATTATTTCGGCTTTAGTTATCATTTGTATTTTATTATCTGTGTTTTCGACCTCGCCTATTCCCATTATCCCTGGGCATGTTGTTTCGAATTTTGTCTCAGTTTTATTTAAGCCAATGTCGCTTTCTTTCGGTGACTTTGATGTAATATCAACACTTTCAATTGTAGTTTCTTTTAAAATGACCCCGTCAGATTTTAACGGAGGTATGATAATATCTATTTCTTTCTCTTTTATTTTTAATGGAATATCATCAGTTTTAGATTCTATATTTTTTTTACTCGGCTTTTCATCAATTAATTTATCGGCCCTATTTATTTGAGATTTCGTTAATTCATTTTCGCTTTTTACTTGGGTTTTGTTAATATCTATTTCTTTTTATTGGGTATATCACCGGATTTAGAAACTACATCCTTTTTATTCGATTCGTCATCAATTTCACTATGGGAATCAATTATTAGGGATTTAGTTAATCCTTTTTCGGCTATGGACATTTTTTGTGAATCAAATTCGATTTTTATATCCTCGTCGTATTCCACAAGTATTGAGCGTGTTTCCTTCAATTCCACCTCAGTACAATCAATATCAATTTCGCTTTCTATTGGTGACTTTGATGTAATATCAACACTTTCAATTGTAGTTTCTTTTAAAATGACCCCGTCAGATTTTAATGGAGGTATGATAATATCTATTTCTTTCGCTTTTTTTTCTAATGGAATATCATCAGTTTTAGATTCTATATTTTCTTTACACGGCTTTTCATCAATTGATTTATCGGCCCTATTTATTTGAGATTTCGTTAATTCATTTTTGCTTTTTGTTATCTTTTGTAATTCAATTTCGGGTTTTACATCCTCATCACTTTCCTTATATCTTTCGTGCGTTACCTTTAATTCTAACTCAGTTTTAGATAAAGCAAATTCCCTTTCTAAAGGTAATGTTGATGTTACATCAACATGTTCAATTTCAGTTCCTTTTATGTGTACATCGTCGGTTTTTACTGGGGTTTTGATAATATCTAATTTTTTGTTTATTAATTCTATTGGAATATTATCAGTTTTAGACACTACATCCATTTTATTCGATTTGTCGTCAATTGTATCATCAGAATCAATTATTTGGGATTTTGTTAGTTCTCGTTCAGCTTTTGTTTCCTTTTGTAATTCAATTTCGGGTTTTATATTCTCATCTCTTTCCATATATATTTCGTGTGTCTCCTTTGATTCTACCACAGTTTTAGGTAATGCAAATTCGCTTTTTATAGGTAATGTTGATTTTACATCAACATGTTCAATTTTAGTTTCTTTCAAGGGTAAATCGTCAGTTTTTCCTTGGGTATTATTTTCATCTAATATTTTCTCTGTTAATTCAACTGGAATATCATTTATTTTAGATTTTGTATCTTTTTCACTTGGCTTTTCATTAATTGATTTATCGGCCCTAATTATTTGAGATTCAGTTAATTCTTTTTCGCCTTTTGTTATTTTTTGTAATTCAATTTCGGGTTTAATATCCTCATCCTTTTCCATAAATCTTTCTTGTGGTTCCTTGAATTCTCCATCAGTTTTAGATAAAGCAAATTCCCTTTCTATAGGTAATGTTGATGTTACATCAACATGTTCAATTTTAGTTTCTTTCAAAAGTAAATCTTTAGTTTTTACTTCAGCTATTTTAATATCTAATTTTTTATCTTTTAATTCTATTCGAATATCATCAGTTTTAGACACTGCATCCTTTTTATTCGATTCCTCACCAATTTTATTATCGGAATAAATTATTTCAGCTTTAGTTATCTTTTGTATTTTATTATCCGTGTTTTCGACCTCGCCTATTTCCATTATCCCTGGGCATGTTGTTTCGAATTCTGTCTCAGTTTTATTTAAGCCAATGTCGCTTTCTATTGGTGACTTTGATTTAATATCAACACTTTCAATTGTAGTTTCTTTTAAAATGACCCCGTCAGATTTTAATGGAGGTATGATAATATCTATTTCTTTCGCTTTTATTTCTAATGGAATATCATCAGTTTTAGATTCTATATTTTCTTTACTCGGCTTTTCATGAATTGATTTATCGGCCCTATTTATTTGAAGTTTCGTTAATTCATTTTCGCTTTTTACTTGGGTTTTGTTAATATCTATTTCTTTTTGTATTAATTCTATTGGAATATCATCGTATTTAGAAACTACATCCTTTTTATTCGATTCGTCATCAATTTCACTATGGGAATCAATTATTAGTGATTTAGTTAATCCTTTTTCGGCTATGGACATTTTTTGTGAATCAAATTCGATTTTTATATCCTCATCGTATTTCACAAGTATTGAGCGTGTTTCCTTCAATTCCACCTCAGTACAATCAATATCAATTTCGCTTTCAATTGGTGATTTTGATGTTGTATCAACAGTTTCAATTGTAGTTTCTTTAGAAATAACCTTGTCAGATTTTAATGGGGGTATGGTTATATCTATTTCTTTCGCTTTTATTTCTAATGGAATGTAATCAGTTTTAGATTCTATATCTTCTTTACTCGGCTTTTTATCTAAAGATTTATCGGCCCTAATTATTTGAGATTTAGTTAATTCTTCTTCGCATTTTGTTCTCTTTTGTAATTCAATTTCGTTTTTTATATCCTCATCGTCTTCTACAAATGTTTCGTGTGTTTCCTTTAATTCTACCTCAGTACAATCAATAATAATTTCTCTTTCTTCTGGTAATTTTGACGTTATATCAACACTTTCAATTTTAGTTTCTTTTATGAGTTTATCGTCAGTTATTACTGGTGGTATGGTAATATCTAATTTTTTTTCTATTAATTCTAATGGAATATCATCAATTTCAAACACGTCAGCCATTTTATTTGATTCGTCGTCCATTTTATCATCAGAATCAATTATTTGGGATATTGTTAATTCATTTTCGTCTTTTGATCTCTTTTGTAATTCATTTATGGGTTTTATGTCCTCGTCCCTTTCCATAAATCTCTCTTGTGGTTCCTTGAATTCTCCATCAGTTTTGATAAAGCAAATTCCTTTCTATAGGTAATGTTGTTGTTACATCAACATGTTCAATTTTAGAATCTTTTAAAAGTAAATCTTTAGTTTTTACTTCAGCTATTTTAATATCTGATTTTTTATCTTTGAATTCTATTCGATTTTCATCAGTTTTAGACACTGTATCCTTTTTATTCGATTCTTTACCAATTTTTTATCGGGATTAATTATTTCGGCTTTAGTTATCATTTGTATTTTATTATCTGTGTTTTCGACCTCGCCTATTCCCATTATCCCTGGGCATGTTGTTTCGAATTTTGTCTCAGTTTTATTTAAGCCAATGTCGCTTTCTTTCGGTGACTTTGATGTAATATCAACACTTTCAATTGTAGTTTCTTTTAAAATGACCCCGTCAGATTTTAACGGAGGTATGATAATATCTATTTCTTTCTCTTTTATTTTTAATGGAATATCATCAGTTTTAGATTCTATATTTTTTTTACTCGGCTTTTCATCAATTAATTTATCGGCCCTATTTATTTGAGATTTCGTTAATTCATTTTCGCTTTTTACTTGGGTTTTGTTAATATCTATTTCTTTTTGTATTAATTTTATTGGTATATCACCGGATTTAGAAACTACATCCTTTTTATTCGATTCGTCATCAATTTCACTATGGGAATCAATTATTAGGGATTTAGTTAATCCTTTTCGGCTATGGACATTTTTGTGAATCAAATTCGATTTTATATCCTCGTCGTATTCCACAAGTATTGAGCGTGTTTCCTTCAATTCCACCTCAGTACAATCAATATCAATTTCGCTTTCTATTGGTGACTTTGATGTAATATCAACACTTTCAATTGTAGTTTCTTTTAAAATGACCCCGTCAGATTTTAATGGAGGTATGATAATATCTATTTCTTTCGCTTTTTTTCTAATGGAATATCATCAGTTTTAGATTCTATATTTTCTTTACACGGCTTTTCATCAATTGATTTATCGGCCCTATTTATTTGAGATTTCGTTAATTCATTTTTGCTTTTTGTTATCTTTTGTAATTCAATTTCGGGTTTTACATCCTCATCACTTTCCTTATATCTTTCGTGCGTTACCTTTAATTCTAACTCAGTTTTAGATAAAGCAAATTCCCTTTCTAAAGGTAATGTTGATGTTACATCAACATGTTCAATTTCAGTTCCTTTTATGTGTACATCGTCGGTTTTACTGGGGTTTTGATAATATCTAATTTTTTGTTTATTAATTCTATTGGAATATTATCAGTTTTAGACACTACATCCATTTTATTCGATTTGTCGTCAATTGTATCATCAGAATCAATTATTTGGGATTTTGTTAGTTCTCGTTCAGCTTTTGTTTCCTTTTGTAATTCAATTTCGGGTTTTATATTCTCATCTCTTTCCATATATATTTCGTGTGTCTCCTTTGATTCTACCACAGTTTTAGGTAATGCAAATTCGCTTTTTATAGGTAATGTTGATTTTACATCAACATGTTCAATTTTAGTTTCTTTCAAGGGTAAATCGTCAGTTTTTCCTTGGGTATTATTTTCATCTAATATTTTCTCTGTTAATTCAACTGGAATATCATTTATTTTAGATTTTGTATCTTTTTCACTTGGCTTTTCATTAATTGATTTATCGGCCCTAATTATTTGAGATTCAGTTAATTCTTTTCGCCTTTTGTTATTTTTGTAATTCAATTTCGGGTTTAATATCCTCATCCTTTTCCATAAATCTTTCTTGTGGTTCCTTGAATTCTCCATCAGTTTTAGATAAAGCAAATTCCTTTCTATAGGTAATGTTGATGTTACATCAACATGTTCAATTTTAGTTTCTTTCAAAAGTAAATCTTTAGTTTTTACTTCAGCTATTTTAATATCTAATTTTTTATCTTTTAATTCTATTCGAATATCATCAGTTTTAGACACTGCATCCTTTTTATTCGATTCCTCACCAATTTTATTATCGGAATAAATTATTTCAGCTTTAGTTATCTTTTGTATTTTATTATCCGTGTTTTCGACCTCGCCTATTTCCATTATCCCTGGGCATGTTGTTTCGAATTCTGTCTCAGTTTTATTTAAGCCAATGTCGCTTTCTATTGGTGACTTTGATTTAATATCAACACTTTCAATTGTAGTTTCTTTTAAAATGACCCCGTCAGATTTTAATGGAGGTATGATAATATCTATTTCTTTCGCTTTTATTTCTAATGGAATATCATCAGTTTTAGATTCTATATTTTCTTTACTCGGCTTTTCATGAATTGATTTATCGGCCCTATTTATTTGAAGTTTCGTTAATTCATTTTCGCTTTTTACTTGGGTTTTGTTAATATCTATTTCTTTTTGTATTAATTCTATTGGAATATCATCGTATTTAGAAACTACATCCTTTTTATTCGATTCGTCATCAATTTCACTATGGGAATCAATTATTAGTGATTTAGTTAATCCTTTTTCGGCTATGGACATTTTTTGTGAATCAAATTCGATTTTTATATCCTCATCGTATTTCACAAGTATTGGGCGTGTTTCCTTCAATTCCACCTCAGTACAATCAATATCAATTTCGCTTTCAATTGGTGATTTTGATGTTGTATCAACAGTTTCAATTGTAGTTGTTTTAGAAATAACCTTGTCAGATTTTAATGGGGGTATGGTTATATCTATTTCTTTCGCTTTTATTTCTAATGGAATGTAATCAGTTTTAGATTCTATATCTTCTTTACTCGGCTTTTTATCTAAAGATTTATCGGCCCTAATTATTTGAGATTTAGTTAATTCTTCTTCGCATTTTGTTCTCTTTTGTAATTCAATTTCGTTTTTTATATCCTCATCGTCTTCTACAAATGTTTCGCGTGTTTCCTTTAATTCTACCTCAGTACAATCAATAATAATTTCTCTTTCTTCTGGTAATTTTGACGTTATATCAACACTTTCAATTTTAGTTTCTTTTATGAGTTTATCGTCAGTTATTACTGGTGGTATGGTAATATCTAATTTTTTTTCTATTAATTCTAATGGAATATCATCAATTTCAAACACGTCAGCCATTTTATTTGATTCGTCGTCCATTTTATCATCAGAATCAATTATTTGGGATATTGTTAATTCATTTTCGTCTTTTGATCTCTTTTGTAATTCATTTATGGGTTTTATGTCCTCGTCCTTTTCCATAAATCTCTCTTGTGGTTCCTTGAATTCTCCATCAGTTTTTGATAAAGCAAATTCCCTTTCTATAGGTAATGTTGTTGTTACATCAACATGTTCAATTTTAGAATCTTTTAAAAGTAAATCTTTAGTTTTTACTTCAGCTATTTTAATATCTGATTTTTTATCTTTGAATTCTATTCGATTTTCATCAGTTTTAGACACTGTATCCTTTTTATTCGATTCTTTACCAATTTTTTTATCGGGATTAATTATTTCGGCTTTAGTTATCATTTGTATTTTATTATCTGTGTTTTCGACCTCGCCTATTCCCATTATCCCTGGGCATGTTGTTTCGAATTTTGTCTCAGTTTTATTTAAGCCAATGTCGCTTTCTTTCGGTGACTTTGATGTAATATCAACACTTTCAATTGTAGTTTCTATTAAAATGACCCCGTCAGATTTTAATGGAGGTATGATAATATCTATTTCTTTCTCTTTTATTTTTAATGGAATATCATCAGTTTTAGATTCTATATTTTTTTTACTCGGCTTTTCATCAATTAATTTATCGGCCCTATTTATTTGAGATTTCGTTAATTCATTTTCGCTTTTTACTTGGGTTTTGTTAATATCTATTTCTTTTTGTATTAATTTTATTGGTATATCACCGGATTTAGAAACTACATCCTTTTTATTCGATTCGTCATCAATTTCACTATGGGAATCAATTATTAGGGATTTAGTTAATCCTTTTTCGGCTATGGACATTTTTTGTGAATCAAATTCGATTTTATATCCTCATCGTATTCCACAAGTATTGAGCGTGTTTCCTTTAATTCCACCTCAGTACAATCAATATCAATTTCGCTTTCTATTGGTGATATTGATGTTATATCAACACTTTCAATTGTAGTTTCTTTTAAAATGACCCGTCAGATTTTAATGGAGGTATGATAATATCTATTTCTTTCGCTTTTATTTCTAATGGAATATCATCAGTTTTAGATTCTATATTTTCTTTACTCGGCTTTTCATCAATTGATTTATCGGCCCTATTTATTTGAGATTTCGTTAATTCTTTTTCAGTTTTTGTTACCTTTTGTAATTCAATTTCGTGTTTTATATCCTCATCCCTTTCCATATATATTTCGTGTGTTTTCTTTGATTCTACTTCAGTTTTAGATAAAGCAAATTCCCTTTCTAAAGGTAATGTTGATGTTACATCAATATGTTCAATTTCAGTTTCTTTTATGAGTATATCGTCAGTTTTTACTGGGGTTTTGTTAATGTCAAATTTTTTTTCTATTAATTCTATTGGAATATTATCAATTTTAGACTCTACATCCATTTTATTCGATTTGTCGTCAATTGTATCATCAGAATCAATTATTTGGGATTTTGTTAGTTCTCGTTCAGCTTTTGTTTCCTTTTGTAATTCAATTTCGGGTTTTATATTCTCATCTCTTTCCATATATATTTCGTGTGTCTCCTTTGATTCTACCACAGTTTTAGGTAATGCATATTCGCTTTTTATAGGTAATGTTGATTTTACATCAACATGTTCAATTTTAGTTTCTTTCAAGGGTAAATCGTCAGTTTTTCCTTGGGTATTATTTTTATCTAATATTTTCTCTGTTAATTCAACTGGAATATCATTTATTTTAGATTTTGTATCTTTTTCACTTGGCTTTTCATTAATTGATTTATCGGCCCTAATTATTTGAGATTCAGTTAATTCTTTTTCGCCTTTTGTTATTTTTTGTAATTCAATTTCGGGTTTAATATCCTCATCCTTTTCCATAAATCTTTCTTGTGGTTCCTTGAATTCTCCATCAGTTTTAGATAAAGCAAATTCCCTTTCTATAGGTAATGTTGATGTTACATCAACATGTTCAATTTTAGTTTCTTTCAAAAGTAAATCTTTAGTTTTTACTTCAGCTATTTTAATATCTAATTTTTTATCTTTTAATTCTATTCGAATATCATCAGTTTTAGACACTGCATCCTTTTTATTCGATTCCTCACCAATTTTATTATCGGAATAAATTATTTCAGCTTTAGTTATCTTTTGTATTTTATTATCCGTGTTTTCGACCTCGCCTATTTCCATTATCCCTGGGCATGTTGTTTCGAATTCTGTCTCAGTTTTATTTAAGCCAATGTCGCTTTCTATTGGTGACTTTGATTTAATATCAACACTTTCAATTGTAGTTTCTTTTAAAATGACCCCGTCAGATTTTAATGGAGGTATGATAATATCTATTTCTTTCGCTTTTATTTCTAATGGAATATCATCAGTTTTAGATTCTATATTTTCTTTACTCGGCTTTTCATGAATTGATTTATCGGCCCTATTTATTTGAAGTTTCGTTAATTCATTTTCGCTTTTTACTTGGGTAATTTGTTAATATCTATCGCTTTTTGTATTAATTCTATTTGTATCATCGTATTTAGAAACTAATTTCGTTTTTTATTCGATTCGTCATCAATTTCACTATGGGATCAATTATTAGTGATTTAGTTAATCCTTTTCGGCTATGGACATTTTTTGTGAATCAAATTCGATTTTATATATCCTCATCGTATTTCACAAGTATTGGGCGTGTTTCCTTCAATTCCACCTCAGTACAATCAATATCAATTTCGCTTTCAATTGGTGATTTTGATGTTGTATCAACAGTTTCAATTGTAGTTTCTTTTAGAAATAACCTTGTCAGATTTTAATGGGGGTATGGTTATATCTATTTCTTTCGCTTTTATTTCTAATGGAATGTAATCAGTTTTAGATTCTATATCTTCTTTACTCGGCTTTTCGTCAATTGATTTATCGGCCCTAATTATTTGAGATTTAGTTAATTCTTCTTCACATTTTGTTCTCTTTTGTAATTCAATTTCGTTTTTATATCCTCATCGTCTTCTACAAATGTTTCGCGTGTTTCCTTTAATTCTACCTCAGTACAATCAATAATAATTTCTCTTTCTACTGGTAATTTTGACGTTATATCAACATTTTCAATTTTAGTTTCTTTTATGAGTTTATCGTCAGTTATTACTGGTGGTATAGTAATATCTAATTTTTTTCTATTAATTCTATTGGAATATCATCAATTTCAAACACGTCAGCCATTTTATTTGATTCGTCGTCCATTTTATCATCAGAATCAATTATTTGGGATATTGTTAATTCATTTTCGTCTTTTGATCTCTTTTGTAATTCATTTATGGGTTTTATGTCCTCGTCCCTTTCCATAAATCTCTCTTGTGGTTCCTTGAATTCTCCATCAGTTTTAGATAAAGCAAATTCCTTTCTATAGGTAATGTTGTTGTTACATCAACATGTTCAATTTTAGAATCTTTTAAAAGTAAATCTTTAGTTTTTACTTCAGCTATTTTAATATCTGATTTTTATCTTTGAATTCTATT
This sequence comes from Slavum lentiscoides, assembly GCA_032441835.1. Classification (NCBI taxonomy): domain Eukaryota; kingdom Metazoa; phylum Arthropoda; class Insecta; order Hemiptera; family Aphididae; genus Slavum; species Slavum lentiscoides. The sequence continues at coordinate 5,245,876 of CM063713.1, forward strand.
CGATTTTCATCAGTTTTAGACACTGTATCCTTTTTATTCGATTCTTTACCAATTTTTTTATCGGGATTAATTATTTCGGCTTTAGTTATCATTTGTATTTTATTATCTGTGTTTTCGACCTCGCCTATTCCCATTATCCCTGGGCATGTTGTTTCGAATTTTGTCTCAGTTTTATTTAAGCCAATGTCGCTTTCTTTCGGTGACTTTGATGTAATATCAACACTTTCAATTGTAGTTTCTATTAAAATGACCCCGTCAGATTTTAATGGAGGTATGATAATATCTATTTCTTTCGCTTTTATTTCTAATGGAATATCATCAGTTTTAGATTCTATATTTTCTTGACTCTGCTTTTCATCAATTGATTTATCGGCCCTAATTATTTGTGATTTACGTAATTCTTCTTCGCATTTTGTTCTCTTTTGTAATTCAATTTCGTTTTTTATATCCTCATCGTCTTCTACAGATGTTTCGCGTGTTTCCTTTAATTCCACCTCAGTATAGTCAATAACAATTTCGCTTTCTACTGGTGATATTGATGTTATATCAACACTTTCAATTGTTGTTTCTTGTGAAATTACCTTGTGTGATTTTAATTGAGGTATGGTAATATCTATTTCTTTCGATTTTATTTCAAATGCAATGTCATCAGTTTTAGATTCTACATCCTTTTTACTCGGCTTTTCATCAATTGATTTATCGGCCCTATTTATTTGAGATTTAGTTAATTCTTCTTCACATTTTGTTCTCTTTTGTAATTCAATTTCGTTTTTTATATCCTCATCGTCTTCTACAAATGTTTCGCGTGTTTCCTTTAATTCTACCTCAGTACAGTCAATAACAATTTCTCTTTCTACTGGTGATTTTGACGTTATATCAACATTTTCAATTTTAGTTTCTTTTATGTGTTTATCGTCAGTTATTACTGGTGGTATAGTAATATCTAATTTTTTTTCTATTACTTCTATTGAAATATCATCAATTTCAGACACGTCATCCATTTTATTTGATTCGTCGTCCATTTTATTATCGGAATCAATTATTTGAGATATTGTTAATTCATTTTCGTCTTTTGATCTCTTTTGTAATTCAATCATGTGTTTTATGTTCTCGTCCCTTTCCATAAATCTTTCTTGTGTTTCCTTGAATTCTCCCTCAGTTTTAGATAAAGCAAATTCCCTTTCTATAGGTAATGTTGATGTTACATCAACATGATCAATTTTAGTTTCATTCAAAATTAAATCTTTAGTTTTTACTTCAGCTATTTTAATATCTAATTTTTTATCTTTTAATTCTATTCGAATATCATCAGTTTTTGACACTGCATCCTTTTTATTCAATTTCTCACCAATTTTATTATCGGGATCAATTATTTCGGCTTTAGTTATCTTTTGTATTTTATTATCGGTGTTTTCGACCTCCCCTATTCCTATTATCCCTGGGCTTGTTGTTTCGAATTCTGTCTCAGTTTTATTTAAGCTAATTTCGCTTTCTATTGGTGATTTTGATGTAATATCAACACTTTCAATTTTAGTCTCTTTTAAAATGACCCTGTCAGATTTGAATGGAGGTATGATAATATCTATTTCTTTTGCTTTTATTTCTAATGGAATATCATCAGTTTTAGATTCTATATTTTCTTTACTCGGCTTTTCGTCAATTAATTTATCGGCACTATTTATTTGAGATTTCGTTAATTCATTTTCGCTTTTTGTTATCTTTTGTATTTCAATTTCGGGTTTTACATCCTCATCCCTTTCCTTATACCTTTCCTGCGTTACCTTTAATTCTACCTCAGTTTTAGATAAAGCAAATTCCCTTTCTAAAGGTAATGTTGATGTTACATCAACATGTTCAATTTTAGTTCCTTTTATGAATACATCTTTAGTTTTTTCTGGTGTTTTATTAATATCTAATTTTTTTTTTATTAATTCTTTTGGAATATTATCAATTTTAGACACTACATCCATTTTATTCGATATGTCGTCAATTGTATCATCAGAATTAATTATTTGGGATTTTGTTAGTTCTCGTTCAGCTTTTGTTACCTTTTGTAATTCAATTTCGGGTTTTATATCCTCATCTATTTCCATATATATTTCGTGTGTTTCCTTTGATTCTACCTCAGATTTAGATAATGCAAATTCCCTTTCTAAAGGTAATGTTGATGTTACATCAACATGTTCAATTTTAGTTTCTTTTAAAAGTAAATCGTCAGTTTTTACTTCGTCTATTTTAGTATCTAATTTTTTATCTTTTAATTGTATTGGAATATCATCAGTTTTAGACACTACGTCCTTTTTATTTGATTTGTCAACTATTCCATTATCGGAATCAATTATTTGGGCATAAGTTATTTCTTTTTCGGCTTTGATTATCTTTTGTAATTTATTATCGGTTTTTACGACCTCGCCTATTTCCACAAACCCTATGTTTGTTGTTACTAATTCGATTTTAGTTTTTTTTAAATCAATGTCGCTTTCTTTAGGTGATTTTGAAGTTACGTCAACACTTTCAATTGTTGTTTCTTTTGAAATTACCTTGTCAGATTTTAATGGAGGTATGTTAATATCTATTTCTTTCGCTTTTATATTGAATTCAACATCATCAGTTTTAGATTCTACATCTTTTTTACCCGGCTTTTCATCAGTTGATTTTTCGGACCTAATTATTTGAGATTTAGTTAATTTTTTTTCGCCTTTTGTTGTCTTTTGTAATTCTTTTTCAGGTTTTATATCCTCATCCCTTTCTATATACTTTTCTTGTGTTTTCTTTAATTTTACCTCAATATTAGATAAAGCAAATTCCCTTTTTATAGGTAATGTTGATGTTTCATCAACATGTTCAATTTTAGTTTCTTTTATGGGTAAATCGTCAATTTTTTCTGGCGTTTTGTTTATATCTAATTTTTTCTGTATTAATTCTATTGGAATATCATCAATTTTAGACTCTACTTCCTTTTTCTTCCATTCGTCATCAATTTTATCATGGGAATCAATTATTTGAAATTTAGTTAATCCTTTTTCGGCTTTGGATATTTTTTGTAAATCAATTTCGGTTTTTATGTCCTTATCCTCTTCCTCAATTGTCTTGTGTGTTTTCTTCAATTCTACCTCAGAACTAGATAAGGCAAATTCACTTTCTATTTGTGACTTTGATGTTATATCAACATTTTCCAATGTAGTCTCTTTTAATTGTAGAACTTCAAGTTTTACGAGAGGTATGGTAACATCTAATTTTTTATCTTTTAATTCTATTAGAATATCATCAGTTTCTGACACTACATCCTTTTTATTCGATTCGTCATTAGTTTCGTTATCGGAATCGATTATTTGAGATTTAGTTAGTTCTTTTTCGTCTTTGGTTTTTTTTTGTAATTCATTATCCGTTTTTACGACCTCACCTATTCCCACAATCCCTAGGTTTGTTGTCTCTAATTCGGTCTCAGTTTTATTTAAATCAATTTCGCTTTCTATTGGTGATTTTGGTGTTATATCAACACTTTCAATCGCCGTTTCTTTTGAAATTACCTTATCGGATTTTAATGGAGTTATTGTAGTATCTATTTCTTTCGTTTTTATTTCGAATTGAATATCATCCATTTTAGATTTTTCAATAATTTTACTCGGCTTTTTATCTATTGATTTATCGGACTCAATTATTTGAGATTTAGTTAATTCTTTTTCGGCTTTGGTTATCTTTTGTAATTCAATTTCGGTTTTGATGATCTCGTCTACTCCCATAGTCCCTACCTTTGTTGTGTTTAATTCTATATCTGTTTTATTTAAATCTATTTTGCTTCCTGTTGTTGATTTTTCGTTTTTATCAGCTGTTAATTGAACTGCTGTTGTTTTTGTATTAGATTTATTTAGTTCTTTTGTAATTAATTTTAAATTTTCTTCTGTTTGTTTTATATTGGGTTTTTCATTTGTACTGCATTTTATGGACTCAATTATTTTTGAAACCCCCCTAGCTTTATCATTTCCTTTGGTGTCATATTTTTTATCCTGATTTTGATCTTTCAAGTCTTTTGTTAGTTTTTTCTCTTCTGCTGTATTTTCGTATTCTATAGTCTCATATTGTGTTTTAGATATTTGATTACTTTGTAGATTACCAGTTTTTATTTTTAATGTGTTTTCATCTGTTTGATTATTAGTTGTCATTTCTTCTTTTTTAAATTCATCTACATTGTCATTGTCATTTAGATTATTGTTAGTTTTTGTTGTTTTTATTTTTATGTTTTTTATTGTACTTTCTTTTTCTGTTTTTTCGTTCTCATCTTTATTTGTTTTTATTGTCTCCGTCTGTGTTGTTTGTATTTCCGTCTTACATATTGATATTTTTTTGTTATTCTCCTCTATGTAGTTTGTCTTTATATTGTCAGCAATAAATTCTTTTACTTTTTTCGATTCATCTTCTATATGCTCGTTATCAATGGACGCAGTTTTTAGTTTTCTTAATGTACCTTGTTTGTTTGTGCATTGAGTTTTATTTTGTGCTATGTTTTCTTTTTTTTCTTCTACTATTTGATCCACCCATTTATATAATTCGTCAAAATGTATTTTGTCTGTTTCTATTGTGTCCATATATTGTTTTATTGTTGAATTTGATGGTTCTTCAATTTTTTGTTTTTCCTCAGTTTCTGTTTTGTTCATTAATGTTTCTATCCCACTCTCTCTTTTTATGTTTTCGTCTTTTTCATTGTAATCTCCTTTTTTGCTACACACATCTATTATTTTTATTTCCTTTTCTATTATATTTAATGATGTGGACGTTTTTGAATGTCTTTCTGATTTTTCATGTGTTTCATTTGAGTATATATTTTTAGATTTTTCAGTCGTTTTGATTGCAGTGTATGCTTCTGTAGACATTGGTTTTATATTTTCATTATCAATTTGTTCAATATCATCGTCAATTTTGGTTTGTGATTTTTGCTTTTTAATGTCAATTTGTTCGGAATTCTCTTTTTTTGTTCTTTGTTCTTTCGTAGTTTCTTTTAAAATTGGTATTGTATTTGACTTTTCCTGCAATTTTTTTTCAGGTAAATCCATAATGGTTTGCAAAGTTTCTTTTTCTGCTGTGGACCATGATACCGTTTTATGCATTTCAATATCTACACTGTTATTATTTTTAGTTACATTGTTTGTATTTATAGTTGGCGTTGTTGTTATTAGTTTGTTTTCATTTAATTGCTTAGTGGTTGTGGTCATAGTTGTATGTTTTTCATTTATTTCAGTGTTTACATTTAAACTTTCATTATTTATAGTATCTTTGTTTAAATTATCTACTAATTCTTTTTTATTGTCATCATTAGCTGTGTTATACCTAAATTCTTTTCCTTTTTCTATATTCTCATTTTCTTGATTATTAACCTTTGGATCACTTTTTATAATATCTGATTGTGGAAGTGTTATTTTAACTATTTGATCTTTCTTAGTATCATGTTTTACTTTTTTACTATTTTTAATATTTTCTAATTCTAAGTTACTGTTTTTCTCTTTACTTTCATTCGTTATTTCAGTAATTATTTTATTTTCTCTTTCACATTCAGTTTTCTTTCCAGACATATCATTCACATCCATCTTCTTCACAATACTTGTAAGTGTCATGGTTATATCTTTTAATCCTTTTTCTATAGTTTTCGGGATAAATGATAATGATTTTTCTTTTTTAATGTTATGTACTTCATTCCCTTCGTTATCCACAATCTGATCGACTTTTTCTTTTAATATATTTTTTTCTTCGTTTTTGTCTTTTTCATCTATGATTTGTGATAATTCTATTGATTTTTTCAAGTGTTCCCGAGTAAACTTTTCAAAAACATCTGACTCTTCATCATCGTCTTCTTCATATATTTTTATACCTTCTACTAATTTAACATTTGTGGTTTTATATTTATTATTTATTGATTGTTTATTTTGTGTTTCGTTGTTTACTGTACTTTTTTCTTTTAATTGTAATACTGATTTATCTTTTACTTCATCTATAGTTGAATCCATGCCTGTTGATATTTCAGGCGATTCATTATTTTTTCTCGAAGTGAATATTTCACCTACGTTATCGTCTTTTTTTGTAATCGGTTTTACATGTTTAGGAGTTATAGTTTGTTCAATTACAGGTGTTTTTTTACTATGTATGTCATCATTCGTATAATTTTCATTCATTAGTGCTCTATAAATTCTTTCTTGTTCTTTTCTATCTTCATCAATTAATTGCCTTAATTCTTTAGAAATGCCCGTGTGTCTCATTGAATTTTCGATATTTTCTTCTTGTATAAATCCCGTATCTATATGTTTTTTTTCAATAATCTCTTCCACACATTTTTCGGGAGACGATTGCAGCAATACATCTGACGTATTTAATATTTCATATTTTTCATCAACATTTTCAGATGATGTGACTACTTTTTCTGTTTTTTTTAAACACAAGTTGTCTAGATTTGTGTCATGTTTTTCAATTATTTTATCGATGTCTTGTAACATTTTTGTTTCAATGTTTACAATTTTCAATAATTTATATTCTAAATCTGAATTATTATTGTCTGATGTATTTGCCTTATCTAAATGTTCTAATATACATTTCTCTGTTTTAATTACTTCGTCTAGTTTAGATTGTATGTCTGTTTTTTTATGTTTTTCTTGTACACCAACATTTACAGCGAGATGTTCTTCGGGAAGTACAGTTTCAGAGATTGAAATTCGCTGTGTTTTTCGTTTCGGCGATTGTTCGGGTGGTTCTTCCATTCCCGTTCCAGATTTTTCCAATTGCATTATCATTTTTTTGACATCTACTGTTGTATCTATATGTTTTTGAATTTTATTTAATTCGATTGGACTATTAGCTACATCAATTTTTTTCACGTTATCAGTTAAAGTAGCAGCATCAGTAGTCACCATTTCAAAAGGGGATAATGCTATAGACTCCATAAACGTAATTGGGCTGTTTCCTGCATCGTACTTTCCAATTTGTTTTTTTATTTCTATTAATTCATTTGCAGCAAGTCCGACCTCATCAGGTTGAATTGGGCTTAGTCCAGCATCAGTAAGTTCTGCTTCTTCATCAAATGCTGTATCCGTATGTTTAGGTTTAGTTTTCAGTCCCGAACTAGTTAACGTGTCGGAATATTCTCTTGTTAAACTTATTCCTGTGTCATGATGAGAAACACTTTTATCTGTTAATGGACTATCAAATGCAGGTGAATCGTCTAAACGTTTAATGATTTGTACTTGTTCGGAAATTTCTTTTTTAGGTTGATCAAAAAAGGGATGTAAAACAACCGACCGTTCCTCAAATTCCTCATCAATGTCCGCTAACGTTTTATGGTTTTCTGGTTTACTTAAGTTTGGCGTTTCAATACCGTTGAGATGTTCACTGAAACCATGTGTGTCCAACAAGTCATCATTGTCCTGTGACCAGGATGCTATGACCAAAATCATCAAGTTATCACTATTCTGATTTTTTTTTTACTATCTAACATTTAAACAGCCAGTCGGTCCATACCAAATTGTTCCAAAGGATTTGATGTGAAATGATAAGTATACGTTTTATGTGTATGTATGTATGTGTATGTGTGTAAGACAGAAAACCGCGAAAAAGCGAGACAATATTATATTATAGCCCTTCATTCTAAAGCAAGGTTCTACTTAACAATGTAGCGTCAGCAATTTGAGTGTGCAATTAATATACTGTGGTGGTTTGTTTGTTCACTTTTCTGTTGGTATCTTGTGTGCCGCGGTGCTTTGATTTCGATGATTTTTTTTTTCTTAGATAAAAAATTCGTCATTCCATATATTATTTTATAATTTTATTTTACACGAGTTTTAGCAATATTCCATATCATTATTAAAATAAGTAGTTATATTTTCCCGTTTTAAATAAATATGTAACACCTCAATAATTTCATTTTTAATATTATAAGGTTGTGTGTGTATTATGTGTGTGTATAATATATATTACATAAATAAGTAATTAAATTATAAGTATTTATAAGATATCTGACGTTTAATAAAAAATGTACATTTATATCATAATTTTGTGTATCAAAAGTCAAAGCACATTATTATCACCGGATATTTGAATCTATTGAGTGTTGGTTTTAATTTTATTATGATACTTTTATTTAATTAAGTTTAATTTGGAATTTGTGTACAATTATATTAGGTACCTATGTATTTGTAGCAACAATTTTATGACATATATATTTAAATCCGAAATAAGTTCTATGGTTTTTTATGTCATTAATAATTATTATTTATATAATATTAGAATTTTTGTGTGATTACATTATCATTTTATAATGTGATATTTATGTGTATACAGTTGCAGTAAATAATTTTCATTGGGTAAACATTATTTATATCTCAAATATATGTATAAATATTTCAAATTTCATAGGATTTTGGTTTTCAATAGGGTTTTAAAATAAATGTTTGGATACGCATTTTATAGTAATATTACTTTTATAAAAATATGTAACAATCAGTACAAACGTTTCTCTAAACTATGCATATTTAAATAAATTTAAACCTTTGAAATCAATAGTTTAATACCCATATACATACGCTATTCGATAATTTGTTTTAAGGTTGTATTTATTTTGATTTTGTACTTGTATGTAGATAAAAAATATGTGGGTATAAATTATTATTTTTGTTAGTAGGAAATAAGTATATGATATCCATGCATTTATATGTATTAATTATTTACTTTTAAATAAAATATGATCTTATTCACCATTTAAATAGTCAAACTGTTATGAAAAGCATATATATTATAAAATATACCTAATGTTAAAGTAATTGTATGTCTAAATCATTCATGTCACTTATTTATAATATAATGTAGATTATACATAGCCAGAATTAAAAATTGTGTGCGTTTTGTTTATGATGTTGACTTGTTATTTATGATTAAAAAAAAAAAAAAAAACAGAACAAAAATCAAAGCACCGTAAGAAACGTTTAAGTATATTTTTAAAACAGAAAAGTAATACCAAAATACAAATAAGATTAAAGCGGTTTAAATAAGGGCTATATAATTAGTTAGGCTTAATAAATTTTGGAAAAGTACTCGGAAAATAAAATTTAACGTAAGTGATGTAAATGTTAACTATAAACGTTCAAAAGCTTAAGTTCGATATCCTGAAAATATTATAAAGCCAACAACCCTTTTCACCGCAAAAGCTATACAAATATATATATATATATATAAATCAAATAAAAAATTCAAACAACAAAAGGAATATTACCGATTGATTGTATACTTTTTTTTGTTATGAAATCGATATGAATAAAATCGAATTGAATGATGGTTATATGGATTGAAGGGAATTAGGTATTGTGCTGCAAACAAGTATTCGTATTTTACTAGTATTGTTTATAAATATCCGCTAACAATGTTATAAGTAATAAAATTAAACAAAAAAATATGTATTTAAAAAAAATATATTAGGTGTATTATTATTTTATTGAAACTATTCAATTATAAATTATTTAAATTATTTATAATATTAATATTCTTAAACATCCGACGTTTGCAACACAATCAAATAGGATTAGTTATCACGTATTCATGCCACTCATACACAAAAACATAGGCTATGTTAATTATTTAACTTGGAACTGTTCACATTTTTTAAACACTTTGAAATGTATAGATACAAACGCAAGCCACAAAGGTTTTGTTTAAAAATAATTTCAAAGTACTTTGAATCAATGAACAACTAATTTACATAATATCTTCCTATAGTTAAATTTTTTCAAATTAACACGGTAAATGTTTACTACCTACCTACCGAATAACCTAAAATTGTGTACAAGTACTGTTTAATATACCTACACTTAATGAAAATGTGGTATCGCTTAATATCGTCTCTTTAATATTAAATTTAACAAATAAATAAAATATCAGTGTTGGTACTTACGAACGCTTTTAATGTGTGCAGAAATATGAACTTCGGTTATTGTTCTACGGGCACATAAAAGTTGAAAAGTATACTTCGGATCTGCAGTTCCGTTAAGAAAGTAAATGTGATATTTTCAAGAATTTAACGTCGACTATGATGGTCACCTATCTTTCCGTAGTGAGTCTCCCACCCTCTCCCGCAGTTCCTAAATATTTGTTCCCGTGTAATGTGATTATCTTGTTAGCAATGAAAGAAGCCATTGTTCTAAGAAGAAACCTTAAACGATACCCTAAACTAATGTCGACCTATATTTTTGTACACTATTCAAGGTGTTTTAAGCAAATGTAATGTAATAATAATAATAATAATCAAAAACAAAACGTTTACGGCTCGCGTTTGCATACACTTTCAATCAAATAAAAAACGGTCCAACACCCCAAGCGGGCAAACAATTCTCACTTACCAGTTAGCTGTTGTTCTTTTGCCATCGCAGATTCTGACTCGCATTCCTTTAGTTCGTTTTGTTGTTGTGCTCCCTTGAATTCTGCAGGGCTAGGTGGAGGCGTTCTAGACGATTGAGGTGATAGTAGACCGGCTGAAAATAAATAATAAATTTTAACTCGGAACGGTCGAATTAAATTTACGTGTACATTATGATACACTTTTGCCACTCACATTTGTCTTCTACTATTAGGCCAGTCGTATCTAGTTTCACCAGACCTTGGGAAACTTCTTCGAACAATAAAGAATCGCGTCTTATTTGTTCGTCTGTGTCCTTGGTCAATTCAATATTAAGACTAGGTTCTGATATTTTATCAGAAATTTGTACGTCTAACATAAAATTATTACAGTGCGGTGGTTAAAAATTGAAAAAATACAAAATAGCCAATGGAAATCCTAAACCGTTTTATGCAATATCGTCGTCGATTGCAATAAATTTAAGCGAATATGAGTAAACCGAATATATTATATTATGATTACAATAAATTCGAAAATCAAATGCTTTATTTTACATTATTTAAGTAGACAATTTGTATTTATAACACGCTATTGATTAGTATTAAATATGTATTTTATTTCTTTAATAATATTATTGTTAGGTGCTTTAAAAAATGTACAAAAAAAAATTATTTAAAAATGTTAAACGAAATTTCAACAATTCGTTTAATGTTTCTATATCAAATATGTCCAACACAGATTAGATATTCATTATACTTACGCTACCTACGCATTAATAAAATAAGAATGATTCTCGTGTAATTAATATTATTTGTTATTTAATGCACGCGTATCAAGTTTCTCGAAACACCTAGTGGGTACCTATTTTGTATTTATATTGTATTATGAATTTTATATTGATACCGTGGTTTTTTTCCCCGGATAATTTTATCACAGATATGTTCAACAGTTATAATTATTTTACCCGTTAAACGTTGACTTTTGCGCGAAATATTGATTTAAAATTAATTACAAGAGTTTGAAACTTAAATACACTTACCGTTACGCTCTGCGGGGGACGTCGTTGCTTTCTTTACGATCAATTTTTCAACTTCATTTGTTGGTCCATCTTCGCGTTCGCTGATATTTTCTGGTACGGGAACAATTTCCTCCGCCTTCTTCTGTATGATTATTTCCTTTACGGGTATGCCTTGCTCGAACGATAACCTCTTCTCGTGGAACGTCAAGCTGGTCGCGTCCACGTCGACGTCCGCGTCCGGTGATTTTTCTTCGATCGACGACATCTTTTTCTCTTCTGTTAGAACCGACTTTTCTTTGATTGGGATGTCTTCGTGTAACACCTGTTCAATCGATACGCCCCTCTCGAACGACATCCGTTTATGTTCAAAAGACACCTCCGTAGGTTCGATCGGCTCGGTCGGTACTTCTGCGGACTTGGGTCCGATTTGGTCGTCTTTGACGAGTTGTTCTGGTTTTTTGTCGATAATCACTGGCTCGCCCGTTAATCTCTGTTCAATTTCCATCCGTCTCTCTGTCACGGTCTTGGTGATTTCGTCTTCGATCACCACCTTCTCTTCGGCGGCGTATTTATTATTCGACGGCCGGTAACCTATATAACAGTAATAACTAATAAGTATGTTGACGTATTATTTTTAATGATCATGAGGTCAAGTAAAACGTCAAAACAATAATAGCCGTTTGATTACTTTGGTGCTTTTCTGGTTCTGCGTACACACCGTTTTGCGAAGGATAGTGGCAGATTTCTGCGAAATTACATTTCTCCACTACATCGTCTCTGCCAATATTGTTTAATGCTCTTTCTAGAGCCGTCACTGTTTTAAACCAAAATCAATATTAAATCGATATTAAAGTAAAGTATTTTTCATAAACGTTATACGTTATAAAATAAACGCGTATCTACAATTATAATAAAAATACTAAAACTATTGTTTATTTTGTCATCAGTTTTGAGTAAGTTACATTTAAGAGTAATTAATAACGACGTTTCTAGTGTTATCCAAATAAAATGATTATTACTGAATTACTTTTTTCATTACTTTAATGGAAAGTACTGCATTGAACTACCTACTTTTATTTTACCTACAACAAAATTAACGAGTCCAAAAATATGTTACTTTTAACAAAAATGTTTAGGATTTATGCGTTTAAATAAAGAAATATTATATTATTTTAGTTTATCCGACTAATCCTCAACCACACGCGAATTTTTTTATATAGGTACTGATATTAATAATGTATATTATCGTGCTAAAATAAAGTCGAAATTCCCTCTTAGGTAAGTGAAAAAAAAACTTCATTTTTCGAAAATATAGGCTTTCGTCTCTGAATAAATGTTATTGGAAAAAAATTATAAACGAAAATATTGTGGTTTTATCGTATCGTGTCTCACTGTATTATGTCGACGGAAAAGAATATGATATTGAAATTATATTATATACAATATAAAGATTTTTTTTTTTTATTTAGTCTGGCGTAAATTTCATGTTTGCCCTGGGAAACTGAAAAAGTGCAGCTGATCTCAGAATATTTTTCTATAATTTTCAGTAAGGAATTTTGAATTTTTGGACATTTTCAATACGACATCGATATATGGTAAAATTTTTTTTAAAAGACAGTGTTATATTACTTAAAAAAAAAAAGAAAAAAACGCATGACTGCTCTTGCGTTAAAAAAAAAAAAAAGATGAATTTATACGTTATTATACACAACACTGATTACCATCGTATTAAATTGATAACTATTGAACACAAATCGAGTGATAAAATGTAGACTTAAAAAATAATAATTTAGTTCGCTAACAAAAATTCTCGTACTATTGATAACACCACGTACCTGAATCTTGTCCAGATACTTCATTCATCCATAAGTTCAGCATACTCATACATTGTTGCGCGGCACTATCCGGGTATTCTTTTTGAATTTGAGCAATGTCCGTAGACTGGAAACCTAATTCATGCGCCAGATTTATCCAGTCATCAGACACGAAATTACTAATATCGGTTATTCTCAGTTCGGCACGTTTATGAGATTCGACATCTAAGAAAATGAAAAAAAAAGTTTTTTAAACCCATTTATTTATTATTATTATTATTTTTTTTATAAGGACACTATTAATATTCACTCGAATCATGGGAGTTAGTATAATTATAACGTTCATCGTCGTTGACGTCTGTATCAGGTACAATGTTTTCGGGTAATCCGAATTGCAAAACGCAAATTGGGTTTTGCGCGGGTTCGTTTTTAGAGACCTACGACAAGAATAATTAGGTACATTTTACGTTCGATAAATTATTATTTGAATTTTTTATGCGACTACGTACTTTTGGTTCTTTCATTATAATAGTCCAAGAACGAGGTTCGGCACCGGGGTCTTTGACACGCATCGTGAACGGCAGTCTGTTTTCTTTGAACGCCCGAACCACTAATTTGAGTTGTTCGCCGGATTTAGTGACTGGTACTAAATTACCTGCAAATTCGACGTACACCGGCTTGCCTTCAAGGACCTGCAGTGAAAAATACTGTTATTATTTGTCGGATATAAATGTCATTTACACAATGCAGCAAAACCATCGAAACATACAATATCCTTCGACATTATTATTTAAAATTGTAGGGTATTTTTTTTATTTTTATTCGATAGTCGATACCGATATTTATTTTTTTCACACCTACGTATTGAATCAAAAAAAAAAATAATAAAAGTATACTGCAAGTGTTTTTTTAACATCAGTCATTACTAATTGTTTATATAACTGTATACATATTATTGAATTAAAGAGAAAAAAAAAAAGATGGTCAGCAGACTGCCTGATGTTAAAACAGATGTCATTTTCGGAGGAAACGGGTTGTACCCAAAATAATAATAAAATTGTATTCTTGGCGCAAACGAAACACGACCCTTTTAATTCGCATTGCTGTTGTTAACTTTAAATGCTTATTACAGTTGTACGGGTAGTAAATAACACAATACGTGTTAACGTTTTTCACAAACATATTTCAGAAAACGTGTCTGCTTCGAAAAATCGAATTGAAAATAGGAGTTGCTTTAAAAAAAAAAAAAAAACATCCATATATTTTATATAGGTAGGTAATCGAAACTTTCTACACGCCTAAACCAACACGTTTTCGTCCTGTTGTCTATCATTGTTACGTACCTCGACATCTCTACTGTTTGACACTTCGGTAAACTGTTCTTTGTGTTCCAACGTTTTATCTTCCCTATCGTCGGTCATACAGAACAACCTGATTCGAGCCTCGTTCGTCTCCGTTCGTTTGGCAAACACCACGAATCTGAATAACAATAACAGCACAACGTTGTCGCGATTGTATTACAATATTCTGATGATATCTATAATAATATATTCGCCGGAAACGAAAACGTATTTCTATATTACTTGGCCATAAACGGCACGTGTATGGCCTCCCGATACAGTTCGGTTGCCATTTTCGACGCGTCTGCCACGTTCCGACAATCCATCAACCAAAATCGCGCGGACACCGTCGTAGTGAACGAAACGCATTCGTTGATAAATGTAAGAGGCGTTGAACCCGTAACGTCTTCCCATTGCGCTCTAGACGTTCCGCCTACAATACGAAACGCGTATACGATAAACGGTGTTTGGCGCATACGTATATCGTTGTGTAGTGAAAAATGATTTTTTTTTTTTTTACAAATAGAAGTTAGATGTCACAGATATTAATATTGTCAAGTAATTCGGGTGAGGTTCACAAAAGCCAATTTTTCTACCACACACGTATTATAATAAACACATTCCACACCGTATACGTACATACAAAAAGCAAACTTAAAAACTACAAGTCTTTTAAGCGAAGCAAAAACTATAGAGTGTTGTTTTATTTGTTTATTCGTTTAAGCTTAAGTTAAAAATTTTGTTTCAGAAAAGATCACGTGTCTCGAATGTTTTGACGTCAATCAAACGTTATAATACGTAATATATGTTCTTTAAAAAAAAAAAAAAAAAAATTAATACGTAATCGTAATATTTTTAAATATATCGTGAGCGCATTGATCATTTTGATAATAGAAAAAAAAATTAAAAATTATTAAAATTCGTCGAATAAATCGCATCCAAAAATATTCGTGTGGAATAAAAAAAAAAATAGAAATACATAATATATATATATATATATATACTCGTGCCCACTACGGCTACCAAAATGAAAAAAGTGTAATGTTTAAAATAAAAGATATATATTTATGTATGTATGTGTGTGTATAAAATATATTACATACATATATATATATATATATATATAACGTAATTTGTATATTATATTGATTAAGTAGGTATATAGTAGGTAACCAAATTGTATAAAAGAAAAAAATATTACCCGTGATCAAAAACACTCGAGTTAGTAATAATGGAGACGTATTTCATATTAAATAAAAAACTATATATTATTATAATAATAATAATAATAAATAAATAAATAAAAAAAAATAGCATCAGCTTGAAGAAATAAACAAAATAAACGAGAGTGACATTAAGAAAAAAAAAAAAAAAGAAAAAAATAAAGATCAAGTGAAATCATTTCTTATTATATTTATTTGATTTCTATAATAGTCTTTACCTTTGCGAGATCTTTTCCGAAACAACCCTGTCAAAACAGTGCAGTATCGTGTTACGCAACAGTGAGAGCCAAAAATAAAAATGATTTTAATCGAAAGTTTTCAAAAACAAAGTTGATTCATAAGAAACAAAACGTTAGGTATCAAAAACAAATAAATAAAAGAAAATAAATTTTCTTTAAATCGTAACGTATATATATATGTGTAATGTATATAAGACAGATGTAAATATATTACGGAGAAAATTATGTATGACGAGAGTAGGTGGAGTAGGATGGGAAGAGTTCGGTAAAGAAGAAGAAGAAGAAGAAGAAGAAGCAGTAAAAAAGACGAGAAATAGCGGATATAAACGTCAATTGTTAAAAAAAAATTTATTTTTTTTAAATGAAAAAAAAAAAATTAACGTGATTGATTTCGACTTACCCGTAATACTGCAAAGAAGTCTGAGCGTGGGAGCGTCGCCCGTGTAATGGTTGATCATTCCTTTGGAGGCAGCCTGCGGTAGAGGCAGCGTCAACGTGATGGGTTTGTGGAACTTTCGTCTCCTCGGTTCGACGGTCACGATGGGCGAGACAGCCACCCGATTGCCCAATAACTTGGCTGTTAACTCGGACGGAATCGGTTGTGCCTGTTGAAAGAAAACACAATTCGCATAAACCGAACGAGTATATATATATATATACGCCGTTGTAAATGCGCCTTCAGCACGTGCATGATTTGATTTCGAACAAACGAATTCTAAGCCGATACATTTCAGGCGTTATAATTGAATACGGATAAAACGAATTGCCTTCGAATCGTAAAACAAATTGAGGAGAAGTTATGATGACCAGAATACGAATAGGTCATACAAAACTAACCCATTTATATTTAATGAATAAAGAACCCGTATACCCATATGCGAAAAATGTCTCTGCAATCTCTCGATCAAACATATATTCCTCGAATGTCCCACGTATCACTTTACTCGTATAACATCGAATATCAATTCAAAATCGCTAAAAGAAGCTCTTGGACCCAGACAGGAAACAAACGTAATCAATTTTATAAATGCAGCTGA
Organism: Slavum lentiscoides; assembly: GCA_032441835.1. Classification (NCBI taxonomy): domain Eukaryota; kingdom Metazoa; phylum Arthropoda; class Insecta; order Hemiptera; family Aphididae; genus Slavum; species Slavum lentiscoides. The sequence continues at coordinate 5,262,910 of CM063713.1, forward strand.
GTTAACAGCGTTTAAATACTTGCTTTTTTTTTTCGCTTTCGCTTTTAATTCTCTCTCGTATCGTTTACCCATTGTATAAATAAGCATGACACCTCTCTACATATTACGACTCTGTACATAACTTAAAGCAACAGTACGCTAATGAATTATACGAGTATGTTTGAATATGACTGAGACACTTGTCTGAAACAACGTTGTCATCATCAGCGCGAACCACATACTAAAACCGTTATAGGATATACACCCGTATTTATACAGTTAATATCCAATGACGTCACCAAATTCGTCACCAATCGTGAGTCATCGACCACGCCCTACCGCAATTCTATGCCGACGCCATTTGGTTTACATTAATAATTTTAGTAACGAATTTTGTAAGGGACTTAAGTCCCAGTTTAACAAATTATTTTTATTTTTTGACATTTCTATTGCTTCTCTTACGTATATTTAATTTCTTGTAATTATTTACATTTTTTAAAAGTTTTACTGGTCTAATATTACTAACCATGATACTGGTTACTGGTCTACTGATTACTGGATACTGGTTGATGAATACTAACCATAATATCAGATCAGTAAAACTCTATAAAAAAATGTAAATAATTATAAGGAATTAAATATAAGAAAAGCAATAGAAATGTCAAAAAATAAAAATAATTTGTTAAACTGGGACTTAAATCCTTTACAAAATTCGTTACTAAAATTATTAATGTAAACCAGATGGCGTCGGCATAGAATTGCGGTAGGGCGTGGTCGATGACTCACGATCGGCTGCCGCGATGTTTTTGGTGACGTCATTGGATATTAACTGTATAAATACGGGTGTATATAGTATAACGGTTTTAGTAGTATGTGGTTCGCGCTGATGATGACAACGCTGTTGTCGAAATACGTACACGTGTTAAAAAGTGTATATTATTTTGTGATTTTGGGTTTCGTAATATTATTAGTGTAATGAATTATATATTTGAAGCCTTAAATCAAAAAAAAAAAAAATTGAAAGAAACACGAACGGTGTTTGCAAATCGTAAATGCGTACTTCTTTACCGCGTATGACTTAAAGTTTGTCAGGTTATCATTTTTTTTTTTTTTTTAATCTTCTAAATATACGCTTGTATAGGTACTCGGTTATATGGTCGTATAAAGAATATTATTCGAGATTCGTATAGGATACAATTTTTAGACAAATACTTTTGCGGTGGAATTTGAAATAAATTTCAAATTTAATTTCAAGAAGAAAAAAAAACACTTCACGTGTCCGATTTTAATTACTAATATACGTTATTATAAATTTAAAATTAGTTATTAATTTTTCGTAGATTTTAAACTGAAAATATAAATATCAAAGCCAATACAGTTCTGTCGATTCCCAACGATATTTATTTTATAAGTTACAACCCAATATAGTCAATAAAATGTGTGTTGTACAAAAACAACGAATTCAAATACTTATTTATTTTTAAAGAAGAAAAAAATGTGATAAAATTGATAAAAATATGATAATATTGAGCAAAATTATCGGCAATGTTTGTAAATACACGTGTGTGTGTATATAATTGTAAAATGGACCCTTAAAGATAAAATTCTCTTTGAACGATGAAGAATTTTGTTTTTTTCAAACTGATCGATGTTTTATACATTCACTTAAATGTTTTACGTCGTTTCACAAAATTACAATTTATTCCACTGATCGTATTTCGACCTAAAAAAAACAGATTTTTTAAAACTATTTATAGACCAATTATACAGTCTGAACTCGAATTACATATTGAAAAAAAAATTTTTTTCTTTATTTTTTTACGTACTTCATTTTTAGATTTATCGGTTTTTAGTGTATCCGTTAACATCTTTAAAGGTAAAAGCGTTCCAAGAGTTTCGCATGTGTATATAGCTATCGGTTGGAAATTTCAAACAGATGGTGCTAAAAAAAATAGGTCGTTTTAAAAATACTTTCGAAAAACTAGTGAAATTTATTGCACAATAACTCTTCACGAAATCTATTTTAGTTATATTGTTACGAATTCATCAAATAATAAAACTATCGCAAAAAATACTTGTATTACTTATAATAGTATAGTTATAATACTTATAATAATCTCCGATTACTTATTATTTTAGTGTTCTGTAGTCATAGAAATAACGACGTACTCAAAACGTTTTCGAGCTCAATATTATAATTTTGACAATTTTGACAATTTATTATTCGTTCTGGTTTTTCTTTTATACAATTTGACATGTATTTCAATTATTCTGAAGCGCTGAACATTTGTATTCAAGTTTTGATCGTGAGTTATTTTAATTATTTTATTAATTCGAAAAAAATAATCATAATCGATCAACTTTGATTTGGTGGCGTTTATGATTCTAATACGGGTGAAATTTATATTTATAAATTATATAATGTTTTTATTTTCTATAATCAGGCGATTTACTTTTTTTTTTTTTTTTATAAACAATTTTCGTTTAAAAACAATGATAGGTTGCCATATTAAAAAAAAAAAAAAGGTAACGAGCCGCGGGGTATTGTGGATATCGCTTAAGTGAATTACTTGGATAAATATTTTAGAGTTTTGTTTTTATTTTAAATTTGAAAGCAATGGTAAGTCATTGCATTCGATAAAACGATTCTGAGCGGAGCTTACTTTTCTCGTAAATATAGTCTAAAGTTACATATTCGGTGAAAATTTCAGGTTTCTATGACTGTTAGTTTCAAAATGACTAAGAAATAAACAACAATCCTTCTGGTCGAAAATCTGTACACAGGATAGAAAAAAAAGTAAACATCATTGCAAAAACAATAGATTCATCGCTCCGCCCAGAACCTAAAAATGTTTGAAAGAAGATTCGCCCAAAATACGTTTACATATGATTTTTTTTTTCGAGAAAACCGTTAAGAAGTGTTCATTTTTCACGTAAACTACTGATATTAATTGTGTTTATAATATATTATATTGACGAAGAGGACGAATTTTTCGCTAGCTGAAAAATTATCGACCGATAAAATAACGTCGTTATAAAACTAATATATATTATTCACTTCAATAATAATAATAATATTTATCATCTGCTTTTACAGTAAAAATTGTTTTTTTTTTTTCTAACTTTGCCAAAAGTAGATTTTTAACTTCTTTTACATTATTATTTTTTCGCGTGGATACCGTACGTAATGGACGTAATCATAGGCGCAATTAGGGGGGGGCTTGAGGGGGCTTAGCCCCCCCCACATTCATCAGTAGCCCCCTCGGTTTTTTTAATTAACTCGGATCATTTAATTATTAAAGGTTAAACGTGTCGTATCATTGTTACGTATTAAATATTTACATAATAAACCATTATACGTGTGTAAAAGAAATATGCATATTATACCTACACATTTAATGGAAATCTAATCGAATTTTTTCAAACGTTCATTCGGCAACTGCGATCGACTATTTTTAATCTAATTATTATTCGTGATTGGCTTTAGCCTTTAGAACAACATCCATATTATTGAAAACAATATAAAATTCGGAATTTTATATCTATTTTTAGTTTTTATAATCGTATTAATCAACGGATGGTATGAAATTAATTTAAACAGGTAAATTCATAGAACGGTACACAGAGTATAATAATAATACTTTAACGGTATACGTATAGCCTATACATAAAAATAATCATACACGAAATATGGACCTTCATGGACGGTAAAAACCTTTTTTCAAAAAATTTAGCCCTCCCCTCCCCGGTTTTTTTTTATCCTAGTTGCGCCTATGGACGTAATACTGTTGAATTGTTAAAATTTTTAATGTTCTTTTTTTTTTTCGAATCTTAAACGAAATTTATTAATTTAAAATTTTTTTTTTCAACGTCGACTTTTATTGTCCGTCTTTGTTTTTCCAACTGAAAAAAAAATATATATATATATATACAGTAACTATGGACCTATAGTTAGGTACGTTATATTTTATAGTTTGTATTATAATATTATTATACAGTGTAGTATAAATAGTATAATAACTGTATAGAGACGTCATATACTGTATATCACATACCTACCGTATTAAACGTTCAAAAATTCGTAGTTTTTAATTTTTCGCAACAATCTCAATATTGGATTTAACTTTTATTTTTTTTTCGTATTATTGAAAATCGTTTTTTTTTTTTTTAAATTTGATATCTAGCACACCCGTTTGCGCACCACACGCATAGCCGTCCCAAGGGGATGGCAAATGGGGCAAGTGCCCTAGGGCGTCCAAAGTACCTATTATGAATGCAGGGGGCGTTATAAAAATGAATGACAAAAAGAAAAAAATTTCTTGTTTTATTTTAGATATTAATTTCTTTTGTATCTATATATGATGATTTCGAGGATGAATGTATTTACTATTAAAATATATAAAATTATGTAATTAGGTTTTACGTTAGTTGTGAATTTTTTTTTTTTTTGGGAGGGGGGCGTCAAATACTATTGCCCTAGGGCGTTATTGGTGGTAAGGACGGCACTGAGTCCACACGTATGTTATACCGTCGATTAATCGTCTGTTCGAATACACTATAACGTTCAAAAAAATAACCAAAACATAAATATAAATCCGTGAAATACTTGTGAGACGACGTTGGTATAATCGGTACGACGACGTCTGTGCAAATTGTCAAAATATAATTTTTTTTTTTTTTCTCAAACGCTCGCTATACGTTTTGACTGGGACAAAAACATAATAACCGTTGTGTGTACAGTTTGACCTTATTGGGTTATTTCGTGTACAGTAAGCTGCTCTAATATTAGCCCACGGTTAGTTGCCGACCGTCATAATATTTTACCATCACGATGACGTACCGATGCGTGCGGTCGTTTCGTAGGGAATAATAATATTATTGTACGCGATTATTTATTATATATATATATACGCGACGGCGATTGGTTCGGACGTTTTACCGATTAAACGAAATAACAAATAAAAAAAAAAAAAAAAACCTTTAAAAAGATTACCGGAGGAATAGTATAAAAAAAAAAAAGTCATAATTTTTATGTACACATAATATTATATAAGCCACACCTGGTCTACTAATCGAGGGCCATCAAAATAATAATAAAAATTAGCGGGTGACGGTAGGGGTTACTATAAATGCCAACGCCCGGTGAAAGTGTGCCGTCTTCGTGATGAGCTTACAACAATAGTAATATAATGACAATACTATATTATTATCATTCATTCGCAGTGTCAATATTGCGTTTGCGAAGTGTTAGCAAAAAAATTAATTTTTTTTTTTTTTTTTTGTCTGAAGCGTTGTGTTTAAAAGCGGAATATTTTATTATGAACGGTAGTAAAGCAAAACAAAATCGGATGTATAAATTACACGCACTAGGTAAAAAAAAAAAAAAAAACCAAAAGAATTTAATTTAGAAATAAAAAAAAAAAAAAAAACTTAAAACGATGGCCCAATAAATAGTAGCTTTTTGAATATAATAATAATCGTTATCGTTCTTTGACGATTATATATATATATATATATATAGTTACTTTACTATATTATATATCGTCTTCTAAATATATATGTATATATAATAATTTCGTAATTGCAGTTAGTATATTATTTGGAATTAATAATAAGACCAAAGGACAGAGAGCTGAGATTATGAGGTTTGAACTCGTATAGTTTTATCTGACGAAAAAAAAACTGTTCTACTTAATTGTGTGTATCGAATTTGCCGTATATGATACGTTTATTATTATTATTATTTTATTATTATTTTTTTTTTATACGTAAAAATAAAACTATCCGAGTTCGAAACAAGTTGAAATGAAAAAACATGTTAGTTCGATAAAAATTATTTATACTATATTTATTGGGCATTTAAAATTGTAAAAATAAAGTTTTAAAAAAAAAATCATAAATAAAACATCGAAATAATAATATAAAGTAAAATATAGTATGGGTACGCCTATAGTTCCAATTATCAAACCTTCAGGAGATATTCGGATCTGTGGCGACCACAAGGTAACGGTTAATCCATATTTAAAGTTAGAAAGAGCAATTGTTCCTCGAATTGAAGAATTATTAATAGGAATTAAACTAAGGGTAAATTCTCAATTATAGACTTAAGTCAAGCTTATCTTCAATTATCATTAGACTCTAAATCAAAGGAACTGACAGCTATAAGCACATATAAAGGAGTATATGTTTTTTAATAGAGTACCTTTCGGTATTAATGCGTCTGTAGGAATATTTTTGAACAGATTTGGTGAAAGACTGAAACACATATCAAATATTAAAGTCTATTTGATGAAACTTAATTTTCGGTGATAGTGAAAAGAAACATTTAGAAACACTGATAGAGGTTCTAAATCTAATCAAATCACTAGGTTAATAGTAAGGAAGGAAAAATGTTTATTATTTAAAATGAAATAAAATTTTTAGGATATATAATAAATAGTAATGGTAGTAAACAAGATCCTGAGAAAATTAAAGCCATTAATTTAATACCATACCCCAAAAGATAAAACGCAACTACAGGCATTCCTAGGTTCAATAAATTATTATAGGCAATATATACCAAATCTATCAACGATTCAAGCACCTCTCTAATTTATTAAAAAAAGATGTAAAGTTTATTTTTAACAAAATTGTCAGTTAGCATTTGATAAAATTAAAATGAAATCATATCAGATAGGATTTTGAAACATTTCAACCCAAACAGAGTAACAATCCTTACTTGTGATGCATCGGCATATGGTATAGGTGCAGTTTTATCAAAGTGGATAATTTAAACAAAGAGCACCCTGTAGCATTCGCATCGAAAACATTAAATGCAGCAGAAAAACTATAGTCAACTCGATAAAGAAGCACTTGCAATAATATTTGAATAAATAAATTTAATAATTTTTTATGGGAAGGCTGTTTATTATAAAGTGACTGTAAACCATTAGTTAGCATATTTGGGCCAAAAAGGGCATTCCTATAATGACTGGTGGCAGGTTACAAAGGTACGCAGTATTCCTCTCAGGTTACGATTTCAAAATACAATTTGTAACATCTAATAAAAAATAGCGCGGACGGGTTATCTAGACTACCAGTAGATAGAGAAAGGAACTACATCCTGAATATCATATTTACATTATTTAGATGAAATTAAAGTGGTAAATGCAAAATTAATTCAAAAAGAGACTAATAAAGATCCAATATTGAGTAAAGTGAAGTACTATGTAACAAACGGTTGGCCAGAGAAGGTTGAAAAGAAATAGAAGTGTTTAAACAGAAACAGGAGTTATTAAGTGTAGAGCAAAATACTATATTATGGGGACACAGAATAACTGTATTGAAGGCTATACAAAATAAAATACTAGATGAATTACATTATAATCATTTAGGAATAGTTAAAATGAAGTCAATTGCAAGGGGTTATATATGGTACAGGCATAGATAAAGATATAGAAATGTTGCAAAACATTGTGAAAGTTGTAATGAGGTTAGATCGATGCCAGCAAAAACTATGTTACATACATGGAATGGCCGCAATGTCCATGGCAAAGACTTCATGCAGACTATTTAGGACCATTCAAAGGACATCAATTTTGATAATAGAAGATGCATATTCAAAGTGGTTGGAAGTATTTAAAGTTGTCAACAGAAGCTCAAGGGTCCATTAACATATTTAGAAACTTATTCGCAAGATTTGATTACCTGAATATTTAGTAACAGATAATGGCCCACCTTTACACATCGTTACAGTTTCAAAAAATTTTTAGAAGGAAATGGAATAGGTCATAGAACATCATTCCTTACTATCCTCAAAGTAATGGTCAGCAGAGAGTGGTGTTAAAATAATTAAAATTTTTTGAAGAAAATCAATATACTTGATATTAATAAACGTTTAGATCAGTTTTATTTGATTATAGAATTGCCACACATACAACTACTAAAGAAAGCCCAGCTAAGCTACTATTAGGTAGAAATATACGTACCCGGTTTGACTTATTTTAAACCGAACATCAGAAGAAATGTTAATGATAGTCAGGAAAAACAAACCAATATTAGAAGTTTTAATAAAGAATTGAATAGAAGAGATAGTCTTGGTAAGAGAGTATGTAACAAAACAAATGGATTAAAGGAAAATTAAACAAAGATTAGGAAATGTATTGTACAAGGTGGAATTAGAAATGGTATAGTATGTAAAAGGCATACAGACCAACTACTGAAACTAAACATTGAGAAAGCTAAAGAGGAAGTAGACATGACATTATAACAGATACAACAGAGGGGACTGAGGAAGTAGAAATAAGTAAGAGGAAGAAAACGAATTATCTAAAAACATAGAGGAAAAATAAAAGAGATGGTAGTAAGATGTTCAAAAGGATTAAGAAACCAGCTATTAAATTAAATTTGTAATAATTAAAATATGTATACCTATTATAGTACTAATGGTATTATTGAAAATCGTTTTTTTTTTTTAAATTTGATATCTAGCACACCCGTTTGCGCACCACACGCATAGCCGTCCCAAGGGATGGCAATGGGCAAGTGCCCTAGGGCGTCCAAAGTACCTATTATGAATGCAGGGGCGTTATAAAATGAATGACAAAAGAAAAAATTTCTTGTTTTATTTTAGATATTAATTTCTTTTGTATCTATATATGATGATTTCGAGGATGAATGTATTTACTATTAAAATATATAAAATTATGTAATTAGGTTTTACGTTAGTTGTGAATTTTTTTTTTTTTGGGAGGGGGGCGTCAAATATTATTGCCCTAGGGCGTTATTGGTGGTAAGGACGGCACTGAGTCCACACGTATGTTATACCGTCGATTAATCGTCTGTTCGAATACACTATAACGTTCAAAAAAATAACCAAAACATAAATATAAATCCGTGAAATACTTGTGAGACGACGTTGGTATAATCGGTACGACGACGTCTGTGCAAATTGTCAAAATATAATTTTTTTTTTTTTTTTTCTCAAACGCTCGCTATACGTTTTGACTGGGACAAAAACATAATAACCGTTGTGTGTACAGTTTGACCTTATTGGGTTATTTCGTGTACAGTAAGCTGCTCTAATATTAGCCCACGGTTAGTTGCCGACCGTCATAATATTTTACCATCACGATGACGTACCGATGCGTGCGGTCGTTTCGTAGGGAATAATAATATTATTGTACGCGATTATTTATTATATATATATATACGCGACGGCGATTGGTTCGGACGTTTTACCGATTAAACGAAATAACAAATAAAAAAAAAAACCTTTAAAAAGATTACCGGAGGAATAGTATAAAAAAAAAAAAAAAAAAGTCATAATTTTTATGTACACATAATATTATATAAGCCACACCTGGTCTACTAATCGAGGGCCATCAAAATAATAATAAAAATTAGCGGGTGACGGTAGGGGTTACTATAAATGCCAACGCCCGGTGAAAGTGTGCCGTCTTCGTGATGAGCTTACAACAATAGTAATATAATGACAATACTATATTATTATCATTCATTCGCAGTGTCAATATTGCGTTTGCGAAGTGTTAGCAAAAAAATTAATTTTTTTTTTTTTTTGTCTGAAGCGTTGTGTTTAAAAGCGGAATATTTTATTATGAACGGTAGTAAAGCAAAACAAAATCGGATGTATAAATTACACGCACTAGGTAAAAAAAAAAAAACAAAACCAAAAGAATTTAATTTAGAAATAAAAAAAAAAACTTAAAACGATGGCCCAATAAATAGTAGCTTTTGAATATAATAATAATCGTTATCGTTCTTTGACGATTATATATATATATATATATATAGTTACTTTACTATATTATATATCGTCTTCTAAATATATATGTATATATAATAATTTCGTAATTGCAGTTAGTATATTATTTGGAATTAATAATAAGACCAAAGGACAGAGAGCTGAGATTATGAGGTTTGAACTCGTATAGTTTTATCTGACGAAAAAAAAACTGTTCTACTTAATTGTGTGTATCGAATTTGCCGTATATGATACGTTTATTATTATTATTATTATTTTATTATTATTTTTTTTTTATACGTAAAAATAAAACTATCCGAGTTCGAAACAAGTTGAAATGAAAAAAAACATGTTAGTTCGATAAAAAATTATTTATACTATATTTATTGGGCATTTAAAATTGTAAAAATAAAGTTTTAAAAAAAAATCATAAATAAAACATCGAAATAATAATAATAAAATCGTGCTAATCGTATACAATATCTGTGAGTGAAATGAATAAAGCTATTATATAACTTAATTAAAAAAAAAAAACAATAAATTTGTATATTACAATATTTCAATAATAAAAAAAAAAAAAAAAATGCATAATATTATTTACTATGAATACACAAACAGGATGTTCAATAGTAACTGTACAATATTATAAGTTTCGGCCGTAGGTGTATTAAAAACGTAACGAAGCAATAATATAATATCTATATTGGCATCAGCAGCGACCACCAAACTGTGCATGACGATGTCTCGGTCGTATGTATATTTTGTATGTAAATAATATTATATATTATTGTATAGAGTATTCGATGAAAATAGTAAAACACTTTATGGAACACGTAAAATCGTTCTCGTGTAAACAGCGAAATATAATTTAAATATCGATATATATATTTTTTTTTTAAATAAATAGATAATATTAATTTTTTTTTCTTTTTAAATCGATATTTTATAATATAATAAATAATGTATCTATTTTAATTCATTAATAATTGATTGTATATTATTATTATAATAATAATATGTTATGGTTCGTGTTATAACGAGTGTAAAATAACAATAATAATAATAATAATAACAATATATAAATGACTAGTAAGTGTATATGATGACTATATTATAGAAACGTTGGAAATGTTTTGTTATAAAAAATATTACGTTTACGAATTGTGGTCGAATAAAAACAAATAGGTAATAACGAAGACGGAAAGAAATCGTTAAGTATTTGTTCTTGTTATTATTATTATTATTATTATAAATTTGTTATTGCGCAATGTGTGAGTGTGTTGGAAAGCAGCGTTTGGTAACAAAAAAAAAACTTTTAAAATTAAAAAGCAAATTTGTTACTTTTTTTTTTGAAATTTTCAAAGACACGACCTCCACCCACTCGCCGCTATAGGTTACTCGCCTTACTGTCAGCCATCGCGTGTACAATCGTCGCCGGGTCGGGTATTATAAAACGATTTATATTACCACATTAACGAGAACCTTTTTTTTTTCGGCACGTGGTTAACGGAAATTTTCTTTAGGCACGTGCTGGCCACATTTCTTCGCGGTTTAAACAAGTTTACCTGTAGGCCGACTTTAATGCGCTTGGTGAGCGCTCCTTGCGGGAACACCGCCTGCACTTGCGGCACCACCGTCGACGAGACCATACCGCCTTCCGGCCCGATCGCGTGCACTTCTTGTTTTACTCGCGACACGATTGCGAAGTAGTGCGGGAACTCCGTCGTCACGATCCTCGTCAGACGATTGCCGGAATGCCACGGGTCGCGGTCTGTACATATAAATAGATAATCATCGGTTTTTACTATTGCACAACTATCGAAATCCTTTTCAAATATATCCGGTCCGAATTTATTCCACCTCCTCCCCCTCCCTACCCATACGGAGTGTTAAAATAATAGAGAGTTCCGCTGATTTTCAATTTTCACACGAAACCGTTTCATTAATCCGACTCGTGTTAATAACAATACGCTACGGATTCGATATATACATTACGGTTTGTTCGAATTCCCTGTCCGTCGTATTGATCTGTAACACCTTCCGCGTTGGAGCGTGGATCCATTCAAAATGTGACTATAGAGCGAATCGCGAGGTAAAGTTATCGACGCGAGCTCGTTCGATTCATCAATTTGACAAATATTTGAATTCAACTGACGCGATTATTACGTGCGTCGAAACGAACGTTTGATTTGAAAATTACGTATTACGATTTAGTCTCGTGTGAAATATTGAATTCCGAATCGTTTCTCGTTTAGTGTGGTTTTGAATTGTTATTAACGAGTTACGCTATTATAATACCTTCTTTGTCGAAATTCGCTCCGAGTATGTCCTTGACGACTTCGTCGGTCACTTCGACCGTGTGCTCCCTCCACGTTTCACCGTTGTCCGATCTGAGAACGACAATTTCCCTTTCGCATCCACGGAGCGATCCGAAATTCGGTACCTCGATCATGACGGGCCTGACGGGTAACAGATAAAATAAAACACTGTGCTCGTCGTGCGCATTAATAATAATAATAATACGCGTATGATAATTACCCCAAAAATTTCGCTCCCACGGGCCCGAGTTCGAGTATGCGGCTGGCCAACGATTCTCCTTCCATCAGCGGTGGCGGGTGTACCAATTTTTCGCGTCTCAAGTACCGACAAGTCACTCGCGTGGGCATAGACGCTCGTCGGGGAGGAACGATTACGCGAACGCCGCTGTGTCGGCACCCGCGCATCGCTCCACCCCGAGCGTCTACGAGGAAGCTGACCAAAAATCTGTAATTTCAACCGGCGCGTTAGGTCGGCGTTTGAGAAACGCCTTTTCGCGGTAAAAAAAAAAAACCACATAAACCAGCGCTGAGAACATTCTTATTATTAATTTTTCCTTTTTCGAATGTTCAGCAATAGTACAATTTTAAAATCGTTCACCAAATAATAATATTATACACGTACAATTATTGTAGAGAACTAAAACGGTTCACTATATATAAATACACTACTGTATACTTCTATATTCACTACTGCTATTGTTAAAAAAAAAACATTCTCTATACTGATTCCGTATTTATTTATTTAAAAAAAAAAGGCATTCGTATACGCGTATATAGTAGTTATTAAAGTGAAGCCTTACGTTTTCCATTGCAAACGTCTGTCCGAATAAGCACGCGTTGAAAAAAAGAAATAATTTTTGTTAGACAATGTTTATATTATATTAGTTCCGTTAATCAGCTGGTATTATAAAACGCATCTAGTCGTAGATTGCTTACCCAACGTGAGGAGGATATTTGATTATGTCCACGTTGTCCACGGGTCCGGTGTAACTGTCGTAAACGGTTTGTGGGCTAATGGCGTCATCGATGATAGTAGGCGGAACTGTAAACGTAATATTATCGAAACGTCTTTAATTCTATTAATCTTCGGGTAAAATGTATACGTTTATATATATATATATATATAAACAATTTTTTAACGTTTATAACAGTTTTTGTTTACCGGTGTTCGCGTCACACCTCTCGTCCCTCGTGACGTCGATGGGAGCCGAATCGTCACCGAAACCTTTCATTTCCTCGCCTGTTAAATACCTGTACGACTGTTCGTTTATCATAGTCTCTTCGCCTGTTCAATAACATTAGTTTTTAATGAAACGTATTCACACAAAATAAAATAAATGATATTACGCATCTATATAAATGATAATATTATGTAATAATAATATTAAGGTACGAATATGCATCTAAAATGTAAAACATAAATGCGTACATCAATATACGGATCGGGTGTAAAAAAATACATGCTTTTATTTATTAATAAAACACATGCTTTAAAAATTAACAACTGTTCCGATTACGATTCTTATTCAATATCATTCATTCGAAACAGTTTGTTAATTGTTACAAATTATACACAGATATATCGCGTCGAACGAAAAAAAGTATATATAGCCATAAAGACAAAACAATATTATTTGAATAATTTCCAAGAAAGTAACAGATGATACGATATAATACGCCATGTATGCGACAACTTGAATTGTATTTTTACATCGTTTGTATGAAAACAATGGATTTAGTTATATACACTGGGAAATATGATTCCACTTCCTCGCGGTTATATTATAAATAAAAAAAGAAAATATAAGACGGTTCAACTGGAATTTTAAATTTCTCTTTTTCTACACGAGTATTCGTTGCAATTTGATATTTTCCATAACTCGAGCACGCGCGCATCTCTTATGTATATATTGAAATACGTGAGATGTACATACTGTTTTCGAAGGCCATTGCAGTATGACACGAAAAGATTGTTATAAAATATGTAAAAAAAAAAAATTGAGCCAAACATATTTGTTCGAATGCAACAAAAGGAGCAAAAATATAATAGTATAAATAAAGTCTAATTATACAATAAAAGTATAATTTATATACAATTTATGTCTAATACGTGTTAATTTTAATTTAAACGTAATTTTTCTGCGCGTATACGATTAAATATGTTATTAATTAAATAACGCGATAATAACCCGATATTAGATAGTTCGTCAAAACGTTATTTATTTTTTATTTTTGTAATTGATTAAACATTTTAATTATTGTTCGTGTTAAACAAAGAAAAAGTGCGTTTACTTTATTCGTATTAATTGTTAAATGGTTTTTTTTTTTTGTGATTTATTTCGTCATGAATCTCGAAAATGATTGTAAAACGCTTTAAATATATGTGTGTTTTTATCTAACCTGGAAGATTTTTGTCTTCTTTTTGTTTTCTAAAACAGCAACAACAGCAAAACCTTCGTTTACACATGCTTAAAAATTGTTTTTTTTTTTTTTTTAATAATGTTTTATTATTATTATTATTTAATTATTTTGGAAAGACGAATATATAATACGGCGACCTAGTTAACGGTATACCATCAGAACGAGCAGACGGCGGACAACTAAACTTAAAAGTTATTTTTATCAATTTTTTTCCTCTCTAAAGTTGATCCGTTATGATGACGCCGCTGGTGAAGCCAAACCGCGAAAAATCCGAAATGAGGAAAGCCAATGACGAAACGACCGGCATAGTGCCAAACGGCAGTACAGTAACTATTAACTGACCAGATGGCCGGTCATATTTAATTTTAAACGGACTCTACTACGAGTGTACATGTCAGAAAAACTGGAACGATCGACATTTATATATATATATAAGTATTATATATTTCAGTCGACACTCGACACTCAATGTAACAACGACAGACGCAAATGGTTTTCTTAAAAAAAAAAAAAAACACTCGTTATAAATATAAGAGTTCTAAAAAAATTTAAAAAAAATCTACATAATATAAAATTAAAAACAAAATATGTAAGTATATATGTGTTTCGCATGCTTTGGGTAAAGGTATTTCTTCTACGTCATTATTCATATTATTTATTTTTCGACATTATAATAATATATTATGTAAGCTTTGATGATGATGGAAGCACACTGATGGTGGTCATTTATACGATATAATCATATGCGTATTATAATATATTGACATCGTCGGGTCAGCCGGCCGTAGTATAGGTCGTGAAACGATTTCGTTTTTCGCCGCGACCCGTGTTCAATATATTATTATTATTATTATTTCGAATGGACCGTGACAATCATCTAGGCCGTTGGGTGACGGCCAATCATGAATTTTTTTGAACTTGGCTAATAATTCATGCATGTTGACTAAGAACCGATGATTATTAAATACCGTAGGACCAAAATTTTGTATGTTTTTTTTTTTTTTGTCTGTTCTACTGTGTTCAAAACTCACGTGACGAAATGGTAACATTTTGTGTTAGCTGAGCTCTAGTGTTGAGACCGTACTCGACGCTTCCACTTTGCAAAACGTCACCTGTGTGCCAATCATCATCTCGAATCACACACATACTACAAGCATTTTGTTAATAAAACCACGCTCGCGCAGCATTATATTGTAGGTAAACGGAAGCGGGCACACTTTCTAATATATTATTATAGTTAATTGCGCTTTATTATTTCGACATGTAGTTTAAAAATGTTTAAAATACTTTGTAAATCAAAATTCAAATATATAACGTATACAATTTGTACCCGAGACTGTATAGATATACGAATAGATTTTACTACAAATTTCGCAATTAAAAACCGCGCAGTATACGTTATTTTTTAAATTATTCAAAAGTGCGTAGGAGGTATTTATATTATATACATGTGTATAAAATCGTGAAACGTATAATATACATTACGATTGTATTTTTTTTTTTTTAAATTAAAAATTCATATTATTTATAATCTAAAATATTTCCTCGTTAGTATTGTTAATAAACGAAATCTGGATATTGATTAGTATTGCGTTTCATATAGTTTTGTTTTAAAATATAGGTATAGATAACATTCAAACGTGTAATATTAAAACGATATCACAAAAAAACGATAACCACATTTTAAAACGTAAGATATCTCTATTTTAAACTATTTGTCATTTATATCAAAATATCTTGACATTTTAAATATTTTAAACAAATCGCCCACATGCCAAACATTATTTTGTCTTTGACTAATTAAATCTCAATTTAATCGGGTTTTAATTAACCATCAATATAGCATAAATAATGATTAATATACTGTATATAATCTTATTACTTGGCAAATATGAAAATAAGAGAAGATGTTATATTTTCATATAGATTTAAAGCATTTTGTAAAATTGCTTGCAGTACTTCTCTACGGTGAAATTTAATCGTTTTATCGTTGTATTACGATTAAACACTATGTAATTACATAACTTATCGAAATCTTCTTTGATAATATATTGTGTACTATTATGTTATTTATATTATTATTATTATTATTATTAATGATTGATTGATTTTACGTACCGCCTTCATCCTCTGAGTCCGACATAAATGTTTCTTGCATGGTTTCTGGAGAAATAACTTTGTATTTTTCGTCCGAAGTCGAAGAAGACGCTGTTTTTGTAACATTCTTCAAAGCCTCTACTACACTTATGTAGCCCAATTTTTGAGAAATCGAAAGAGCTGTTTGTCCCTGCTATTAAAATATAGTAATCGTGTACAATTTTAAATTTTCAAAACTAAACGTATATATGCTTTAATATTAATTATTCATTGAGCATGTAGATTTGTGCTATTTTGATTTCAAGTTATTTTACAGTTTACACCATTTATGTAAAATATTTATTACTAAAATGTTCATTGGTTTTATCTATTTTACTCTAATACATATTTGAAATGATCTTTGAAATGAAATTTTTTTTTTTTGGTACTAGATAATAATTATGATTAGTAAAAAATATATAGTAGAACATTTAAGATAGATTTGTTTAGACAAAATGAAGACTCTGCAAATACACTTAACATTTATATAAGGTACCCGTGTAGTATGCTGAATAAAATTGG
This sequence comes from Slavum lentiscoides, assembly GCA_032441835.1. Lineage (NCBI taxonomy): Eukaryota > Metazoa > Arthropoda > Insecta > Hemiptera > Aphididae > Slavum > Slavum lentiscoides. The sequence goes on from CM063713.1 coordinate 5,280,028, forward strand.
AAGTAACGGGACTTACTAAAAAAGTAATTAAAAAAAGTTATTAATTATTTGAAACAGAATAGTATAGCGACAAAATTTATGGAACGGTAATTTTTATATTAAAAATTCAAGTATCGGATGGTTAGTAAAAAATTGGTAATCTCTAATAAACTCTTTTTTCAATAGTTTATAAATATTGTATATTAAAACATATGATATTTTTATATTATTAATTAATATTAATATAATATTTGTATTAATTTTTACTTACACCACTTGTCAACATATCTGGATCAGCTCCCTTATCCAATAAATGACTTACGATGGTCGAATGACCTTGCTGAGCTGCTTGATGAAGTGGTGTGTATCCAGAAGCGGTGGTCGCGTTTATATTGACTCCTTGACGAGCAGTGATGAATCGAACCATGTTTAACTGACCGAAATGACAAGCGACATGCAGTGGAGTGAATCCAGCCTATAATATAAATACACACATAATGATGTATGAGCTAGACATTTTAACCAAACTATTAATAAATTAATAATAAATATAATACCGTAATATGGTAATATTAATACGTATTAAATTCGATTTCAATTATTTTTTTAGCTTTACATTCATATCATTTGAAAACTATTTGTGGTAAATACATTACTATATTATTACTTTAGTTTCTGGGTTAATATCTGCATGATAATTATCTAACACAACAGCTACTTTATGTTTGTCTTCTTGTGCGCAGAGATGCATTGGTGTCAACCCGTTCTGTAAATTAAGTTGCTATGTAGATTTCACTTTTTTTAAGCACGTAATCATTAATCAAACAAATATAATATCCATTACCTTCGATTTATAATTAGGATCTGCGTTATGGTTCAAAAGTAAAGTTGTCATCTCAACATTACCTTCCTGAGAACTAAGATGAAGAGGAGTAAATCCGGCTTTTGACTCTGCATTTGCTTTTGCTCCATATTCTAATAATGTAACTGCTATGTCCATCTAAATTATATTATTACTCGTGTAGTCGTGTATTATTTATTGTTTTTAAATTAAACATAAATTAAAATAAACATAAACATTAATTTAAATTAACTATTACAAATAACGAAATTATGTTATAATTACGAAATCAATGCAAACTTTTGCATTAATAATAAATTATATTACATTTTCCAAAATTAAACGAAAAATAATTTTTTAAATGACTAAATTTAGTCATTAAATATTTGATAGCCCAATTCTTGCGGAAGGATATTATACATCACGCTACGATCCTTAGGAGCCGAGAAAAAAGAAAAAAAAGTTAGAAAGAACGCTAAGCGAAAACGAATTAATAGTGCGGGCGGGCGATGCGACACGGTGGTCCGAGGGCCAACAATGTCCACAATGTCAGTGATTAAATATTTTAAAAAATTGGTGAAGTTTTATTCGTCAATCATAGAAGTGCACGGGGACAGCCTATGGTGAGAATTAAAAATAAGTCTGATAAAATGTGTAAAATATAATTATTGTATTAAAAATGAAATAAAAATTAAACTTAAATATTTTCTTTTTTTTTTTAAGTTTTGAAAATCCTTACACCAAGTATTGAATAATAAATTGAAACAAATTTAAGTCATATAAGAGGCGGCATTTTTTACGGCCAACGAAATGCACGGGCACCACTAGCATATATATATATATACACACAGTGAACTTTTAATAACGTGACATATTGATTGGATTCATAATATAATAAGTCTAAGGACTATTTTCCTGCAGTTATCCACGTAATTTATGTTATTTCTTAATCAGAAACTGAATAAGTTGAACGATTTCGATCATTCATCAATTTCAAATGATCATGAACCATTAAACTAATTAAAATGTTAAAAACTTGTATTGATTAAAATAAACAATTACATACTTTACAACAAATTTTTATTTTTTTAAATTACTATTGGAAAAAATAATTAATTAAAACACAATCAATTGTCATTGGAACAATATATATATTAAAAGCATAATATTAAGATCAGCTAATACAAAGCTTATAACTGACTACTTCAAGTAGATGTGAAGTATTTTTATGTCAAAAGGTTATGATCTAATTTATTTTTAATTATATCTGATTTACAGATTCTTATTAGGTTATTTAAATGTATGAACTGTATTTATTTATAAACTGTTTTTACCTGATTCTTTTTGGCTGCTATATGAAGAGGAGTATGACCATTCTTTGCCGTGGCATGCGGTGATGCCCGTTTATCAAGCAACATTAATGCGACAGCTTGATTGTCATAATGACTGGCTACGTGTAATGGTGTTACACCATTCTGTAGGTTGAAATTACGAACAAAATCAAATAGATAAAAATATAATACTAATTAAATTCGTATATTTTATATTAATTTTTCTATTTTTAGATTCTGAGCGAAAAAACTTGTTTTTTTATTACTGTAGTTTCTTATGTCTGTGAACACTTCGTCGTGTAGAAGGAGTGCTCGGCTTATCTTGATATGATTTACATAATTACAGTATTGTCCACTTAGTATTTTATTTAATGTTTTTCGGTTTTCCCAGTGATTTCCTTAAGTGTAATTAAAAACGATCCGAAACCGGTAAAATCGACGATATATTTGTTTTGAATTAAGGGCGGATACAGGGGGAAGTAATGGAGGTAATTGCCCCTTCCCCGTTCACCAAAAAAAAATATATTACTCTTATTACACTAATATTGTCTAATAAAAGTTATCATTGCCATTTGCCAATAAAACTAATTGGTAACGATTGTATGACACCTCCATATCTTAATAATCTTTAAAAATTTACGAGTCATAGCCAGTAACAAGTATATTAAGCAATGCAAAATTATTAGTGAACCTGTTTAAAAACTATAAATTCGACTGTAATTTTTTTTGTCTTAATTTTATGTAAATATTTATAATATTTTATGAAGATTATTTCGCTTTTTTTAAAGAAATATAGCCTAATAGTATACAATAGAATGATGTCTATTACAGTTCTTCCTAAACTCAAAAATTAACGACTGTTTAAAAGAAAAATAGTGATGTACTTTTTTTTAGCTTATTAATAATAAATTGCCCTATTCTTCCTTCCTTTCAGGATTTCTGTATCCGCACTTGTTTTGGATATAAATAATTTTGTAAAGAGTTCAAAATGTTATATAAGATTAGACATAATATTTATCATATTCATTACTTATTAAATTATAAGTAATTAACGACTAGAGTTGCTCAAAATTAATCGTTTTTTTTTTTAATACAATGATTTATTAGTGCTTTGAAAATTCCAATTAGTAATAAAATTCAAAAATCTCTGTCTAACTAACTAATTTGAACCGATATCCACAACACCCGTAACTCAAAACATTATTATTATTATTATTATTATTATTATTATTATTTTATTATTATTATTATTATTATTATTATTATTATTATTATTATTATTATTATATTATTATTATTATTATTAAAACTAAACAGTGTATGAAGTTTTCCATACTACAGCCAGTGGTCATTCAAAATATATTTAATAGTAATAAATATATTATTATTATTATGAAGAATAAAAAATGCATCTATTAAAAATAATTTAAAGTTTTTTTGTTTAATAGAGAATAATCATATGAACTTTGGTCAGTAAAAAATTAATATTTTATGAATTCCATAATAATAAATACATGAATGTATTATTTTTATTTTTTGACCTGCGTGACGCTTCTAAATATTTAACAAAATACACGCGTTAAAAAGTTTGGAAACCTCTGCTGTAGTGCTATATATAGCACATTGAAGTTCTGTATCTCACGTTTTTTATTTTAATAATAGAATATATTATACATTTTAATTATGGTACTTCCAAAATGTATATAAAAGAACATTAAATTTTTCGCCGCGCTCATAACTCGGAATCTAAACATATCATTTTCTTTTAAAAAGTATAGTAAATATACATACCTTTCCCTGAGCATCAACCGGAGCTTGTTTTTGTAGTAGCAATTTGGTGACTTTTATGTTTCCATATTTTGATGCCAAATGAAGTGGGGTAAACCCTTTTTTAGTGGTTGCTGTCACTGAGGCTTCATTCTCCAACAACACTGATGCAACCTGCCAACAAAAAAAAATCCAGTTTTTCACATTGTCAACTTATTAATTTATGCACAATATTTTACAAAATTAAAGCTTAAGTTATTGTTAATGCTGTTAGATATTTTTCTAAAAAATTAATTTTAAGCGCTTAAAACATGTTTATACATTGCATCAGTGTTGTGAAGCTAAAGCCTGTGCCCGTGATAAATATTTTATAGTAAGTCAATTTCATAATAAACATATTAATGCGTTAGGAGATAGGCTAGTAATGTTTAGCCAAATTTAGACGTGATTGGGAAGATGGAAAATATTTGTAAGAATAACTAAAGTTTAGGACTTACCTAATCAACGAATATCGATTTTACCAAATACTGAATTATTTGCTTGATTTTTGAAGATAATAAACGAAATTTAAAACGAAAAAATTACATTTTAATGGCGGTGGCTTGACAAAAAAAAAAAAATATATATATATGCAAAGCAAACAAAAACGTGTCTATATGATTTCTTTTTTTTTTAATTTAAGAAAACAACAATGACAATGATTAAGCATAAAATATTCACATCCATATTCTAGTTTTGGTTTCAACGGTGATTAAACTATTATAAAAAGATGTCTTTTAAATTTTAACAAAGATTAAGAGATCAAAATAATGCTATAATATAACATTTATATCGTGTAAACTTTTATGAAACTTAAAAAAACTAACAGCACTATATTATATAATATAATTGTAAATTATCATCATCACCTAATATGACAATTTTTAAAAGTGATAATTTTAAAACTTATGTATTTTCTAATATCTAATATTCACATTAATAATAATTAAACCGTATAACAATATTTTATAAGTGCAATTTTGCTATATATATATATATATATATATATATATATATATATTTATATAATCATATTATATAGTTTAATTATATTAATAAACAATACTGTGATGTAAATATTTCGATTTTGAACTTCGTTTTGGATTTACACGTTGTAAATCAATTACGCGATTTCGTTATGTTCTAATTCGGAAATAAAATTATTATAATAGGATATAAATAATCTATAATATTCTTATAGGTATATAATAAAGTCAAAATCAAAATGTTACATCAAAGATTTGAGCTATACGTTAAGTATAGTTTTGATAATAAATATATCGAGTCTCGAGCCAATTTATTAAATAAAGGAAGATTATAATAAATTAAACTCATAGATTAATATAAGAAGAAAATAATACTGATTTACTAATTTCATTTAATTTTTAAAAATCTATCCATTTTGGCACAGTAAATACACTATCCTCGTTTTATTGCTTTATAATTCCGATGTATTCAAAATCAAATTAGATTATCTATGTTTGTTTATGAATAATGCGAACACATTTCGATGAGGATAATATGGCAGTGAATCCTTTGTGTAAAAACGAATAATGTCGTACTCAAAATACATAATCGACGACATTTAGAAGGTCACTTTAATTCATATTTTTGACAGATGCAAAATTTGTAATTTAAAATGAAATAAATTATTATTAACACAAAATTTTTAATATTACGTAAATACGCATTATTACTTTTGAATTTACAAATAAAAATTATTTTAGAATAATAATTTCAGCATCATTTCAATTCTCGTCATAACAAAATCAGATTCGAATTAAGAAGAAATTTATTAGACATAATATTATTGATATTATTGTTCTCCATATAAATGATTTTCGGTACAATTTTATACAACACAAAGACTTTTTCCGCCGGTGATAAAATTTGTTTTATCAATTAAAAAAAAACCACAGTTTCCGTCGAATCAGGACCATCTGAATAAAGAGTACTAACACGAGTCGAACTTACGAGTATAAAATATGACGCAAGGATAAGGAAAGACTTATAATATTTAATTTTTTTAAATAAAATATTCTCTTCTAACAGACCAAAACTTATCAAGCAAATACGTCGTGTCCACGTGATCCATAATGCGTTTCATAATCAGTGCTCTTACCTCCTCCTGGCCTTCTTTAGAGGCAATATGTAGAGCGGTGTATAAATCTTTTGTGGTAGAATCGACTGCCGCGCCATGAGCCAATAACAACATTACGATGTCCACATTACCCAATCTGGAAGCTATATGAAGTGGTGTTTGTTTCTCCTGTACGACATTAAAATGAAATTAGTACAATAAATGAACGCGATCTCCATTGACATTTAAAAAAAAAAATGTACGCTTACTCTAGCTCTGGCGTCCACTTGAGCTCCATTACGAAGCAATATTCTTATGATATCCGTTTGATTGGCTCGGGCAGCTAGATGCAATGGAGTTTCCCCTCTTACAGTCGGTAGATCCGGATTAGCTTCGTGTTGCAACAAGAATATCACGATATTCATACAACCCATGAAACTAGCAACGTGCAACGGAGTAAGTCCGGACTGTATAAAAAAAAAAAAAAAAAATTGGTATGAAGCACAATATTTTCGTATTCGTGGATCAATAACTGAATACGTTAAATGCTCACCTCTGTAGTCGCTTCTAAACTTGCGTTGTACTTGAGAAGCAACTCCACTACTTTGATGCGGTTTTTTTTGCACGCAATGTGCAATGGTGTAAAACCGTTTAAAGCCCTGGCATCTGGATCCGCGTGTTTTTCCAACAAAAGTTTAGCTACGCGAATATGTCCACAATGGGCAGCCACATGAAGACCGGTCAAGTAGTCCACGGTCACGTCGTCTACGGGAGCGTTGTTGGACAACAAGACTTTGGCTGCGTCTACGTGATCTCCTTGGGCCGCCATGTGTAATGCCGCCAATCCATTCTAGAAGAAAAATATCGTATAATTTGTACCTACACACAAAAATTGAAATTTTTTTTTTTCCATAAATTAATTTGTTTTTCTTTCATACGCGTATTTATAGACTAGGTATATAATAAATAATAAAACACCACAACATTTCACGCTCATAATCCACACTAACCTTGGTCTTCGAACTAATCGGAGCGTTTCTCTGTAGAAGCATGTCAATGACTTGATCGTGTCCAGATCTCGCTGCACAGTGTAAAGCAGTTAAACCGTCTCTAGTTTTAGCTTCGATATTTGCACCGCTTTCAAGCAACAACGATACCATATTACTTTTGCCCCACTTCGCAGCCACGTGTAAAGGAGTTATATTGTGCTATCAAAAGATCAAATCGTCAATGATATTTCCGTATCTATCTGAGAACTTATGATTATTGAGAATATCGTACTTTAGCGGAGTAGTTAACGTCAGCGCCTTTAGCAAGGAGAAGTTTAGCAATGCCGTCGTTTCCGTAATGAGAAGCGATATGTAACGGAGTAAATCCGCTCTTAGACGTCACGTCTGGATTATGATCGTTCTATAAATAAATAAAAAATATTTTTATTTGTTTTCTGTCGACCGACTTGTTTCCGAAATTCATTTGAATAAATACGCGTACTTGAAGAAGTAAATCCGCAGCTTTACAGTCGTCTTTCTTCGCTGCAATATGCAGTGCAGGAAGACGAACCTTGCCTTTGGTGTCATTTTCTAACAGCACGGTTACTACTTTTTCGTGTCCTTGTTGCATCGCCACAGCGCATGGTGTAAATCCGTCCTGAAGGAAATCCATAATTCAGTTAATAAACAGTTACGTCATTTTTCGTTTTATTATTATTATTATTATTATTTATACTTCGGTCGCTAAATTTTGATTGGCCCCGTTCGCCAGTAAATATTTAACGACTCTATCGTGATTTTCTTGCGCAGCCATATACAACGGGGTGAAACCATTTTGACTTTGCACATTGACTAACGCACCGTGTTCCACAAGGGTGACCACCACTTCGTATTGCCCAGCTAAAAAACGCGTATTTCATTTTAATCGTTTGAAAAATCCAAAATGAAACGATACGAATGTCGTGAATATTATATATCAGACGTGTTTAGGTACCGAGTGAAGCAATGTGAAGCGCAGTGTTTCCTTTTTTTGTTGCCGAATTCACGTTAGCGCCCCTTTTCAATAACTCCTTCACGATTTCCAGATGTCCATCTTTTGAAGCCAAGTGTAAAGCGTTCAAGCCATTCTAAAAATACATAACAAAAACGCGTCGTTTAGTACCTATATATGCAAAAGTCGTAAATAATTTTAAATACGTACAGAGTTTGATGTATTTATGTCGATTTTGTTCTTTAAGTGTTCGATTACTTTGTCGAGATTCCCGGATCGAGCAGCTCTCAAAAACGAAGAGGTATTCCCCTCCGCCTATAAAAACAATGAATTTCATTAAATACAATATCATCCGTACGACTAATCGTATTTTTAAATGTGTGTCGCGAAATAGTAATTTATTGTAACGATAAATAAAATAATTCGCATTATCGTCAATATGATTTTTAAATCACGCTTTTTTTTTCATCGCAAAAAATTACCATCGGCGTAACTATAGGATGTTTCCTAGACCCCATTGAAATTCATACCAAATCTTTTAAAAAATCCGGACAATTTTTCGTTATCATAAAACGATGTGAATACATATAAGTATATTTATTTTGTTTTTTTTACATTTATTGTGGAAAACGAGCCATGCCACTATGTTGTTTCTTATTTTTAACTTTAAATACTCTGGAGTCAGGGCTAAAGCCCTCCCCCCCCCAACTATTCGATTCTAGTCACGCCCGTGAAAATAATCAATATTCTTTGTTAAGATTTCACAATAAATCTACGGGTACGATTTAAATAATTTTATCAAACAATAAAAGTACGCGTTTAATGTGTGTTTATAAAGTAAAATAAAATATTTTTCGTAAAATGTAGGTCACGTTGCACCCCGTCGCCGCGCGTACAACAAAATAATTAAAATTCATCAAGGACATAACTGTATAATAATGAAACGTTATTTTACGATTTAAATCAATAAAAAAAAGAAACCGTTTTAAAATTAATTAATTTTTTTCAGCAAAAAAAAAAACAAAATGTTCATACATTTTCAAAACAAAAAAACAATTATATTTAAATGTATATAAATTATAAATATATAAAATTAATGTTTCTAGACGTTTTATTGTGTAAACGAGGAACGCTTTTATTTGGCGTCCGTCGTTTATAAGCACGATACGGAAATATATATTGTATAAACACAATATTAAAAATATTATTAAAAAAAAATTGCGTTAAATTTATTCAAACGATTATCCGATTGAAATCTACGTATAAATCTTAATAATAATATATATAGCGATACGCTATAACTATATAGGTACATGTGTAATAACTAATAAATACCCAAAAACTACGAACTGAAAAATTATGTAGATTCACAAGATATTTATAATGCGTTTTTATTATTTTTGTTTTTTGAAGCAAAGAGAATATTTTTATGAATACGAATATCAATAATTCTGAGACGCCGAGTCCTGTTTATTATATTGTAAAGGCAAGTTATAAACAATACGCGCGCCCGTCTTTATTTAATGTTACGGGCGAATAAAAAAAAAAAAAAAACTCGTTTAATTCGAATAATAAATCGCGATTCCGAGGACATTTCTCTGATAGTACAAAAGGCCGGTGATTTTTTTTTTTTTCATATTTCATATTATTATTGTTTACAAGCGTAATAAATATACACAGGGCGTGTGATACGGTCGAGAAATCCTCGCGACTTTCATTGGAATACGACGCGTAATATGCGCGTTACGCGCGCGTTTCGCGAGATCGGCGGAAAATAAAAACGAATTAATAATAATACGCGCGTTGTTTGTTCGACGCATAAAACGCCGCCGGCAGCGTCGTCCATGTCTTACTTGTACGGTTTCGGTGACCATTTTCACCGACGCCGCCGCCGCCGCCGCGCCGCCGCGAAGAGCTTTTGGATTTTTAACGAATCGTCTTGCAATTACACACACACACACACACACAGAGACTAGGCGTATTGTTGTGTAAAATATATCGAAATAAACGTAAAATCACGTCATTTTCGTGCCGGTGTTGCCGAGTACGGCGTCGATACAAAACTGCTGGCCTTTCGGGGAGCTTAACGCGCCGGCGGCGACCAGACGGCGCAAACACACACACACACCCCCGTGCGAGACGCCCTCGCCGCCGCCCAAATGTCATTACCGAAAAGGCACCCTCAGACCGGCCGCCATTGTTGCCAACCTCCGAACGGGGGTGTGCACTGGCTGCAAATGCCGCATACACCTGTATGTGGTGCAGCAGCGTATATATATATATATACAGGGGCGAACACACAGGATAAAATTTCGGGGTGGGTTTTTGAAAAAATGTAAAATTATTATGTACTATATATATGATTTGACATATGTGTCGCGGCTTAACTTTCAAATTTTCTTAGACGTTTCGGACGGGGGTTCGAACCCCCCAAAACCCCTATACATATATACACATGTAGCCGCGACGGGCGTATAACCGCGGTACAAAACGGAAATCGAGACAATTCCAGAAAATATTTATATATATATATATAAAAATGGAGCCAAAAGTGTATAAAAATTCATCAATTGAGAACGGCTGGGCCGATTTGGCTCAAATTTTTTTTAATGTTCGTAATTGCCAGGAGAAGGTTTTTACGAAAAAAAATTGTGGAAAAACGCTTTTTTTAAATTTTTTTTAATAAATTTTTTTGATGATTGTTTTTTTTTTGGCAAAACAACGTTTGCCGGGTCAGCTAGTATATATATATACTTTCAAAAAAAAAAAAAAAAAATTTCGTTATTTCTGCAAACGCGCTTTCGGAATACGCGCCACTTATCGGATTAACGCGCCGTGAACACGCAACAGACGTATTTCGCCTACAAATAGGTATAGTTTGATCGATTCCGCCAATATGATAATAACGTTATGTTCTGTATAACATTTATTTTATCAACGGCAATAAATGAAATTCTTTTTTGACACGATATATTCATTTTGCAAACGATAAATATCGTAATGACTGCAGTTAACCGCGTGAAATACGCGCTATTCGAATGTATTCGATTTTCGCAATTACTCAAAAATCGTATTCCTCGTCGAACGACCAATATATAGTAGTTCGATTAAAGCGATATACGTACTGATCAGTAGTCTCGGGACGAGACGATGAATTCAGACTTCTGTAAGATCTGTTTTATACTCAATTCTATACACATTATATAAGTAGAGACGGGATTTTCGTTTTGTTTTTACGGTATTTTTTTTTTTTGTACTGACAGAGCTCGATCGCACGAGCTTTCTCGACGATTCGTTTTCCTGCGTGAACGAATCAGTTTTATAGCGCATAACAAAAAACATATTTCAATGTTACAGGGAATATTTTGCGCGAAACGATGTATTACGTTTTACGAATATATATTGTATATTTATGTATTGCTGTTTAATTTGAAAGTTTCACAAAAAAAAAATAACCGAATGGTTTGTGAGAGAGAGAAAAGAATTTTGACCTCCGTATATCAGTTTCTATATACCGGCTCCCGGCGGACGCTATCGGATGAAGTTTACCTTTCAACTCGAACGCGATATATCAATTTTTTTTTTTTTTTGGTACACTTGATAAAATGAAATATAAACAAGTACGGCCGTTCAAAGTAATTATTTAAAACATCAGGATATGGATTTAAGTTTTTTGACAAACGTGTTTTTACGAAACGTCAAACGGGTATTTTCAAAAAAAGAATATTCATGAGCGCATAAAAGATAATTTTCGACGAAATTACAGCGCTCTATTATTTTTATTTACACAGTAAATCCGGTTTCGAAACAAATTATTACTGTACAAGCGAGTACGTGTGTGGATTGCGCATAATCGCGCGTAAAATCGTAGTCGAGTAAAATATACCGTTCTATACAATAAGAGTAGAATTTTCGCAACACGGCCGGAAACAACGCGAACTGGCCGGTCCGAAACGTGTACCGTTCGCTGCGCCCTCTTCGTCGCTCGGTTAATATATAGTTTTCCCCCCCTGCCATCCACAAATATCGTTTTTGTACGCGCCTCGACGACGGCGAAATTGTGCAATTCGACACAAAACCCGATTGTCTCGGCGTGTTGTTATTATAATAATATGACAGTGTTATTACAGGACGCGACCGGGCGGCGGTGCCGGCATCGGTGGAACTACCGAGGGGTGGTGGTTGCGGAGGTCGCGTGCTTTTAAGTTGGCAATGCGTGCGCGGCCAGAGAAATACAGTGGAACCCCCCGACGACGACGGCTGACGCGGGAGCAAGCGGCGGTACGTTTTATAATAATATAGTATCGAACAGCAACGGCGCAGACGGTTTTTGTGGTGGGTGGGTGGGTGGGAGGGGTCGCGCGCGGCGTTTATATTATAGCGACGACGGCGGCGGCGGCGGCGCCGCGACGGACCGTGCAAAATCAATACGGTGCCGCCGCTGCAGCCGCGAGGGGTGTGTGTGTGTGTGTGTGTGTGTGTGCAGATTAGATCCGACGGACGGGCGGCGGACCTCGGAAAAATTCTACTACAGAAAACAAATCCGGCAACGTCGGCAAGTTGCAGGGGCGCGAATATATTTTTTTTTTTTTGAAACTCCCATCCGCCTATATTGGCATAGTGATAATATTATATTTTATACGCGAAATGTGATCGGATAAAAAAAAATAATCGCTCGATTTCAGTTTTCCAATTTTTTTTTTTTTTGTCTTAGATAAAATCCTTAATACGTGTTCGTAACGATTCGGATCCAATGAATATACGGTGTGTGTGTTTTGGCGGGCGTCGCAGCACGTGACCTGTATATAATATACTGGACGCGTTTGACGATTTTCGTATACTTAAATGGCGAAAGGAACAATAAGAATTTAACAATACTTTTTTGTGTGGAAAAGCGGATAATTGAGCGCGTAACGGAGTAGAGTGCAATTAATAACAACGCGCCTATAGCGAGTTGGTATAGGACGTTTTAAAGAAGACGTCGATTGACGACAAAAACGACCCAAGAAATACGTGTACGGCGCTTTTTTCGATTGTAATTATTATTATTATTATTATTATTATAACCATAGGCGTGCGCAGGAATTTTGTATGGGGTGTGCCATGAAGAAAATTGGACCGCTTCCCCTTATATGAGCCTAAGCAAATCTAACCAACTCTCAACCTGAAAAAAGGATAAATTTAATGCAATTCATAAAAACTTATTGATTAAATGTTGTGCTTCACAACATTTAGATATATTTTTACAATATAGTATATACCTATATACCTAGTGGTTAGTAACCTACATTAGAATATCAAAAAATTTTGCTAGAGCGCCTAATTTATTTTCTCTAATTTTTATTATTTATAGCTTAAAATTCAAACAAAGTCCCCGAATGAATGAAAGTTGTACAAAAAGCCACGGGCCACGGGGTGTGCCACGACACACCCGGCACACCCTGTGCGCACGCCTATGATTATAACGAGTTTTTTTACTTCTTGCCACCGGGTCGTACGCAGCGAATAAAGGTATAGTATTGTGCTTAGACGTTGAGGTTTACGAGAATGGATTCGAAGAAAACGACCGGAATCGTGGCAACTCCTGGATTCCGCCGCACCTATGGCTTCATTTTCGATTCGTGGATTTTTAGCCAAAAACCAAACCGTAGTCGTGACGTCGCAGCCACCTGCGCATACGTTCATCGGACATGGGTCCCGGTGGCTTTTTCTTGTTCACGAAAATGAAGAGACGTTCGAAAGGATGAGGATTTCAGACGTGACGGGAGACAAGAAAAAAAAAAAAAATAGCCGGTCGAACTAAAAAGCCGGCTATGCATGAGCGTATTATATCTCTGACTTTTCAGAGGACAATATCATATAGTATTGATGAATAAACAAATACTTTTGTGCGAAAATGCTCGTTATTCTTTTTATCACACCTCGCGTATTTTGTACGTATACAGCGAAAGGTAGTACAGTTTCGTATTAATTCTGCTCGGTTTTATTGGAAAAGGTTCACCGTTTTCGAGTCGGCGAACAACATCACGGGCTACGCGTTTTCCTAGTAGGGACGCGTGTAAAATAAAGTGATACAGGCAGTGGCGGTTTTGACGAAACTTTTAGGGGGGGGCGATTTAAAATATCAAACCCCTCCTCACATGTGTATCTCTAGTGTAGTTTAGTACATTGGCAGACAATGGGGGCTTGGGGCTTCGCCCCCTAAAAGTTTAGTTAGCCCCCTCAAAAATGGTTTGAAAAATTATTATAATAATATTTAAATGTATTTATATATAGACATATATCGAGCGAAGCGAGAAAAAATTTTTTTCAATGGCAATTTAGTATACTGTCTTATAGCGACTTAAACCCTCCAATAATTTAACCTGATTTCCGCTAATGCACCGCTATTACTCCTCAAATTGCGGAATCGGGCATTAGCTTCACTGATTAAATAAAATATAGACAAATGTGACAAATTATGCATAAATATGTAAATTTCAAAATACAATTTTTCGGGATTTGTGATAGTGAAGATGACTTATGATATTGTTTTTTAATTTTTTTACTTTTTGTCACAATAATATTAATTTTTGTGTGTTTATTTAAAATATAGATAATTTGAACTAACAAAAAAATTTAATTATGTGCTAAAGCATCTCAGCCATCGAGCAATAAATTAGACTAAATATTATTATTATTATTATTATTTTATAATAATTAAAAACACAATTAGAGTAAAATATTTCGTAATGAAACTTTTTTCGATATTTTACTAATATGACGTCGCATACGAGCGACTATTTTTTATTGATGGGCTAAAAAGAATGTGATAATGAGCCGAGGGAGTTGTGGATGTTGCTAAGGGGGAATTACTTAGATAACGTTTCAGAATTTTATTATTACTATACATTTGAAAGTAATTATACATTATTGCATTCAATAAATCGATTCTGAGTGGAGCTCCGGTGTAATATTGCACTTATTTGTCAAAAAATTTACAGTAGCGACTAATAAACAAAATAAATTGTGACTTATGATTTTCAAGATTTTTTGAATATATAGTTGAAATAACGTAGGACTCATGTATACAATTTGCAGCCCTTAAAACAAAAAATTTCCTCATTTTACGACTCAAATAGCTCAACATCTAATAATTATTGCTAATAACAGCCCGGAATCGAATGACATTTTTACACACACACACACACACACACACACACACACACACACACACACACATATTCGGTGTAAATTTCAAGAATCTTGGACCATTATTTTAGTAATTTTTTGTACTGCTTTTAAAACTATATTGAGATAGTATGGTTTTTTTCAATTGTATGGGTTCATTTGATAATTACGCATAAAGGAAACTATATTGAGAAAATTCAAAAACGTTTCAAATAAAATACAAACTAGATGACAATTTTCTACCGGAACTTAACACATAATGAGATCATTCGAGCATTCTTTCTAATAAAAATTAACATCCTTGTAAAACCAATAGCAATAGTAATTGTCTGAGTTTTATTACTAGAGAGAAAAAAAATCAAATAGTTATTTGTATGCATACGTATTATGTGTAAAAGTAACGTCCAGGGGGGCGATCGCCCCCATCGCCCCCCAAAACCGCCACTGGATACAGGGGCGTGGCGAAGGGGGTTTTTTTTGAGCCACGGCTCCATTTCAAAATTTGGGGTGGATGGGTGAGTCTGACGTCAGTGCTCACTGCTCAGTAGTGTAGTACAGTACTACAAGTGAGTTAGTTGTTATATAAAAATTGGTTCGTAAGAATATTTACAAATAAATGTACCTACTATAAGTTCTAATCGTCACTGCTATAAAATAAATTATTTAATTAGATTGAACAATCTATCATTATCTATGTTATTATTTTGATCTGATAGCGCATCGGTAATATCACATATCAGTATCAGTGTTACCACAAATTATATGACACTTTCAATGGGGGTCTAAATATATATATACCATAGGGTCCAGACTTGGAGACCTCTTTTGGTTGGTATATTGGTAAGATTAAAAGGTGCAGGGCTGATTTTAGGAGGTAACACCATTTCAGTAGTTTTTTTTTGCGTATTTGTACATACTTTTTCCCCGGGTAAGTGGGTGGGTAAGTAAAAAAAAAATGTCTGGCTCCATGTAGTAAAATAGTTCACCACGCCACTGAAGTGATACTTACACTGCTGTACTCAGTGGCGTGTTTTCGATTTTTTTTTTCTAAAGGAAAGCGATTTTAACCGTTAAAATTAAGTTTAAAAACAGAATTTGTTTAGGAACGCCGAACAATACGCGTACATGCGATCAGAAATTTATATAAGAAATTGTATTATTGACCAAGTATATATTTTATATAAAATATTAAAATTAATATATATAAGTTGACATTTAAATTTCTACGATATTTTTTTGGTTTCGGGGGAGTCGGAACTCGGGAAACCCATCCCACCCCTTAAATACCCCCCACTGGCAGTATTATCTACATATACTTATTTGTGTATAATACATAAGTCATAACTTGTGTTATGTATCACCTGCCTGAAACGTTTGCATTTCAGATCCGTGAAATTGTGTATACGAAAATGTATGTGTGCAGCGTAACGTGAACTCGGAGTGTGTGTAGTGAGAAAATGAGAAATTTAGTATAAATCGCACTTTAAAATTATTGTTTAAATATTTAGATTTCGTTTTGTTTTTGCTTTCGGTGACGACTCTTTCGGTCAATGTAAATATTCGAGAAGCCAAGTTTCGTCCGATACAAAATATAATATACTGTTGGACATCGTGATTCTCGGGCGTGTCAAAAGTGGACACTTTTGAAAGAAATCTCCGGAAAATACGAATAAGCGAAAAGGCTTTCTCGTCGATTTTGAAACGATCATTATAATAGCAATTTGCGAAGAACCTAAATTTTTTAATAAATTTATTTTTCTTGCATTTCCCCCTCTATATCGTATACGGCTCGTGACGCTTTCCAACTATGACACTGTAAATCTGACGAAAAATATTTCTGGATTTCCAAAATGTGTTCACCGTAACGAATCCTCAGGGGAAAAAAATCGAATTCCCATCTCAGATCTAAAAAAATAGTCACGTACGAAACGGATATTTTTCATTTCTTAGTTTTATTAGTTACACAATTCAAAATACAATATGCGTGTGTGAATTGTCAATATCCATGTCATAGGATCGTTTGTCGAACCTTCACCTCGTATCGTGTATCGATGACGGATACGTGGACAAGACGTTCGGTAACGGTATATGATTTCTTTTTTACCGTGATCGTTTGAAAGATCGCGCATATTCAAGTACGTAACCATAAGTAACCACCTTCGACTTCATAATAATTAACATCGTCTCGATTCCCATGCACGACCATTATTGTCGTTGCGGATCACTTTACGTCGTCGTCGTCGTCGTCGGTAATTCAATATTGTCTTTCGTAGATATATACGTAACGTGTTTGTTGTTTTATTATTGCACAAAAACGCGATGAATTCGAGACAATTTCTGGAAAATTCAGAAAGAAAACATTTTTTTTTTTTCTATAGATATGCAGATGTCGGTGTTTATTTGAAAAAAAACTATTATAAATTATTGGCGTGCTAAA
Organism: Slavum lentiscoides; assembly: GCA_032441835.1. Taxonomy (NCBI): domain Eukaryota; kingdom Metazoa; phylum Arthropoda; class Insecta; order Hemiptera; family Aphididae; genus Slavum; species Slavum lentiscoides. Next base: position 5,297,652 of record CM063713.1, read on the forward strand.
CTAGTTCATATATATATAGTGCGAACTATTGAAATAATTAAATAAGTCGACGCCAAATCTAAACGATCGAATATATATTTTAATAAAAGTATAGGCACATTATTGTTCGAAATCGTAACATTTTTGACTCGGATATTTGTCTATAGCTAACCGTGTCATTTGGGATAAAATCGAAATTTAATCGTAGGTTTAAGAAAAAATAAATAAACTCGAAACGAAACATTATCGTTGATAAACGTAAATCTGCCAGTAAAACGTATGAGATTCGAAAAACTGTGTATACGTATAGGATTTTGTTGTTTTTTCTAATACCCGGAAACAATATAACATAACTCGTTCCTTGTCCCTTTATAAATAATAAATTATAAATTAATAGAAATTTTTCTTACAATAATGTAATTACTCCACGTATTATTGAACCACACACGTGCGCGCGCACGTCAATCATTCAACCGAATGTCTGAATATTATATCATTACGATAAATATACAAATTTCGGTTACAAATATACTAATATATTATATATATATACACATTTTCCGTTATACGTGGGGGAGGCTATATTTCAATATAAATATTACACTACATAATATGTTCGCAACGATTTACAACCACAGTTGTTTGCTAGAATTTGATTCGAATTAACCGATTGAACTCGAGCATTTCCAATACCACCTACGCGCGAATATTAAAAAAAAAAAATTATTCGCAATCTTTTATGAACAATTGTTTTTTTTCACATACGTATATTGCTGGTATCGCTGACTTTAAAACGGAAACTATTGATTTCCCGAACACGCATAAAGGTCGAATATAGGACATGCATGCAAGCTAATATAGTCACAGTTGCTCCTCGGTATCAAACATTCATTCGTACAGTATTACACTGGAAATTATTTCCGTTTTATATAATTCGCAGAAAACCATATTAAACACGCGTATACAATATTAGATTTCACTACGATTTACAACAATAAATTTTATTGTTACTCGGTTATAAAAAAAAAATGTATTTTTTTCATATATTTACATAAAACATTTCGAATGTTGACTTAATTTTTTCAATCGGTCTATAGAAAATTATTCGTCAGATAAATACTATCGAGTTCGTTGATAAATGGCGATTATAATGGTAAAACGTTCGTCATTTAAGTACCGAATCATTTACAATAGCACTTAAACAGAATTTTCGCATTTTTTTAAAAAAATTATATCTACGTATAATATTATTTTATAAAGTTTGAAAAAAAAAAAAGATATTCTCGATTTATTTGTAACGATCAGTTTTAAAAAAAAATACACACACACTTAAATGTCACAGCATCATTCGTCGCCCATCGCGACGATAATATGTGTTTCTGAGCCAAAATGGCAATGCTTTTCCGACATTCCAAAATTAGATTCAAACACATATAGTTACTAATTAGAAGTCTGACGGTTCAACATACGGTCTATAAACAATATTTCAACTTTATTACAGTTATATCGAATAATAAATACAATTTACTTCTCAAGACTAATTAAATTAATTGTTTATATAGAATCACATACCTAAGTAAAATCAAAAAGAGCAAAAACCGTAGCAACGCTTAATTAATAATATTTTAAAACGATTGGTTTGAAACGATATTTTCAGTTATAACAGTTTCCTATAGTAATACAGTCAAATTCACTATTTTTTATAATACAAAAATGTATGTATAGAATATAAAAATATAATATTAAGTACGTTTATACATTCATCATATAGTATATTAGCGAAAATGTGATACCTAACTAATAATTATTATTGTATAATATATACTTAATAGTGGTTGCTTACATACAAAAAGAAAATCCTTCGTGTTTACAGGTTATAAAATACATCCAATTCTGATATAATTTAAATTTAACTGCATATTTTTTTTCTTGTTAATGTTTCTTGCGTGTGATTTTCCGAAGAATTTCTATTGCATAAAATAAAAGTGAAAACACAAACGTGTTCGAAACCATTATGGAAATTTTAACAAAACATTTTAACATTTTTATAAATATATATTCATATGATTTAGATATTTAAACCAAATAACAATATATATATATATATAAACTTCAAAATATGTTACTACACATTTTGAGTAGTTAATCAGAGTATAAAGTTATGTTATATGAAATTTTATTTTGTAAAGGAGATACAAAATATAAAAATGTCTACATATATTATTTAAAACTTTTGATTTTTTTATGTTTTCTTCAATTTTATATATTTCAAATAATTTTATCTTACATATATTTTTATGATCTTTATTGATAAATTGTTAAAATGAATTGTATACAGTGACATCGCGATATATTACAAAATAGTTACCGACATACCTCCATACGCATTTTTATTGTTGGTTTTTTTTTCAATATCAAAGAATGTAATATATACTTTTTTATAAAAAACTACTGTTATATAATTACAAATTACATAAAAAATATTAAATACCTAATATTACTAAACAAATTAACACACCATAAAGTAAATGCGGTTAAAAAAATTATAGGCTGTATATACATATCATTGTATGCATTGAAAAGCGTTAGCGAATAATACACAACCCATTTCTATTTCACAAGTCACGACAAAATGACAATATATAACACATACAAAAAAAAAGAACTTATTGCAATATTGTCAAGTGGTAAATGGTACAAGTGTTTTTGACTATAAATGTTTAATTTATTTATGGTAAAGAATTGAGAACTATTAAGAAAAATCTATTAATGAAAGCACTTGCCCTTTTATATATTGTTTAACCAGTGGCAAATCTAAGGTCAAGAGAACTATGGGTTAGTCACTTTCAAAAGAGGCCACTTTTAAAACTACCTATTTTTCTTTGAATGATTTTTTTTTGCTCTTCAACTGTTTTACTGACATATTTTACTTAAGGTGGTGGGAAAGGGTAAATATTAAAGAAAATAGAGAAGAAATTAACTACATTTAATACAATAAAGTATCCGTAAATAATAATAATAATAATAAATATTGAACATAACATACTGTTTAGCTAATAGGTATTTGGCAAATAAAATTGACTAACTAAAATTTTTTTTTTTCATTCATGAAAATATTTCAATAACTTTTCTTTAAACTAATTTTTACAGCAGCGGTAGACTTCTCAATGCTAAGTATAGGCAGTTTCGATAATGTTTCTTCTGTTATTGTTGGACGGAGAAATGACTTTATTAATTTCAAACGACTAAAACTTCTTTTCGTTGTAACATTATACTCACAGGTAGCGTATAAAATATTTTATATAGATAAGATAATTTTTATCTAGGGCCTTGTGGTTTTTTTCATCATATATTTTCAAACAAATATATTTGATGCTTAAAAAGAGGCCAAATTCGACTAGTAAATATTAACTGTGTGTTAGCTGACCCCCCAATACGAAGATATTTCATATTTATTTTCCATTTGATTACTATTGGACTGTCACTGTTTTATATTTATTTAGTTTATACAACAAATATAGGTTATCTGAAATACGTAGTAATAAATACATTACGCTTGTTCGATTTAATATATATTTTATTAGCAATAAATTCATATTGTAGAGCATAATATAAACTTACACTTTTGTGTTCAAACTCATAAATAGATTTTTACTTTATTAAATAAAGGACGTAGTATTATGTAGGTGGAACATACTAAACGATCAATAATATCCTCTGCCAAAAGGCTCAATATTGAGTTACCTAATTAAATAAAACCTAGTTACACGATATAGTGCATGTTTCAAGGTTTTACCCCTGTCATTAACTCGAGGGCTTATATATTCCGTGTGTAGTTTATTTCCGTTAACGCCTCTCAAGACCATTTTGTCTTAAATCTTAAAAAAATCAATACATTGCACGTTTGAAATACATAGCCCTCTATTACAATAGCTCAGGAAGAAAAAAGTGTGTCGATTTTGTGTTGTACATCGTTAATAATAATTGATAATATCGAGTTTCGTGTTGACTAATTATAAACTGCTGCAGTAGCCAGTAGCGTATTATTGTTATAACGTTATTTATAAATTTTATGTTCCAACATTAATTGAAACAGCAGTGTACATATTAAAATGCATGTGCTAAGAGGTATATTGAGAATCAGGAAAATCGACCAAGAATTTAAAATAAATTTTGCGTTATAACCGAACAAATGACCATAAAATCCTTCCCACGCATATATTCTCACTAAGCTACATACACGTTGCATTATAATAAAATAAAGAAAGAAGCGAACAAATTGATTTCGCAAATTTAAACAGTACAGATGTCTTTTGTATTTTAAGTGTTTTCCAGTGTTTCTAAACTATCTGAAATAATTAAAAATATATAAGCCTAGTACAAAATGTATTTTAACGTCGATACTCATCAGTAGTAGGCGATATAAATTATAAATATGACGTATGCAACTAATATTGAAAAATTGAAACTTCTTAAAAAAAAAATACATATACGTGTGTAATTAACAATAATATAATTATTATATTGTAAATATACAATATATCAACAAGTTAAGTTACACCTGTAAATGCAATTATCGTATTTAATTAAAAGAAACGTGTTTACAAACCGAATGATTATATACCTACTTTAATTAAAATTGTATTAACTATTTCAAATTATATTGCTTTCAAATTTTAAATTAAAAATAGATAGACTGTATCCTACAAATAAAATATGAATACGATTTTCACGAGTTAAATATGTGTTTTTAAAAATGCATCAAATCTCTACGAAAACGTTACGTAATATTTAAAAGCTTTCAAATCAATAACCAAAAAAATTAATGCGCAAATCAGTCTGTATAATATTTTATGAAAACGATGCACATTTACTTAATTTAATTAAACTTTTTTTTTTCATCTAGATTACCTACGCCTAAACATTAGCGAGTATCTGTACATATAATTAATTCGATATCACATTATTGTAAATTATACGCTGTAAATTACGATATAATAAATATGCACATCATACACGTCGTACTGTACCAATTACTGATTAAATTATACCTATACGTAACGGTCACCGGCATTTTCCTCAAAAAAATATATACGCCGGTTTCCTCCACTTGAAGTTTTTTAAATACCTTTTTTAAAGCTTACTTAAAAAAAATAAAAATCGACTGTTTTTATGGGCGAAAATAGGCAATATATAATATATTTACTATATATTTTACATATTATATAACAATAATTAAAACTGTCTTATGTATCAAAAATGAATTTGATTTTCACTTGAGTATCGAAACACGTTATTATAAATCACGACGTTAAACGCAAACTGTTCGTAAGAAATTCTTCGAAACGGAAATAGTTTATGTTTTTCGACGGAAAACGGACTTGCCGACGAATTGTACGAACGTAATACACTATAAATAATATATATTATACTATGTTTGCCACAATAAAACTTGAAAATAATTTTTTTTTTTAAACGTTTGTGAGAACTATTTCAAACTTTCCCGTTTCCCTGGCCCACCCTGTACAAACAAGAAGGATTTCCATTGCAATAGTTTCCTATAGCACGTCGGCTAATCTTTTTATTTCTCCGAAAGTGTATACGTATATGTAACGTTGGAAAGTAGAAAAGTCGGATTACTATGACGGATGTCGACAAAAATTGATGCCAACTAGGAAACTATATAGGTACTGATTGTAAGTTGTATGCGAAATTCGACAAAACGAAACACGATCGTTTAAACCATAATACATAGTATACGTGCAGGCGACGATGATGTCGGTAAAAATTAAAGATGTTCAAATGTATGTACATCGTAATTATTACAAAATCCGATCGGCGTGAGAAACACAATATTTTCAAAATGTTAAAAATTCTATATTTAACCGAAAATAAATCGTAAAGAGTTTTTTTTTTTTCAAGAAAACGCTATACTATGATTTTCATGAAAATAATTGCTTCACGCGGGGGAAAGAATCGGGAAGACTGCACGGACATACTTTATGATGAAGTACTTAAATCGTCACACAATATGAATTACGATATTACCCATATTTGTACAACATGACGTGGGCGTTTTTTTTTTTTAATTCGTAAAAAAGTGTAACGTGCATGAAAAGTGGTACCGTAATTCTATATTTACATATCGGCGGGCCGCACACGTTATTTTATCACTGTAATCGAGCGCCAATATTGTACGGCACGCTCACTCCACCACCCTGCTCTGCCACTTTGTGTCACCGATATCGCACGCATTGCAATATATTAATAAGTCCGTTTAATTAGACGAGAATACAGTACCGGTTCACCGACCAAATCCTATTAATATTTCCAAAAATTATCGGCGACGACTCGACCTGAACGTTTTTTGTTCGGGCGACTCGTCGGTCGTCGACATAACCATTTTTCCGCTCCTGACGGCAAGAATAAGCGACCACGCTTGACATTTTTTCATCGTTTTGTCCATCCACCAAAATGGAGTAGACGTCCAAAAGAAACCATCTCCCACGGCGAGGAATCGTCAATGGCGAGAGACGCGAGTTCTGTGTGTGTGTGGTATATATAAAATTATTATTTGGTAAATATGAATATTTATTTATAAAAGAAAAAAACAACGTGACCGGTGGTACTGTTAAGTTACATATATAAAATCCTAATTTGTTTCATTTTTCTTTCTATCAGCATGCTTAAATACGTAATTGTCCGATTCGACTCCACAGGGTCGACGGCCCTTCGCGTGGTTCTTGTTGAACGAGAAAATATAAAAATAATGTTATATTTAACGGCGTAAGATTCGTCGTTTCTTTTTTCTTTTTTTTTCTCCTTCTTTTCTTGTTGTTTATTTTTATTTATATACATTATTATTTGTTTTATCTCGAATTAAATTTTCTTTTATGTTGGAGTTTGTGCTTTCTCCGTGCTAAATTACGACAATAAATATACGATTTAAATCACCTTAAGAAAATATTCGAGTATTTTCTTACACACCCATTCTCTACTTTCCATTTGATTTTTTTTTTTTTACAAATATATTTTTATTTTACATAAAAAATCCGGCTCAATACACGGGTCTCGGGCATGGGTTGGCGACCATCTATATCCATAGGACCGTCACACGACACTCCTCGATAGCAGGGTGATCGAGATGTCGCAAAAGTTACGAACATTTTAAAAATCCCGCGACTTCTTAACAAACAAAGACGTTTTTATTTACGCGTACATTATATATAGACGCAATATAGTAATTTCTGGCGCCTTTAAGTACGACTCTGTGGCCTTTATTTCCCCCGCAGTGAAACGGCGGATTCATCGTAAACATTTCGATTTTCTGCGTATATTCGCGCGGTACACCGGCTAAACCGGGGCACGGTTTCGTGTTTGCCAGCTAGTGTACTCGTCCTTAATAATTCTATTACAGTGCGCACTGCATGCAGTGGTTCGAAAAAAGGAAAAAAGTTTCTACCGTTTCGCATAAATAAGCCGCGTAAGCAACGTTTTTAACATATTTGGGCGCAAATCAATAATAATGTCCGCATACAAGATAATTTGATAAAAAAAAAAAAAACACTATAAACCGACAAAACGATGAGTCGACCGACACAAAGTCTAAGAAAATACACGCGCTGCTTTGTTGCGCACAACGGACGAATATTGTTATCGCTTGGCTAATATATTATATACTATAAGTATAAGACGCTGCGTAAAACCTGTAATACTATACAATACTTACGTTGAAGTTGAATACCGACGGGATTTTCTTGTCGTTCATAATAATGGTATACGATCGTTGCAGAATCCAACGCGTCGCGGGTGCGCGTATATTTATATAAAAATATTAAAAAAAAAATCGTCAAAGAACTATATAACGACTATACGAAACGAGAAGAAAACATAAAATATTCGAAAACCTAAACGTGTTTTTTTTTTTGATAATTTCCAAAACAACCGAATGTGTTCTCGCGTGTGCGCGTTTCATACGCTCGGCGGCGGTGTGGTAACCGACAGAAATCTCGCAGTAGCCAATAATGCCCGGTCAGACGAATATTCCACCGAGAACGCGTGTGATGCTGCACAACGCTGATGATGTGCACACAACAGCCGTAAAAATAGACCGATTAAATATAAACTTTACGCGCCTTAGGTATTCGGCGGGACCGGCCGCACGACTGTTGCAGATGACGACGAACACGAGTGAAATGCGATTTCATAATTTTCTCTCTCTCTCTCTCTCTCTCTCTCTCGTTTTTTCAAGCGATTTCCGACCAAAACAATAAAAAAAAAAAATCTTTTACACTTTTCGTTTGACCGTTTCCGATCGCACGGCGTATTCTTCCCGTCGGAAATACATTAAACAAATGCCAGCAGCAATTATTATTATTATTGTTATTACCGCGGTGGCGTACTTTAGGTGAGAGGGGGGCATTTGCCCCCCGAGAAACTTCGGATTGATGAACTCGTGTTGGCTGACAGTAAAAAAAAGAAATTCGCATTTTATTGTGCACTACGATTATTTCAATATGTTGAATATTGAAAATCTTGAGTATAACATAAAAAATAGAAAAATAAATGACGACATAATTCGGTGATATACCGAATATTATATATAGGTACCTAGTAAATAAAAAAATATCGAATGCACATTATAGAATAACGTTTTTGTCGTTAGGTTACTATTGGACCGTTACGTTTTAATGATTTCAAAGTGAGATATTTTGCTCCCTCAAAAAAAAAAAAATTCATATATTTATTCTACCACAAGTACGCCATTGTATCGTGTACGCGTGTAATTATCATATTCTATATAATATCGCGCGATGAATAATTAAAATAAAAAGGGTATAGGGGTTTTGTACAGTGAATGTCGCTCTAGCCAGTATACAGTATTCAAACGTATTCTATTTCTTGTGTAAATTTATTTGTCATAAAAAAAAAAAAAAATGTAATTATTAAAAAAAAAAAACTAAATTAAATGTTTTACGTTTTGAGTGAAATAAATCGATGAAATTGTTTGTAAAATTTCGTTATCGCGATATTATAATAATTTTGTTTTCCTGTTATCTACACTGCTCCCTCGATCAACTCACACGACGCGCCTGCAGGGAGCCGCGACGCACAGTTCGAATAGGTATACATATGGCTAAAGCTACTTTATACTTATACAGATAAAGATTCGAAGAGTTTTGTCTGCATTATTACTAATATAAATTTGAAAAAGCGAAGGTGATTAAATCATAGCGTTCGATAAAACGATTTTGAACTTCGGCGTAATATCATTTACTATTATCAATATATAATATTATGTAGTGCGTGTACCTATATTCAGTATAATATAATACATTTACCTCGTATTTCATTGTTGGCCGATTTCTTTTCAAATTTCTATTGTAAGTAAAGTCATATAAACAGCATCAACACAGTTTTTCGTGCCATATCGAGAAAATAGTTTTCTTTCGGATTTTGAATTAAGCGCATCATAAAGAAACTATATACACCGAATAAAGTAGTACCGACTGGATACAATAATTTGCTACCGGAACGTAAAACGCGCACGATCCGACCATCCTTTCTAGTCGAATATTTCTATACACAGAAAAATAAATAAACGTCGTTGTTTCAAACCAATAATTTAAAATCGGTTGTCATTAAACGCGCGAATTTTTTTTTCTCCTCTCGGTAAAAAGAAGTGTTGAAAATATATACGCGTGTATAATTTTTTAACGCTTATTGTTTTTTTTTTTACAATTCAGACAAAGTGTGTTTTTGGAACTGCCGGACGTTATCATAAGAGACATTCGTAAGACCCTATTTCAATGACGATATTTTAACACTATTCTTTCAGGGTGTATATATGATTTATTATTATTAATAATGTATGTCACGTTTAACTTTTAAAACACATGCGATATCGTTATAATAGAAATAACAAATAGGTATAATTTTGGGTAGCTGATCGTCGTATAGCCCTCCCCATTTATGATTTCTGGATCCGCGCCTGTACACACACACACACACACACACACACACAAACAAAAAAATCGACGACTGTATATTATTTTGGAAATTTTCTAACGGATTTATATTTTTTTTAAAAAAACAAATTGTTTTTTCGTTATTTTAAAACGAAAAGTTAATACGCGATGGGTTACCGGATGTTCCTTATATTATATAATATAGTCTCGCGTATTAGTGTAGCTTTTTATTTTAAGAACACGTTTTAATAATATTTTAACGTCACGCAAGAATTTATATATCTCATTTTTATACTGTACTGGTGTAGGAGAACGTATTACACGTAACCCTTTATATATATATATATATGTCTCGTGCATGAACTTATATACGCACACGCCCAATTACTGCAATGTCGGCTGACCGAACCTCGTTCGGTTTACTTTAGAACCGAGTAATAACTAATAAGTACCTATAAAAACGTAAAACAAAATCGATTTCTTTTTTATGAGCTTGTAAAATTTGAACCTTAAACCAATTGACATATTTCGTTATCATCCATTTCGACGGTTACGGTTTTATAACGGAATTTTTTCGATTACGTTAGGAATTTTAAGGTTTCGTTTAATTGCTTTCTCGTATCCAAAAACTCATTTTATCAAGAATTATTCCGGTCGTTTCGAAACAGAAATGACAGTCGATTTTCCAATTGTCCAATCGATTTATATATTTTTTTTTTTCAGAAAGGTTATCTTAAGGTTAAATTAACTAAATAATTTATATATAACCAGTAATAATAATAATAATAATACGTAGGGGGCCGAGTAAATAGAAAAAACGCTTTTCAATATACTTGAGTGGTCCGAAATTTTTGAATTCAAGTTATTATATAGGCATTATGATATACGAATTTATTTTTGCGTTTCAATATAATTACGTCTTATCCCCGGATAACGCGTCGAATCAATCAGCTAAGTAGAATTTTATCAGCGCCATAGCCAGGACACTTGGAGCACTTGGCCTCCCCCCTCCAAACCTACATACTTTTTCACTTTTCATTGAAAAAAATTAAATTTCGCTTCAATAAATTTAAAATATATATATATATATTAAAATAATACCCGCCGTAGGTATTTTATTTTTATAAAAAAAATTGGAAATTTCAAAAATAATTCTATGAAATAGAATGCCCCCCTAACCACTCCGAAATACTTATTTTATATTTTTTTTATTCGGTATATTGCAGACCGAATACGATTTTATTCGGATTTATAGTTAATATTATTAAAATAATAATAATAATAAATATTATTATAATTTTAATACTTAATATTAATATTATTATGTTAATAATATTATTATAATTTTAATAATAATAATAATAATAAAAAGGTACGGAATATAAATAATGGAAAATCGCTCGGGTAGGAGGGTCTGGTATTAACTAAATGTTCATAATAAAATATTACGATTACAAGGCTTTAAAATAATATCAAATGACATCAAAAATGCAGGATGTCTACTTCATAGTGGTGTATTCGTTATTGTAAAATATATTGCTCATCGAAGAAATAAATTATGTATAAAAATGTATAATTGGATATAAGTTGTTGAGAAAAACGTTGCTATAATGTGATGTTCCTTGTAAATCTGACATTCTTGGAATTTATTAGCTAAAGAACACATCGTCAAATTCAGAAGTCTGGGAAGTTAATGAAATTGTAAATAAAGTTTTTCTATATAAAATTGATGATTACTTTGCTGCATTTCCTTTACTCCATAGTGAGTTAAAGGAAAAACAAACACTTTAGATTTAAAAATAAATTTATATTAATATATTTTAAATTATAGGAAATACATATTTCCATACGAGTACATATATGTATTAATATTTATAAATGAAGTTGAACTATTTTATTTCAATTTAAAAGTTTTTCAAATATACTACTTATATAATTAATAAACTAAATTTTACTTTTTTCTTCTATACATTATTTTATGTGTACCTTGTTTATAAATTCTTTGTCCAAAATTTTCTTATATTAATAATCAATATAATTCTGAATAGAAAACTAAGAAATGATGTGTGTGTGTATTATTACCATTTATACTAAGACGCATGCGATACACGCTATAAGCAGTGATATTGTCTCGTACGTATAGAAAATGTTTTATAACACGAGCATTAAAATAAATTTTTTCGCAAAAAATTCTCCGATAAAAAAATGCCGAATATACGCGTATTATATGAGCTGTTTTATGTTGAATCACTTTTTTTTTATATAATCAAATAAAAGTTCGAAATTGACGTAAATGTACGGCGATTTGTATGAACCTGACACACGTATTCATACATATATATAAAAAGAGCGATCAATCGATTAATTTCTCATCTTGATAACGCGTTCAAGACTTTTGACTTTTTTTTTTGTAATTGGTCGAATCTAATGTTTTATTTTTTTTAAGAACGAGAACGCGATTTAACTGTTTGGCCTATTGAATTTAATATTACATTGGGGAGGGGGTGAGGGGAATCGTTTAGGGAGTTCCTCTTCCGTCATATAATCGGAAAGAAAATCGATTACCACTATATAGAAACGGAAAACGAACGATTAAACGTCGATAAGGTATACATATTTGTTTAGAGTATAATAACGCGTATATAGTGAAAGATCAAAATAAAAGATTGTGAAAAACGATTATTATAGCTCGGCGCACACGGCGAGACAAGTCCTACTCGTCTATAATATTTTTTTTATATTATATATATTAAAAATAAAAATATATAGAAATAGTTTTTCTCGCTTCGCTCTAATAAAAGTCGCCGAAAAACGTTCTCGCAAAATACGGTAAAAGACAACGGCAGTTTTTCAAATTCCGTTCAGCTCTTTCGCGAACGCGTGACCCCAGATACGCCCGGCTAGACACCGAAATAAATCTATAATATTATACTGTATAACAACACTCACTTTTTTCGGCTTTTCCGTGTCTTCTTGTTCCATGCTTGGAACCCGGCGAGTACCTGTTTATATAGGTATACGCTGTGCGAATCGCGTGCAAACTATTTTATCGAGTCATACCGCGGCGGCGGCGGCGGCGGCGTCCGCGTATTCCGTTCTTACTCGGTACGCTTTTATGCGATTCAAACGTAAATATCGCTGCGGTTATAGGTATATACCGTGTTGTCGCGACGGTATATAATATCTGAGGCACACACACACACACCCTAAGGCGAATGCGATTCTCGCGAAGAGTGCAAGTCGCAGATGGGCAGTACCCGTGTGTGTGTGTGTGTGTGTACACTTGTATAGAGGTACACGTAAATAAATAAAGCGAAAACGCCGCGCGAACGGAGAACGGCGCGACGCGATGTGAACGGCGGTGAAGAAGCGCCGCCGTCGCCGGTGAATCGATCCTCTGAAAACCGTATATTTATTATTTTTTATTCGCTGCCCGTCCGGAACATGGCGCGCGCGCGCGCGATCTCTGCGGTTTTCACGTTTTACACGCGCGGCTCGTAATACGCGGTGTAAGGGCGCGCCGGCGAGTCTGACGGACGCGGCTATGATTCTCGTCGAAAACGAAATATTGCTTCACGAGCGCGGGGAAATAGCTCCGAAGTCATATATCAAACGCGAGATTTTCACGTAAAATAAATTAACAAAAAAAAAATTCGCGTTTTAGATTTTTACAGTTTTTTTTTAATTTCGTTACTTCTTAAGAATTTTAGATATTAAAAAAAAAAAAACAGCTCCGTTATGTCGTATAGATATAACCGACCGCGGCGTTCATCGGTGTCAACGTTTTGGTCTTTTTTTTTTATCGAAATACAAATTTTAACTCGAAAATTAAAACGGTAAAACAGTGACGGGTATAGTAATTATTTTATTTATTCTATATACCCAGGGCCGGTGCTAGCAACAATTTTCAACACGTAGGCAAATCTAAAATCATTTGATATTATAATGTAATAATTTTCTTCGTATTCAATTCGAAATATGCCACTCTTATATAATGCCGCCGTAGGCCTGGGCCTACGTCGCCTACGCCTTAAACCGGCCCTGTATATGCCTATACTATGTGCGGTTTACGCTTTAAGCTTCGATGACGTTATATTATATACTAACCGGTCTGCGAATAAATCGCATTGGTCGAGTTCAATTTTTTTTCTAAATTAATCCGCTGTCAATATAAACAATAGTTTCGTGACATTTCACCTCGACGTTTACCGTACCGGATCTACACATTTCTCCTATACTATTAATGTTATTCAAAACATTCCAGTAGTGGTTGAAAATGCGCAAAAAATACATCAGGTCCGCAAATTTGGGTTGGGAACCACCGCGCGGGTACGCTGCAAATTATTCTGTGTATACAAAATTGCATGTCTTATTATACAACAACTGCAAGGCGTTCGGCTGCAGGGTTCTTTCTTCCACGCGCGGTGAAACGGTTTTTGTCGTATACATTTCAATTTTTTAACATTCTCCGTATTTAAATTAAAAACACGTGAATTCAGAGCCGTTAATAGGGCTCTAAAACTGCTACACGCTGCCAGACAAAAACAAATGTTTATTTTCGAATTTATACATGTCTGGATCGCGCAGTTTTTAAAAAATACGATATACCTCTCTCGTATATATTGACCGATAAAAATTTGTTTAAAAAAAAAACATCGTTTTTTTTTAAGCGAATTTACAATACATATATTTATATAAAAGTAACATTTTTTTTTTTAACGAAATTTTAACGATTTATTGACGAGAAATTAAAAGTAAACACTGTACTGTCCAACGAGGACGAAATACCAATATTATATAAATATTGCGCGAATTTATATATTTTCAAATATACAAAAATTTTATATTTTATATTTTATATATTTTATATTTTATTTATATATTTTTTTTTTTATTATTGATAGTAAAAAAGAAAAAAAATTAATTCGCTCAATGGAAATTTTTGCGAAACAAAAAACGAAAAGCGAGACGACGAGGCGAAGACAGAACGAACCGAACGCACATTAATAAATTATAAATATTTTCTTATTTATTTTATATGTTTATGTAATATATATATATATATATATATATATAATTTACCCTATAGTCTATATATACACCTCTATTATACGACGCTATACATATGTAAGATTATAATCATAGGCGTGACTACGGTGGCAGCCTAGGGTGCCTGGGCTGCCCCTGCAATTTTAGAAAGGCGCCGGTCAACCGAGTTAAAAGTCGGTAATTTACAACTTTTATTTAAAAAAATAATAAAATGTCTTCTGAATTGATGCACTCGATTATTTATGATTCTTATCGCAAATCGCAATATAATATCGTGTAATTATTATGCTGGTACCGGGTAACTGTCAAATGCCAACTGGTACAATTTATGAGAAATTGGTAAAAAACTTACTTACCTAATTATAATATGGTGTAATCCTGTAAATAAATAAGATTTCCGAAGTTAAATTTAAAGGTACTGAAAATACTGTACATTTATTAGGTAATTAAAAATGATAATACAGATTACAAACTTATTTACATAAATATTTAATTGGGGACTATCCCTTTAAATTGTGTGGTGGTGGGGGGTATGGTGCTTATTTCGGTGTATTAAGGTGGCGCCGGTCATTAGCTAGGCTGCCGCTGCGGATGAAGTCTAGTCACGCCTATGACTAAAGATAATATAACGTATAAAATGAAATAAGCTTGACTGCCGACTGGTGTTTTCGTTGGGGTGGCGAGACGCCCCCCAAGACCCCTATTAGGACGGCCTGATATGGCGCCGGTCATTAGCTAGGCTGCCGCTGCGGATGAAGTCTAGTCACGCCTATGATTATAATAGTATAATATAGAGTATATGGACCCGGGTGGCCGGCCAAAACTTGTCGACACTTACCGGTCAACAGCTATAATATATATATATACCAATTTTTTTTTTTTTTAAATAAAATCCACGATCTGTATCTCTAGGGCACAATAAGTGTATATGAGCAATAAATAGTATAAAAGTATATAATTAAGTATTAAAAAAAATTTTAAAAATCTGATATTATAGGCGACGAGTAAGTCACGATGACACCATTTACGCTTTAACCGTTTTGGAGGATTACCGGGAATTGCGGGAGTGGCGAGATTTCTAACAAGAGGATTAGTCTAGGTTCACGTGACGGGCGTTAAACGCGCGTTCAACGCCACGCCAACGCAAATACCCTGCGTCTACGCGCGTTAGGGCATGTTGTGGATTTGGAAAAAACTCGATTGACTCAGCGTCAGGTTTTCCTACAAGCAGAACAAGCAGGTGATTGGAGCGGCGAAATTTTAGGGGCGGCAAAGAAAACTTTTTTAATAATATATTCATATTTACGTTTTGATGTCTAACTGTTTTATATAATTTTAAATAATAAATAATAATTTAATTAATAATATATTTTGCTAAATAATGCATTTTGCTGGTTAGAAAAACACTTATGAAAATGAAGGGGCGGCAAATTTCCTTCTGCTTGTGGGCGGCAAATTGCATAATCCGCCGCTGGATTGACTGTTGTGTCGACTGACAAATGCGGGCTTAAACGCGTAAAATATGTAATCATGACGTGAACAGTGGCTTGAAAACGCGCGTTTAACGCCTTTCATGTGATGAACTAGCTATAGGTGTGCGGATAATATGCGAAAACGAGAACGTTTTAAAAAAAAAAAAAATTTGAAAAGTTTTACAGTTCGCGCTGCGTACCTACCTAACAAACACTATGTTCGCAACAAAAAAAAAATTACTTGCGTTCGATTACAGTTTGACGACGCTGGAACTGTAGAAAAAAAAAAATCAACACTCGTTGCGATCACCGCCAAATGAATCGCCGAACGGACGTCGTCGACGGAAAATAGAAAACGATGTCCCCGCATGCCATAGCTAATTGCCCCCTATAATTGCGGATTTCCATCGGTGTATCGGATACGGATGTCGGTGAACAGAACAGCGCGCGCGCTTTAAAAAATATATTAATTACACGCGTGTGTGTTTTACGACGGAGGTGCCGGCCGTTACGCGTTAATCGAACGAACGTTCGCAGGAAAAAAAAAATAACGCGCGCGCAGGGTCGGCCTGGCCATGGCCGCCAGGCCGCGAACGCGGCCGGGGCCCCATCTTTTTTTTTTTTTTATACCAATATTTTCTCTACCAGTTTTGATATCTTTGCCTTGCATTATTATAATGTATAAAAAAAATAATGCAAAAATTGATTTGAGAACAGCGGTTCGAATCCCGAACCGTACATGTCAAATCGTGGTATATACTTATCCATTGGACTATTATAGTACGAGCCGAAAGGCGGAAAAAATAAACCTATTAAAGAAACACGGTTAAATTGTCAAATCTCAAATTGCTTTAACTTAAAAACTAAATCCGCGACTACCAAATTCTAACTTCAACATATAGGTTCTTTTATTATAACGTGTATTAATTCTATATATAGAAACAGAAGGCGTTAGTCCAAAAAAAAAAAAAAAATACATATTAATTTTTTTTCACAAGTGGCCCGGAAAAATCTTATTTGCCCGGTAAGAATTTTAGAGTCACTTCCGCCCTTGGATCTAGGACACCCTATATAACGGATTGTTTTTTATTAATATGTATTTTTTAACTTCATATTAAACCAAGGGGCAGGGGGCCCCAGAATAAAAAGATCCAGGGGCCTGTGGTGTGCCAGGCCGACACTGCGCGCGCGCGTTCGAAGTCGTTGAAACTTTATATAGAAAAACGCGTCCCTCGAATCAGGCCCGTGCTGCGGCCCACCGGGCAACCGGGCAGATGTATACGATGCGCCCTTTAAAGTTACGAGGCACAATGCGCCCATTAAATTTAAAGAAATTACGTCTGTTAAATAGATTTTGGAGAAATATTGACTTCGATCATTTTCCAATTACAACTGGATAAAATTCGAATGATATAATATTATTAAAAAAAATTTTTTTTTTCATATATGTATATAATAGGTACACCGTTTATATAGTAGCATAGACATTATTTGGTGTCGTCATTGCGCCATTTTGTTTGCAATGCGGTTATTGTTGGTGTGTTTGGTTTGTTGTTTTATAAACCAATTGAGATTCTTAATCGGTAATATTTAGACCTCTAAAATGAAAAAAAAAATTTTTTTTTGGCGCCCTTATATATATAGGATTCAGCAACCGCCCTATATAAGTGCAGCCAGCACGGGCCTGCCTCGAATAATAATTCATTTGTTTTGCCTCGAGACGACACGATTATTAAATATTCCGTTTCGTATTCGTCGACACCTATATTAGTTTCGTTGATTAAATTATTATTAAAATCGCGTCAAACATATATTTAACCGCCTCGTCGTCCTTCGGTTTTTATTGTAAAATGTGGTTTTTTTTTTTTTTAATCAATTCAATATTATACGCGTTAATATTTTTTGTCAATGTCCGGCATAAAAATCGGCGTATTTTATTATTATTATTATACATTGGCGACCGCCCTTTATTTTCCCCAATAACAATCTCAAACGTCGTCCCCTGCGCGCAGTTCAATTATAACTGCGTGCCGCGACGAATCGCATTATTTATGACACAATATATATGACGCAGCCGTCATTGGGGAGCGGCAACGGATAAAAATCCATTCGACTACATATAAAAGTATGATGAATAATGTCAGTACGTTTTTAACATCAATAAACAATAATAATATAATTATTATAATAAATATAAGAATTATCGCTATATAATGTATACTGGATTGTGTATGGTGTATTCCCTCAACGTTTTCAAAAATATTGTCTATATATATATATATATGGCGTTAAACACCGAGTAGGTACACATCCCGAATTATAATAAGCCGAAACTTCTCCGAAATGCCAACAGTCATCGACAGTTTCACATACACCTATTCGGTACTTGCCATAATTTCAGCTGTATCAGTGGTGTAGCCAGAATATTTTTTTTGGGGGGCTGGGGCTGATAATTAATTAATTTCTATGTTAATTATTATTAATATGTATAAACGGTACCCACTAAAAACCTGCTTATCTATTCATTTCGGGGCTGCAGCCCCATCAGCCCCCCCCTGGCTACGCCACTGAGCTGTATAGTATATAGTGATGGAAAACAGTGAAAATGACAGTTTTTATAATGTACTTGTACAACTATTGTTTTTTATCCGTTGTATGTATTTCCGGCCATACGGGTGTAATTGGATAATCATTCGAATTATAATTTAATTATGCGTTAGAAAATAACGATGATAAAATTACAGTGTGCTGACAAGCATGTGCGCGTGCCTTGTACAGTTCGAACAGCAAACTGAAAATTTAGTCCAGACCGTTTTACTCGAAAAAAAAATAATACGACAGAGAGAAATGGTAAGGTTTCGTAATGGCAGCAATGGACCGACGAGCTAAAGAAAAAGAATTATAATAAAAATATCAATGCGCGGGTTTAAATTACAAAAAAAAAAAACAATTTATAAAATCGACAAATCAATTGAATGGTATATGCAGGGTGTTCATGTGTGAAAACATGCCGGTGGCGTCTAAATTAAACACAACATATTCATTAAAAACATATTTATTAATTATACTCTATTACGATCATATAAAATTACGTTTATAAGGACAGTAAAAATAAAACACGAAAAGACACAATAATATTCACTACAATCGAATCCTATAATATTAACATTGTTGCGCATTTAAGGAACTTATTTTTAACAAAATATTTGAAACACTTTACTTATACAGTACGTATCACTAACAATAAAATAAAAACACCAAGTTACTTGGCAATTGTAAATATCGCATTATTCTTTGCAGTGTCGTAGATACGTTTTTCTTTTGGAAGAGGGGAGGGTTCAAAGGAGCTTTTAAAAACAATATTTTTTTCCACTGTAATTGCATTGTTTTTATAAAACACAATAAATTTGTTAATATTAAATTTCAAAATTTTAAATGACAAGAACAAGATTTTTTTTTTAGTATTTTGTGGCGAGTGGAAACAACTTGTGCAATCCCCTCTTCACCAGTATCTACGTCACTGATTCTTTGTCACCATATAGTTTGCAATAAAACGTAAACAAGCATGACTAGACAAATAAATGGTATACATCTGAATATTCTATATTAAGCTTTCATTCAGAGAATTATATTAAAATAATGATAATATCGTATAAACACACATATAATCACGGTTTATCAACAAGCGATTCTTCTTAATGCATGTATTTGTAAAAAAGAAAAGAGACATCTCATATGCTTTAAATAGATCGTATAAACCTTTTTTTTTTAATAATAAAGCTTCTTATGCAATTAACGCAAGGCCATTAATGTTTTGTGTGTAAATAATTTAAATTCTTTTTTCAGTTCAAGCATTAATTCTCTTGTTTTTCTTGTATCGAGACGCGTTCAAAAATTTATTCGACAAACTGCTTTGATTCATCTTGGCTTTCCTCACGTCTAACAACACGTCTGAATCTGAATCCGTGTCAGACAGTTCCAAGTGCGACATTGAACCTAAATCAAAGTATCTAAATGAACAAAGTAACAAATAACGAAGAAAAAAATATATATATGTAACTAACTTTTCATCGAATGACTATCCTCATCGACTCCGACCAACTTGTATTTTTTTACTTTTTGCTTAGTCGTACAAATACGATTACAAAAGCAAGCGATACTCCAAAAACAGAATACTGTAGTAACAAACATTGCAACTAATATGATGACCACATATAAAATACTCCATTCTAAAACAAAAAAATTAACATATTTACAAATAGTTCACAGGCCCAGATAGACTCTGCGAGTTACAGAGTTCAACTCAATGGGTCGCACAAAATTCAAGCACAAATAATACTTGTGGTTGAGAACAAAGACAAAATTAGCAATCCTAAACATTCTACATACGGATTTTAACTTTTTTTTCATTTTAAAAATGACCACAAATTTTTGTTGTAATGTTGAAAAACTCGGTGGGCCAACCCTTCCCAGGCGCTGATATAAGTAATTGATAAATATTAAATTAAAAACAATTTTGTCTTAGTGAAAAGTTTTTAAATAAATCTCAACGAATATTTTCTTAGACATAATAATAATAATAACATTAGAATTTACCATTTTACTCCGACTTGTGTACAATTCATTACTGCCTAAGTATGATTTATAATCAAAAATAATAATCATTAAACATTTAAAAACTAATACACATCTTTTTTTTTAAACATAGTTATTATAATACTTATAATTTATAAGCAAGCTGAACATCTACCAACATAAACATTATAATGCTAAATAATTCAAACGGAAATTACTATCATTAATAATTTTAATAAATATAAAATACAATCCTAAACTCTTGGTAACATTAATATTTGCCTTTGTCATTTTAAGCTCCGATTTAATCATTAAGCAGGACTGTATTGTATAGAAACATTATAAAAATATAATTAAAGGAGGAAGCAAATATAAGTAAATTTTTTATTTACCACAATTAGATTCGCCATCTCCAAATAAAGTCCTATACAAATTATGCATCCAAAAAGCTTCACAAACACATATACGCGTTTCTTCCTCACAAATTCCATGTCCTATAAGATAATATTGATGAAAAATTTAATTTTTAACGTATTTTTAAATATTAAATTCTGTTACATAATTAAAAATAATTATTATTTAATAAAGATACAAACCAGAACAATTATTTTGACAAACTGTAGTTTGAATAATATCAACTGATAATTGTAGAAGTGTAGAATCTTGTTTTAGTTTGGCTTTTAACATAGAAACTACATCTGGTCCAGGAAGCGTTTTATTTTTATTATCAACAACAAAGAAATGTAACTGTGCTCTTTTAGAATTTTGTTCTTCAGTCCATTTTCTAACCTTCAATTGACTGCCAGTTGGTAACAACATTCCTAATTTTAATATCACTTCATCCGCTTGATTCTGTGTTAAACGACTCGCTTCGATATAGAGTGTTAAACTCACAATAGACATTGCAACTGGATCTGAAAGTTAATTTTTTTTTCTTATACTGTTTTTGTAACTTTGCTTTTAAAAATTGAATTTACCAGGTTTGACATTAACTGAAACAGTGTCCTCACTAGAAGCACCTTGATCATCAGTAACTTTTAACCGAAATACATATCTCCCTTCTACAATGTTTGTTACCTGATTCAAAGAGAATTATATAACTATAAATAATTTCAACCAAAGCTTTTTTCGTAGTAGTAGTAATAGTAGATATAAAATGTACATACAATCAAAACTGATGAATGGTCAGAATTTAAAATTATATTTCCAGCGGCTAAAGAATTTGGTTCACGAGTCCAGTCCCATTTTACAATAGCTAAATCATCCCATGACAACGAACCATTGAGAACAATAGCACTGACTGGTAGTACGACCGTTTATCTCCACCCGCATTAGCTTTTGGTGGAGTATTTTTGTCTAAAATACACGTATTAATTTATTTAAGATATTAACAAATAATTAATACGTCTATAAATTAAAGGAAATCTAGAAAATATGTTCAACACTTAAAACGAATGCAAGTCTTATAGTAAATAAAAATCAACAAAATCGTATTAAATAGTTAAATTTTTTTTCATTAAATATTTACTCACTTTGGTATACTGTTATTTTGATAATATCAGATGCATTATTTCCATTACCATCGGTGACAGTTAAACCAATTATGTAAATGCCTTTAGTTAACTCAGTAACATTTGTTCTAGACTCATTAACTTTATTGAAATGTACATTTGATGGACCACTACAATGATGAGATAATTATTTTATTAACATATTACAGACTGCACGAAAAAAATAATAAAAGAAGTTTTTCATACCTAATTTGATACCAACTCCATTTTTCTATTCCAATATCATCACTGCTTTTCGAACCATCGAGCAATGCCCAAGTTTGGGGCAGTGATAATGTTACATTTTTACCAGCAATCGCTACAATATAAATTCAAATTTGCAATTAATTACAAAATACAAAATTATTACATATTTAAGAATACACATACCAACAGGAGGTTTATTGGTTGGTGGTTTGACAAAGACATGCACTTCTGACGGACTTGATGTTTGATTTGCATTATCCGTAACTCTCAATACAAATGTGTACAAACCTTCTTCTAAATTAGATAATCTCGGATATGGTGTACGAGTATCCTAACGGTTTTATTAAATAAACATAAATAAAGATTTTTATTAAATCATTTTAAATATAATTACTTGAATATCAACAGCTTTATTCTGATCTGAAGAACTCTTTGTCCATTCCCATGCAACAATACCATGATCATCTGTGCTTAAGCTTCCATTTAAAGTCACATTTTTTACTGGTAAATAAACTACCATATCTTGACCAGCATTTGCTTCCGGCGGATAATCTGGTACTCTCATTACAGTGATATTAGCTGTCGTTGAATCAGTGGCATTCCATGCATCCATAACAGTCAATCTTAAATGTGTAAATCACTAATATTAATTTATTGTAATAACACAATATTAAATAATTTTAAACTCCAAGCACGATATAATGGTATAATAATATACAAACAATATTAAGCGACCAAGTTAAACCAAAAGAGTACTTACCGTACTCTAAACATTATTTAACTCGAATAAATAAAAATAATAACTAATAATTTTAACAGTCAAAAACAGAACTAAATGGAAAACTATTTACTTGAATGTATAATTTCCAGGAATCTGAAGATCATTTAACTGCAGTGTTGGAGTGTCAGGGGGTAAATAAGGCCTATACCCTAATTGCCCTTTTTGTAACTCCCAACGCCAATGAACAATACCAGTATCATCACGACTACTTGAACCGTCTAACACCGCTACTGTATTGGGCAACTTTACTACCAAAGACGATGGTAATATTATAGCTTTTGGCGGTGTATTAATTCTTTGTGCTTTAATTATAAAAATATATCAATACAAATACAATATATTACTGAAATATTATTATAAAATTTACGTGGTAACACTGTGACGTTAGCTTGGGTTTCTCCAAAAGCGCCTGTACCAGTAACTGTAACCTTGAACATGTAAAGACCTTCAACCAAATGAGAAAGCTTTAATGTGCTTCCATTTTGATCATTCATTGATACGGTTTGACCGGGTCCCTGAGTTTTTGAAATCAATGACCATTCATATTGATAACTACGGCCTAACCCAAAATCGAATTAAAACCCGGACTTTACATAATATATATGAACACAAATACTGATTTATAACGTACCCGTATCATCTGCTGGCACAGTATAAGCAGAAAGTGTAGCTTCATTTTCTGGCAATCGTAAAGTTTTTGACAAAACTGACACGACTAAATGTTTGATTTCGGGTGGTTTTTGGGATTCACTTTCAACTAATACCTGAAAATCAAATTGATTTAAAAATATGTATTAAAATAAAAATGTAATCACTTTTCCATTTACTTTTTTAAAAGTATCCAATTGTTGTTGTTGTTGTTCTGGGATAACATTATTTACTTCGTCCGTATCAAAACCAGAAACGTTTAATCCTATGCCCACAGTACCAGTATTTGGTAGACAGAATTTTTTAGTGTCGTCTAATTGAAAACCATTAGAACATAAACAAATACCAATTTCAAAATCACAGAATTCATTATCTGCACAATCCTTGTTTGATTCGCAGATTTTATCCAATGAGTATACTTTGTCTTCTTTGGTGTCACTAACACATTAAAACGTATTATTAATTATTAGACACAAGAAAAAAAACTATAAGATTCGAGCGAAAATTATTTACTCTGACTCCGATGAACTGACTACGTCCAATACATCGTTCCAATATTTTGCAGGTGAAACTGGAGCTACCAAAATCATTTTAAAGTACATTGATACGTGTTCTCGAGCATAAAATGGTACACAATCTTCATTAGTCTTACACGACAACTAATAATAGAACATAAATTATTAATAACTCCTAGCATTTATAATAAAACAAATAAAATGATTGCTATTGTATCCATTAAATATTATATAAAGAAATACTAATCAAAATCCTTCTATATCATTAACATATTTAAATTAATTTCATAATCTAACAAAGCAAAATAACATTATAATGATTCACTCGTTTAATATTGTAAGGTTTTCATTTATCAATATACAATATTCAACAATAATAAGGAAATTGCAAAACATCGTACCGTATAACAATCATTCTTGTGCATGAAAACTACATTACAACCATCAGATTCACAACATTTCACAATGCATTCGTTGAAAGTAACATTTGGAATTTTATCATATCTTCCAGCTTCTTCTTTACCTGAAATATAACATTAATTAGTATTTGGGGTTTTATATATATATATATATATATATAAGTTTTTTTTAAGTAAAAAAGCAATATTTACCAGTCGGTCTATAATCAACAAACACCCAAGGATAGATCTTTGGACACAAATCCTTACGATTGCGCACGCTGCTGTAATAGCCTCGACAAAAGACGAAGACGAGAAATGTAACCAATAGAATATTTTGTGACGACTTCATTTCGAATGGAAACTGAAAAAGACCTTCAAGAAACAATATGGAAATAATTCCTCATCGCATTACGGAACGACTACATTGAGTTTCCTTTTTTTTTAATAAAAATAATTTAAACATTCATGACATTAAGAACGATCGGGGTACAATGATTCACACACACAACTGGCATACTTTATTAATCAGTAAGATGTGAAGGGTATTCGATTCCGCGCATTTGCAAAAATTAGTACTTGACATTCCATCGACAATAATTATTTATTATTGCCGATTTCAATTTGTTGTGCGCTGATAAGATAATGATAAAATGACGTAGGCGGTTATCACCGTCCACTTGCTATCGACTACTACTATACTACACACACTACCTACACGATGTAATATAATCAATAGTATTGTCGACGGCCGCAGCACTGAGGTTGATGACATATTTTAAAAATTTGATTTAACTATTATTTTTAAGTATACCATAAAAATACAGGATGTGACTACACAATTACGATAATACGTTATCGAGAATATGTATTGTGTCCTTGTTGTTTCATGCAAACCAAAACTTCACTTTTTGTTAGACTGAATAACGTATTATATAGGACGTGACGTGCTGTAGCGATAATTTGACTGAACTACAGCACGCGATATTATTATACTGCAAAATTTACAGTCGTACATTGAACACTATAAAAACCTTAACATTAATCTGTTAAAATACGTCTTAATGGCATTGAAAATTTTACGTCATATCGAAGTTTATTCATATTCTAAATCCTAAATAAATAATAACAACTCGTACCTGTTATTATTGGCTCCAACAATATTAACAATATCAATGTGTATATATAATATAATATGATAATTACAAAGTAACTCGAAATAAAACTTGACAAATTTCCTATCTGTAAACTACACTCTGTTCTACATTGATGGGGTACTCTAAAGGAAACTCGTCAATATGAGAGTCGGTGAGGAGTGATTTAATC
Source organism: Slavum lentiscoides (assembly GCA_032441835.1). Classification (NCBI taxonomy): domain Eukaryota; kingdom Metazoa; phylum Arthropoda; class Insecta; order Hemiptera; family Aphididae; genus Slavum; species Slavum lentiscoides. Next base: position 5,324,120 of record CM063713.1, read on the forward strand.
GTTAAGCTATTAAAAGAAACTGAAAACGTGTATAGATATTTTAAATCTGTAACCACACAGATATTACCGTGTAAATTAATCGATGGTTACGCGAATAACCTGGACACGTGGCTGCTTGTACAGCTGCAGGTGGTATACCTACTTAACTATAATTTATTATATAAGATATATGGATATGTAGCACATGCAACCATGAAGACATCACAAAGATGATGTATACATTAATCGATAATTATTATGATAAATACCTGTAGATCAGTGATGGTCAAACGGGGGGGGGGAGGATAAGGGAATAAATCCCCTCAATAAGTTGTTTGTTATTATGTATTATTTTTAACAATATACCGTTTATTATCTATTTATTAATAATAAAAATATATATCCTCAAATTATGACTTGTTTTCAATGATCAAAGTTCGTGTTGAAAAGTCAGCCTCATCCTCCCAAGAAAAATCATTTGACCGCCACTGCTATAGATGTATTTTTTTCTCTTCGACGATTATTGTAATTTTGTTTTTGGAAAATTGTTTAAAATGTATTTACGCGTGTACGATAAAGTATAATCGTAGGTCGTACTCAGTGGCGGTTATGGGGGAGAGGGAGATAGATGGATGGCCCCCTCCCCTGTGGGATTTGATATTTTAAAATTAAGTATATCTCTGACCTAACAGCACCGATACTTGTATCGCATGTATGTTGGTCAATTTGTACGGCACGCGCTGATCATCGGTCGTGATCGAGCGTTTAGTGCTTAGCTGACGACAAACTCCGTCGGTCGTGTACAGTGTAAACGAGTAAACGTGTAAATATGAGTAAACGTTAAATAAATAGTAAACGTATAAACGAGTGTACAACGCGGAAAGATGAATCCTTACGGCTTACGTTATCATTTCATTGAAATACGCGAAATAATATTTATTATTATTAATAATAATAATAATAATAAGATCGCATAGAAGCGTACGAACGGTCGCTCCGTCAACGTTAAACTAAACAACCGCATAACCGACATCGCGCGTCAGCCAACCGTAATAAAACGGGAAGAAAAAGTTGTCACCAGATAGCGCTACGACACAACATAGAGGGCGTGGCTTAAAGGCGCTTATAAATAGCGGTCCGAAACCATCGGACCGCTCAGTGTAATCACAGCGGTCAAAAGTAAGCAACATAGTTCACCACATTTACACGCGAACTACGTTGTTCACGCCTGACCGCCCTGTCTACACTGAGCGGTCCAGTTGGTTTCGGACCGCTATTTATAAGCACGTTTCTACCACAGCCTCTATGTTGTGTCGTAATCTGGTGACTACTTTCTTTCCCGGTTTTATTGTTATTTTGTTTACGTTCTTTACACGTTGTCCTTCCTTTTTCTACATACGCATTTCGTCTCGGTACATTAATAGATCTTTCTTCTTGGTTATTACTCATCAATGTATGGATATTTCATTAGCAGAGGAGGTTGGCTCCATTTTCGCCCACCCTCTTGAACATCATGTATAACCGCCACTGGTCGTACCAAGAATAATACCGCCTCCGTGAATACCTATTAAGACTAGAACCGTTTTCTCAAAAAAAAAAAAAATCAACGCAAATTTATTGAAGTTCTGTAAGGCTGGCCAACAGTGATGTAGTGGATGGTATGCGCCGTATACCTACTTCCCAGATTTTAAGAAGTGCGTATACAAAAAAAATTAAAACCGCGGGTATATGCGTTAGAAAATGTGCGTATATCCATGTTAAGTACACATTTGTCGCACATACGCACATTTGTCGTCATCTCATTATTACAAATTTTTGTACATAAAGATTGAAATCTTATATTCTTATTTAAATAGTGCTCTTTTAACCTTTATTCATCTTGAGCTAGTTTTGCCTTACCGACACCTACTATTCTACCGCAACGATAATGTCGGGTATTGTGGGATACGAAAAATAATACAGTATGTCTAATTAATAGTCATAACTCTTAAATTATTATTGTTTGACCGCTAGTTCTGCACGATTGCGGTCTGGGTCTTAAATTTTAAGCCAATACATCATTACATGCGATGTGTTAACAAACGCACGAATGCAGTTCAAGCGACAAAAACACTATCGTAAACAATTTATTTCTTCATACAGAAAGAGAAAAACATCAAAAAGATATTTGAATAGAATACTCTTTACGATCAAACGATAATTTTTACACGATAGACGACGACAATAACGGATTTTTAAGAAATATGAAGTAACGGACATTGAATAATAATAATAATATTACAAGAAATGTAATAAGTCAATGCACTAACATATAATTTAAATAGTAACGATATTTTACGCTGAAACGGAATTTTTTATTTTTATAAACGAGACGAGACGTTTGAACAATACATATTAGGCGGGAAAAATAATTTAACGTTTTCTATACTCTTTGGTACGTTACCAGAGTGACCATGAAGTGACCGTCTTTGGTATCGGTCAAAGTGGACCGATGATTTTGATAACAATTTCTTTTTGGGATTTCTAAAATTTCACGAAACGCGTTCTATTCCATCGACCCCCCCGAAATTGGTGTTTTCATTTAAATACGTAAAGGAATTCTCGTATCGATTACATTCTGTATTTTAGTCATGCCGAAGAATAAAGGTAAGTGGATCGTTACAATACGTATAAGAAATTTTTTTATTTTTGATGCTAATAACTGTTTATTTCGCGCCCTCAGGAAAGGGAGGTAAAAATCGTAGGCGTGGTAAGAACGAAAACGAAACGGAAAAGCGTGAGTTGGTGTTCAAGGAAGACGGGCAAGGTAAGAATAGTCTCGTTACAAATCCAAAGTTCCATTGAAGTTATTACGAGTAATTTCCTTTTTTTTGCATAAAAACACTGTTAAAACATTCCAGTTGAGTTCTTTGTCGAGGATGTTACTGATGTATAACGCTCTGTTGAGAATACACTAGTGTTTTTCTTCCAAAAAATGTTTTGTCGATTAAATATTACTTATCGTTTCTATATGTACGTGTTTCAAGAAAAACGTCTCAAATGTTTATCCTTGATATTTTGTACTTTTTTGGTAATTCTCCTACGCGTGAAATACACGTTAATCGTATAATTTAATAAGTAATTATTTCTATTTTTGAGATGTAAAAAAAAAAAAAAACTGAAAACAAAGGTTTCCGTGTTAATTTTTTAGCAGAATATTTTAAACATTCCAATATATTTTATAAGGATCTAGATGATAAGTTAATAATTTTTTTTTTTTTTTATCTCGTCTTTAAATGATTTAATAGTATACATTTAAAATTATTACGTAATTCATCCAATAAATACATTTTTTTTTTATTTATGCATATTTTTGTATAATAAACAATGAATTATAACTAATTTGTTAGGTTATGTTCATGTAATTATATTCTTATCATATTAACTGTTTATCATGTTCTCTATAATATTTTAAGTCACAATAAAAAATTTTAAAACGTGTCGTATTTATATTACTATGAAGTATAAATAATTAAAGGACTTAAGACGTTTTTACAATGAAAATAGTAACCATAGCTGCCCAAATTACTTATAGGTGCATTGATCTCGAAATGTATATTTTCAAAGCAATTAGTTTATAGCGTTAATGGTGATTCTGATAATAATATTACATTCGTGTTGTTTTAAAATTTCCTAATTTAGTTACCACTTATAATTTATTGAAAATTGTAATTTATTTTACATTTACTCGCAAGATTTATATTTTATTAATACGTATAAAATATTTTCCAGAATATGCTCAAGTCACCAAAATGTTGGGAAATGGACGTCTAGAAGCAATGTGCTTTGATGGGGTTAAACGACTTTGCCATATTCGAGGAAAACTTAGGAAAAAGGTTTTAATACATTTAAACTTACAATTAACATTATAATACTAATTTTGTTCTATGTGTTTGTTAACCTTTATTTACTGTTTGTTAATTTGATAGCTATTAAAAAATATATATATTAGTACATATTAACTTTAAATAAGATTTTTCAATTAATAAATTTCATATATTTTGTCCCTCGTAATGTTTGTTTTTAGTTTAATATTAATATTTGAAGGAATTGTAAATGATACGTGTATCAAATTTCAGGTGTGGATTAATCAAGGTGATATAGTACTAATAGGTTTACGTGAATATCAAGACACAAAAGCCGATGTCATTTTGAAGTATACACCGGATGAAGCGCGTAACTTAAAGACATACGGAGAATTTCCAGAAACTGGTGAGAATTATTTCATATAAATTAATCTGTGTTTAAATGTATGTATTTGACATAAAACCAAATGCTTGTTTACTTTTAGTTCGCATCAATGATACAGTCACGTTCGTTGACGATGGATTGGATGAGGATATTGAATTCGGAGATGATATCAGCGACGACGAAGAAGCAGATGCTGTTGATAATGTAAGATGTTTAAAATTTTTTCACAAAAAAAATATATATATATATTCTAATACAATTTTGTTTTTTTCAATTTCAGATTTAAATTTATGTCAAAGTATAAATTTCTACAGCGAAGTGATTTGTCTAAAAAACAGATTATAATCCACAATAAAATTGAAATAAATATATACTTACATAAAGCTTGATTTGTGCGTGTGTGTTTTTTATATTGATTTGTTTTTCTACCGTTTAATATAAATTTAATTTCTTAATGTTGTAAAATTCGCGAGAAACAAAAATTATAATAGTATATCGTACACAATATAATTTACCAGAAATAATTTCCTTTCAATATAAATTATATAATTTATACGCATTATATTTAATAGTATATTTTATTTATCTGATAAATAAATTTTATTAAATACCTATTAACAAACATTTATTATTTTCTTTTATTCGATTAAATTTACTACCTTTAAAAAAAAAAAAAAAATCGTACGTTGGACAGACGACCTGGTCAGAGCGGTACGAGATGTATTCAAAAAGTTCTCTGTAAAATTGTCTGTTATTATTTTTTATTTTTTTTGTACGTATACCAAAATCTACAAGTGAACATTTCATAAAACTATACGGTGAAATAAATATTAAATGAGCTTGGAGAAATAAGATATATGTATGTATATCGAAAAGCCTCGAGTTGTCTATTCGTCAGGTTCTTTGTCTGCAAATAAATTGCTACCCGTTATTGTTATGATTTGTGTTCGGTTAGGTTATTATCGATACCAGATAGCTTCTCATAAATTCATCTTTAAAAGAAGCACTGCTCGTCTGCCGTTTTTCGCTTGTAAGTTTAGAACTCGTTTGTCCATTAAAAACGTACCGAAACAAAATTCATCACAGGCTTATGATTTGCTTAAAGATTATGAAATCGCTATAAATATAACGTTTTTTTCTACATAATTTTTCAGTGAAATATATCGTTTTCAAATCCTCGGCGAATTTCTTGTCCGATTTAACTGTATAGTCGAAGATAATTCGAAATAATTTACATACACATATTTATAAGTGTTATATTGTAAACACGTATGAAGGAGAAAAAAATGTTCGATTTATTATTTACATATTTTTCCGTACGTACACACGATATATTTTATTTTACTGTCTGTAATTTTTTTATATGATAATGCGTAGTCGATATTGTTTTTCGCACACCCATACGGTCGTGGCCCACCGAGATTTTTCTCCGTTCAAGTCAAAGCAGCTCTGTTTATATAATTTCTGTGTATAAAGTGTCTGTCTTGCTCCAATCGTTTTTTTTTATTTTTTTCATGGATTTAACCGGACCGAAATTACGATATTGTAAAAGTAATAATAGTCGTGGCGTTCTTCCTGACCGCGAGACCTCCGCCCCGATTGTCGTATTCATTATTAACGTTTAATGTAATATTAATTTCATTAATATTCGCCCGATTTACAAGTAGCTACCTAGTACTGCAGTAGGCAAAAATAAAAAAATATAGTAAAATTCGAGCTAGGTGCGTGTTTGCAATTTGTATCATTTCATTAACACTGCGGAACGTACCTATGCGTCATAACTGTAAATTTAATTCTTGCGAACGTACACCGCCGAACCGTTTAAATAACTAATAAAATATACAACACGTATTATGACGACAACGTGACGTAATTCTATACGAATGTCGCGAATTCGCAGCGCAGAAAAACGCGTTGAAAAAAACAAAATTTACATTTTAATCAAGCGAGTAGGCGTGTGTACCTAAGTACCTACCCTGCAATGTCGGTCGATTAAAAGTGTCAAAAATACAAATCGTTAGATATATTAAATTTTTTATTTGAAAAATTGCGGATAACGCGTGTCTGCGGACCGAGTCGTCAAGTGCAGCGCTGAACGTTATGGTAGAAAAAAAAAAATTGGAAATTAAAAATATATACTTAGATACCCATCAAAAGTCCTCTTATTACCTATTGTTTGACATCCCGACTCGGTCTCAATATAAAAAAATATTTTTTATACATATATATACCTACGTGTACTTGAAATTTGAGTCTCGTTCGAGTCACTATATACTATTAGGTATAGTATATACCAGGGGTGGCGAACCTATGGCACGCGTGTCAGAAGTGGCACGCTGACCAAATTTAAAAACATAAAAAATTATTATTTATCTTAAAAACAATTATATTTTAAAACTTTAGTATGAGAAATTTTAAGAATCAAATTTAAAAGTTTGTAATATTAGATGAAACTAGTGCTGCTTGTGTTTCACTGAAAACTACCAACTATACTCCAGACATTAAAATGTTATCTTCTAAAAAACAACAACAGAAATCACATTAATAAATGAAATAAAAGTTTACAAATAAATGTGTACCTAATAAAATGTGTGTAATTATTGCACGCTTTTTCTTTTCATCTTACCTAGTAAAATTCATTTTTTTTTTTTTTTGGCACGCGAGCATATTTCAAAAAACTTGATTTTAAATCTTGGCACTTGACCCAAAAAAGGTTCGCCACCCCTGGTATATGCCTACCATTTTGTATTTGTAATATATTATAGCCTCAGGGCCGGATCTAGGGGGGGAGGCACTTGCTCCGGAAGTCTTGGTCGGGGGGCGCTAAATTAACAAAAAATAAGTGGATATAATAACAGTTTTAATTGTAAGAGGGCGCTAATTTTATACTTTGCCCCGGGTAAAAAATATACTAGATCCGGCACTGTATAGGTATTTGAAATGATTTTACTAAAAAAAAAAACAAAATTGTCTACATTAGGTTTACATTTAAAAAAATGAAGAAATATATGTATGCTGCAAAAATCAAAAGTCTCACGGAATATGACGCGCTAATATGTGGAAAATAAAATTTTTTTTATCGAATTTTTAACACGCTATTCGCATTCGTTTCTTGATCTGCCGTTTTTTATGCGATTGTGATTCATATATATTATTATCTATACCTGCCAAATGTCGAATTGTCGTGATGATCAAGTAGATAAGTATACGCGTGAAATATACCAGCTATTATATACGGTTTGTCCATTGTACATTTGTTATTTGTACCCACTACCCAGCTGCAGTGGCGCACACTCGTTTCCTGTAAGGGCCGACGAAAAATGTTTCCGACATACGTCACTTACTAAATTTTTCCAAAAAAAAAATTGCAATCGATTTCGTAACATTATCTGTAAACTAAAATATTGTTTTTTTTTTAAATTTACGATTGAATAAAAGTACTTCATATTATAATAATGATAACGAGGACGCACCAAAGTTTTTTTTTAAATATATATATTTAAAGAAAAAAAAATTTACCATTTTTACAGGAATGTCAGCATATATAGGTATAAACACCAGCTGTATAGTACCCTGTCGCGTGCACCGCTGATTGTACCGATTTGTTGCATATATAATAACCCGATAATAATTTTTTTGAAAACCGACTTGAATTTGCCAACAGCATCTTTTACATTTTCTCGTCGCATCGTTTTAATTAATATCGATTAATTATTAATAGAATATTTTAAGTTCCACCTCCCCGCAGGTTGTACCTATACATATAATTATTCGGTTTATTACGTTAGCTGGTTTTTTATTTTAATCTCGTAGCTTAATATATTTTACTGATATAATTTATTTGTTAGTTTAGTTATTTGTTTTGTATTGTTGTTGTAAGTATTATTTAGTTTGTAGATTTAGATAATTAAATAAATAAATAAAAAAAAAAAAAATTATTAATAGATGTCGCGAGTAATTTGTAATATACGCAAACGATATAGAAAGAAAAAAAAAACAACAAAAAACACCGAAAAAAATCGATTAAAAGTAAAGTTCAAATACCTACCTGGTGTATGTTTTCAGAATTCGTATCAGTAGGTATATATCACTGCAGTTACAATAACGGACGAAAAATTGGTCTTTCAACCGCGTGTAAAACGAAGAACCGTCTTATAAACAATATAGGTACCTACTATAAGAGTTTAATAACTCTGTGTAGTGTAGAAAGCGTGTACAGGTATTTTTATAGCTATTTTACAACCAGAAGAAGAACAAAATATAAGTGCTTAGGTACACTGTAAGTATACTTAGATAGGTATAGGTACCTATAACCAGCTATTTCATCGATATATTTTTACAGCTATACCTATAACCACCGTGGCCGTTCTACGGGGTTCTTTTTAACGTTAAGCATATACATTCAAATGAATAATAATAATTATTATAAAATATATAATGCCAACGTTCCGTAAAATATGGTCATGTGTACTTAGCCAATCTATATATATATATATATAAGCTAATATATACGCTGCTTAGGTTAGGTATATACTACGCTACATTACGACTGTGAGTCGTGATAACGCCGAAGTAGTAGGTAAACGTTCAATTTTCGTAAAATAATAAGCTGTGTCAGAGTTTAAAAAAAAAGTCTCTTTTCTTTAAAAAACTTCAAATTTGACATTTCGATTTATTTAAGAACGCGAGTAAAACGATATAGAAATCAACGATAAACCAAAGTAAATCATTGTTTTACTGATCATCAGATGGGCTACAAGACTGCATTGGATTGTTAATGCGATTACAATAACTGTTGGGGGGCGGAGGGGAAACGGATCATTTTCGCCTTATCCAAAGATTCAAAAATGTTTACCGTCTTGTACGTATAATATATTATTATATCGCGAGAACATCGAGTATTTTGATAGCGAATTATAGCGAAACGTTAGATTTAGTAATAGAATCGAGAAGAAAACGTTTTTAAGCGTTTATATTGTATACATAGAACTCTTCGTAATTAATGAATTGTTTTTTTTTTTACGATTTAATTTAATTTTACAATATTATTTTTAGCGAAAAACAAAAATTCATTCATTCTCTCTAATCATTTTTTTTTTTTTTTTAAATATACTTTTTTTTCCGCCTCCGTGCGGTAATATGTATGTTCTTATATATATGTCAAAAGGGTACTCATACTTATTTTGAGAATATTTTTAAAAATATTTCGCTGCAGTAAATCCGATGGCCCGCAGTGAACTATTATAATATATGCCTGCGTAATTTATAACTGATGTACGTTAAAAAAAAAATACTGTCTCGTATCATATTTATACCTAATCAAACGTACCGAGTGTTGAGATGTTATAATAATAATATACATATAGTGACATAGTTCTATAGGTCATTTACCTCTCTCGCGGCAGTCCACGCGAATGCAGTTGAAGTCATAGCGAAAAAAAATAATCGTTTTGGCAGATGATCGGTTTTTTTTTTTTATCCAAACGTATTAAATACGTTATAATATATATTGTATAATATACGATATTATTATACTTATGAGAAATACGCGTTAATATCCGTACGAAATATTATAACGTGAAAATATAATTATACAGCGTCTGTGTATACACGATATTATAATATTTACACCGGGGCCGGAGCACAAACATATTTTAATAAAATGCGGCTTCTAATTTCGCTGTATACAGGAAAACGTGTAAATATAATTCAATTTATTTCGATTAGAGCAGACAGTCGTATCAAAGGTTTTTTTTTTTTTAATACGATTTACGATATCAAGAAACGAAAAAAACATTTTGCTATGTGTACCTATATATTATATATATATACTTAATTTCGGTACCTCGGAGCAATAATAATAATTGCCTGCAATCCCTCGGTCCGTTGAACACGACTCGTCTAGTGGTCGGCTTATATGAGCATAAATAAATATCGAACCGTATATTATAATAACAATAATAATAATAATAATAATAATAATAATAATAATAATAATAATAATAATAATAATAAAATAATAATGTGTAAAACTGTTCGCGCTCGCCACCCAGTGCAGTGTAAACGAGAACGTTTTTTTTTTTTTTGAAACGTTAAATTATTATTATTGTTTTTTTTTGTTTCAAAAGTGTAGGGCCGATATATTATTTGTCAGTTTTATATACCGATTATTATATTTTAATAAAATGTATACCTCGTGTATATAATATTATATATATTATTGTATAGCCAATTAAAAACGTACTACACGCCTGATCGAAGTCAAAATCGAAATCGCAATTATTTCAAACGAAATATTTAAATTCTACTATAAATACTTTTATGTATTCTCGTGTTTAAGAGCTATAAGAAAGGTGGTAGGATTTTTTTTTTTTTTGCGTTCCTGGGCAACACAATTTCTACACTCGCCCACACGCGTACGCATTTTTGTGGTTAATTTCTTATTAATTTTTATCACTTTTATTGACTTTACTAAAAAAAAAAAAAAAAATTTATACGTGTTATTAAATACCGCGTGATAATTACAATTCTTTAGATTCCGAGCGAAGAAATTTGTGGAAAGAAATTCATATCCTTAAAAAGGATGATGTACGTGTGGTCAATTCTCGTCATCCTGGACCATACTGCGTCTGTTCTCGTCGTGGACAGGTAGAAGGAATATAATGATTAATGAGGATTATGTGATAGGGAAGGTTTGATTTGGTGTAATTTATTATTGGTTTCCTCGTCTAACAGATTATGGTGGGCTCTTTTGCTCTGTTCCAAGATCGTTTTAAATGTACCGTTGAGAGATGATTTATATCGGGAACGTTATACTATTTAGTTGCAGCTGCCGTGTCAGCTTGTTCCAGTGGCGCCGAATCCCATATTCAAGTACGGCAAATGCCATAGTGAAGAAAGTGGTGGTGCTGGGTTATCACGATAAACTCATTTTATATTTTTCATAAAAGTATTTTGTGAACAATATAGTTAAGCCCGGAGTTGATTACTTATGAAGGAATATAATATAGGCAACATAATATTTATGTTTTGTCTGCGAGTGTCGGCACGGATGACACCGGTGGACTATGAACGCGATAACAACGTTATTGTATATAATTCTAAAAATAACGCGTATATTTCGGTAAATAATATAATTTTTTGGGTAGAAGGAATAGAATAAAAGTTTTCAAATAAAGAGCTTTATCATAGTAAATTCGTTCTAGTTGGTAATTCAGAGGTTTTTTTTTGATTTTCTATGTAGTTTTCTTAAAGGAAAACTGTGAATAAATTTAAACTAGGTAAATGAAAGTATGGTTTTATTTTTGTATTTATTTATTTTAAATGAATCGAGTACCGAGCGAAGAGAGGTACGGAGTCATGTTTATAATTTTTGAACAGGTGGTGGGTGGGTTACACACAAATTTTAAACTCGCCATAGTGAATATTTTTTAGTTCGGCGCCACTGGCTTGTTCATTGCCAGCGAGTAATCAGATGAAGGAGACGGAACGAGGATAGAGGTCAGATACCGTTGTTGAATATTATTGATAATTTCATTTTTTGCAGCAGCAGCATTGAGGTTTTAGATCGCGCTAATGGAATCACTCTGTCGGTTAAGAATGAGTCGATATCAGTGCGATTATTTTCGATGAACTCTAAATTCATAATAAATGTTTATAATTTTAAGTTTGTTTTTTTTTTTTCCATTAAATATTTATAAAAGATAGCCCATTTCTCTGCGCGAGAGGGAGTGTTGTTATCCCGAAATTTCGCATCTATCTAATAGGATACGCCGCCCCGAATGTAATTGTATAAAGTATATAAATAAACGTATGTGCTCATACGGAAATTTGAACGAGGGAACCAATTGTTAATGACCCGATCCATCGCATTAAAGTAAGCTACAATATTATAATTGGCTGCATTTTTTTATATTATTTATATAGACGAACAATAGAACGCTATAAGCGCCTACAATAGAACCGTTCAATCTTTTCACTGCGACAATTAGTACAATAAAGTACTTATAAAATAAGTTATCCGGACAAGAATGTCGTTAAAAACTACGTCCATCGCCCATCCGATAAAAAGACTGTATCTGGCAATCGTTTTTGCAGGAAGTTTAAACCGTTTTAACTAAATTATCTTTCAAATTGACTTTGCTCGTATATATTATTAGTGCACGCATATTTGGCGCTATTACATAACGTACATTTAGTTTCCAAAACCCCTTAAAACCTAAAAAATAATGTACAATGCGATGATTCGGTATAAAAAAAAAAAAAAAGAAAATCCTTTTCAAAATAAAATATATCTCTCTTCGTGTATTCAACCTTATGGTTGGTTTTGCAGTTGGACACGCGCTCTTCACTCTTCCCCGTTCCCAGCTGATCTCTTCAGTTCAGTATAAAATATAAAAGGTTCATTATATATAATACTGCACCTTTCCGGATTTTAAATGATAAACATTAATTTCGTAAGTATTGCAAGCAAAAAATTACAGTCCAATCCAGTCGAATAATTATTATATATTTAAATGTATATAAGTCGTGTATTTTTTTTCTCGAGTAAATCATCGCTCTGTAAATTATATTCATAATTATTAACACGTAATATTTATTGAAAAAAATATTTTTTTTTCTTTCAAAAGTAAGCATTATACATTTATACAGGAGTGAATAACGCACGACATATAAACTTACTGACGTAGACCGTAAAACATATTATAATACACACATACACACAATGGTCACTATGCAGTTATGGTAGCTAACCAAAGTAACAATAACGCGTCATATTATTGTATGTATATATGCCTAAACGCATATATTTCCATAGGCCTATACACGGTTAGTGTTTTTTTTTTTTTAAGTTTCTTCGGCAGACTACACCATTCACTCCATTTTTAGATTTTTTTTCTCTTCAAATAGGCGCTACTTTTATACCATTCATATTTGGAATCATTATAAATAGTTAGCAATACAACTACGCAGTATAAAATAAACGTGATATGCGAAAAATAAAATTAATGTTACGAAACGTACTCGCACATACCTGTTATTATGTATAAATGCGTTAAAAAAAAAAAAACCGTAACCGAAAAATTCCAAATACAGTCATAATCGTCATTGTCGCTGTAAATTAAATCACGATTTACATATTATATATTATATCTGAACGTTTCGAAAATATTGATTTTTTTTTTTTTTTGTAACACACAAACGTATTATTCACTTAAAATCGATTACTGATAATCGCGGATAAAAAAATTTTTTTTATTATTATTATTTTATAGAGGTTTATTTTTTATAAATATTGTACCTCAACTATTAAAATAGGAAAAACAATTAAAAAAAAAAAAAAAGATATACAAGACAAAAAAGGAAAACGTTAAAATTAACCGTGTTAAACAATGTACAAAAGACTAAAAGAAAAAAAAAATGATAATAAGTAGGGCTGGGATTTCGATGCACTTTGCATTTTTTTCTGAAGCTTTCTGTACGATGCTCGTTTTGTTACAAATATGTTTTAGGTATTTTTAAATTAGAATAAGACATTTTATTTTGCATTTTTTTGCATTTTTTGACAATTTTTAATTTTAAAGTCATTTTTGACATTTTTTTAGGGCATTTTAGGGGTTTTTATGTCATTTTTGATGTTTTTGAATTTAAAATTAAAGATTACGAAAGAACAAAAAGAAATAAAGGATTCAAAATTATTTCCAATATATCTGATATTTTAAACGGACAAGAAGGTACACAAAATGAATTTCCGGATGATCTTACAGCGAGTGACCTGACGTACTTTAAATACTCACCTATAACTTCAGTAGATGTAGAAAGGAGCTTTTCTATCTACAAAAACTTATTGGCGGACAACAGGAGGGCATTTCTATTTGAAAACCTGAAGCGCGCTCTCGTGATTCAGTGTAACATTAAAGAATAATTTTTTATTTATTAATATATGAAGACGTGAAGTAAAATAAAATATTCACGTACATGTAATGTAATTTTTTTAAATTTTAAGCTATTTTATAAAAACGTTTTCAATCCTAATACAAAAGTGTGCAAAATTTGTATCACTTTTTAAATTTCGTACACTTACATAATTATACTTAATTGTGCAAAAATTATCTGCAGCGGTAATAGTGTTCGAAATTCACAGCGCATTTTTATAATATACTATTTCTATTTTTTTATATTAGATAAATAAGAATCGAACCGACTATATAATAATAAATATTTGAGCAAACGATGAATAAACGTTATTTCGAATATTGTTTTAAATAATAAAACTTATATATATATATATACATACACATATAAATATTTCGGATTACAATTGTCGCGTAGTTATATTCGTATGAAATTAATTTCAAAATCGTTTATAAAATGTAATAAACTAAAAAAAAAAAAAAAAATAGATATCTAATACACGAAGGAATATTATAGCAAAAACCTATAACGTGTAAAGCGTAAAATTGTTTTTATAACATGAAAATTCGTATAGTCCATGTGTTTTCAACGTTCCGTCCCGAGCTATTGTCAACAATAAATGTTACAACAATATTAATATAACACACGTGTGTATGCATTCAGATATTTTGGCGTTTAAAAGAAAAACATATTATTGTGTCCGATAGATCTGTGACGATTCAATGAATATGCTATACACTACCTACGTCTTTCGATCTCGTATCTCCCGTCGAACGAGCGAGTGCATCTCGTGGAATATTCGATTGTATAATCCACGGGAAACATTCGTGGTTTGGACGTTTTCCAACGATGAAGCTTAATCCAATTGCATGCGCATAAATATAATATGTACACAGGGTTATTTAACAACGGTCTATAATTGACCTAAATAGGAACACAATAAAACACTTTAATGCTGCAACGCGTGGGACGTGAAATATTATTATTTTTTAACGATTTTTTTATACTCTTTTAAATTATTACAAAAAAAAAAAAAAAAACTTTTATACGAGTTATACTAAGAAAACGAAAGAATTCCAATTGTATTATAATACGCATATAAATATACCAGCTGATTCTGCACGGCGTTGCCCGTGACGAATTCAGTGCCCGTGGATTTACCCCCTTTGAAACTCCATTAAAAGTCAGCACTGAGGTAGATATATTTTTAATACAGTTATTTGAGTTGTTTTGATCAAATAAAAAAAAGGTACGCTAAAAAAAGGAATATACATTTTGTTTATTTATTGGAAAAAAGGAAATTTTGTTTATTTATTAACTTATTTATCTTAATGCTATAGCGGATAAACAATATTCTGAGTTTTTTCGGTAGGCGTGTGTAAACACAAAGATTTTTCGGCTTTCCAACACTGGAGCAAGCAACATATAATTGGCCGTGCGAAAAACAGAAATTTTGTAAGTTCAAACCGGCAACACTTAGCGATTGGCCTTGAGCCTTGTTGAGGGTTATAGCGAAAGCCAGACGCGCTGGAAACTGTAATCGCTTGAAATCACTGGAATTCGTGGTATCAGCACATCTTCTCCTTTACATTTGCCGCTGATGATTGTGACCTCGATTAAATTCGGCGATAGTTTTTTAGCAGCAAGTCTTGTTCCGTTGCACAATTTCGGGGGATTTAAGTTGCGAATGAGCGTCAACGGTGAATCAACTTTTAAAGTTAAGATGTGTGGTAGCATTCCAGATGGCTCTAAAGACTTAAGAAACTCTACTGGACAGTTGAGAGCTTGTTCCTCGTCTATTACTGTGTCAATCGATTTGTACTTGACAACTTCACCCGGTACCTTCAATTGAATTTGGTGGTTTATTTTGTTGACATCATCGTTCTTCGGAGCCAAAATTGCTCGTTCGCAAAGCCAATCATGATTTTTGAAATTGTTTTCAATATCGGGAAAAACTTTGTGCACAACACTTTGAATTGATGACTGCATTTGGCAAAAGTTTGGCGGAAAAGATATTTCACGTGTAGTGTTTCGTGTTGTTCTTGTGTTTCTGATGCTCTAGTCTGCTGCTGTCCCAACCTATTTGACTCCAAACGCATTTCACGTTGTTCGGGCGTTTCGGCTGCTTTTCGTTTCGCACGTCCTGTATTTCTTCTTCCAGTTACAGCTCTTTTCGGTGGCATTTTTGATAACAATACTCAAAATCACAAATATTTATGTGATTATTTAGTTATTGCGTCGCCCGTGAAGAATTCAGTGCCAAATAAAACAAATAAATTATGGTAAAAATAACATAAAATAATATTTTAAAATAATATTTTTTTACTATTCACGAGGTTTTTATTATTTTTTAATTCCATTACTTGACATAATCGACGCGATAAAACTGAACAACAATAACCCATATTTTTGAGGAATCCCCCGGGACGGCCACAACTCTGTGTGTACACTGTACACAGAACGAAGGCTATTATAGGACGTCCACACGTACGCACGTAAAAACGTGTGATGAGAAAACGTGTGAAAAATGGGAAAAGTCAAAAATCGACTTCATGAATGGACCGAATGTGCCTAATGCATTGTTTCAGTGGTCTGAAACCGTCTTTGCGTTATTGCCTTTCTAATGAAACCGGTTTGGGGCACATCGGTCGGATGGTTTCGAAGTCTATGACGGATAAAAAGATTTTTTTGTATTTTATATAAGTATATATAGATGTAAAAATTACGCGTTTAAAGTACAAAACATTGGGTGGATCGGAAGACACTGCAGCGGAGACACCAAGTCTTATGACATTAACGTCTATATATATATATATATATATATAATGTAATATTACGGGTCAGACGCGTATTAATTAACGTGTAAAAATGTGGTATTGATTGTTACAGGATAATGACTTTTGTTGTCACGTCTCGCAAGTTGTTTTGGCACAAACTCTGAAAAGCTGGCTTTGTAAATGACTGCACGTGAATCTGAATAATATACTTGTTTATCCATATAGTTTCGCGTTCATATTATACACATTTTATCAATTACGTATACATACGGAATATTTAACGTACGATTTGAGTACCCCGTTTACGGTTTATCGACCGATAAAAAATATTTTTTATTGTCGAAACGTACTGACGTAAAAAAAAAACGTTAAGAGAATACCATAAATTTTGATTAAAAAAAAAAGAATAAACGTAGGTAAGAGAAATTCGTTAAAAAAAAAAATGACAATCGAGTAATAAATTTATATAATTATACATTTGCATAGAAATTTGAAAATTTTCAATAAATGCGTGTCGTTCAATGTTATTTTTTAAGCGGACGAAAAAACAAAACATGTCTCGTCGGAATATATATTTAAAGTTATTTTATGTAAATTTTTCGGTTCGTTGTGGTAAATCATAAAATGCATTCGCATTTGTAGTGAGAAATACCCGAAACCGTCTGAACGTTTAAACTTACACAATTGTTTTGTCAAATAAATCGTACATAATATATTATTATACCGCATAATTGAATAAAAAAAATGTAAAAAAAAAAAAAAATCTGTTAACCGTACGATTTGAATCGAATTAAGAACGCGAAACGGAAAATAAACGCTGACACTTTTTTTGGACAGTGAAAATTCACAACAAAATATTAAAATTACTTTCCACCGTGTCGGAGTATACATTTTTTTTTTCCACTCTCCCCCCGATATTATAATATTTTAGAGGTGATTCGCATATATTAACCGTTTGATAAATAAACGTCGCTTAAACAATTATATATGTACTATACAATTTCGGAAACGTTGTTATGTATATTATATGTTTATAATTTATTCTACACGTGAATCACTGACGCGTCTACGAAATCCCGCGCGTATAGTGATGAGAAATATTATATTTCAATGAGGTTTTCCAATATACGCGAATAACATTCACTATATATACAGTATACGATCAAGGCCAAACGCGAAATAAAAATAATAATTTCTTACAAAGCGGTATAATACGGTTTTGAATTATTATTGTATTAACACAATATTAAATTGTACGCGATTTCTATTTATAAACCATACGCCTTCGAGTGTAATATTGCTAAATGAATTTAGTCCTTTTATTGAAGACCATATTATATTACACAGTGTAACATTATCGAGCTGCTGTTGTACGTTTATATAAGTCGTATACGTTTGTGAAGGTTCTGCCATTGATTTCCGAAAGAATACATTTGTGTTGTTACGAATTTTAATCGATCGTTACTGGATGCTTTACAGAGAAATGTTCGAATTTCGCATTACGAAAGTATTCCGCGCGAGTAAAAAAAAAAAAAAAAAAATTTAATTAAATTTAAAAAAAAAAACAATTGCGTAAATAATTGTTTCGGTACAATCTCACGTCGCTTTTTAAAACACATATTTCCATTCAATCACAAATATTAATTAAGGGCGATAATTTAACGTCGAGTAAAAAAACGTTCAAAATCCATTACAGACGTATAATACAATATATTGTCGTCCTTACCTGCAGCAATTTCTTATTACTGACCGTGCGTCGTCGCGACGTTATTGTGAAAAATATAATTATTCTTTTTAACGAACGCTTTTAAAATTTCTTTTAATGGATCCGGTTTTTATGTTATAAAGGAAAAAAACATTCTCCCTTTGACTGCATGGGTATAAATTTACTGCAGGTGTATATTATTCACGGCCCTCACGAAATCGTTTATGCCACTCAAAAACGCGTGGTCGTGACACGACAACATCCCCATATACGCGTTTCTCAATAAGCCAAAAACATTCAATCGCTGATTTTCCAAGTTTTACTAAAAATTTTAAATTAATACTCTGCTCAATTTTTTCGTCCGGCATAATTTCGACACACAGAGGTCACTTTAAACGACGCTCGCACGTAAACTACCGAACGGACACTAACTAAAGCGATATTGCTCGATGCAATCGTATCCATAGAGTACAAATATACCAAAATTTTTCCCATATCTGCAGATGCTTTATCGCTATAGTTGTATAATCTCGTTATTTAATAGCCAAACCTAGGTATATTGCCGATAGATATTTTATTCGAATAAAATACGTAACTGTTGTTAATAGTTTGTCGATCAATATGCGAGATTTGTTAATTTCTTGTACACAATAATTAAACGCTTATAATATAATATAATTGTAAATCATTAGAAGTTTTTAGTGGGGAAAAAAAACCTATAAAATTACGTTGAAAAAACCGAACAGTATACATATTATGTGTGCAGTAGTCAATAATATATGGGCGCACAAACAAATAGACTATAATGTATAAATAAATTATTAAACCTTCTTTTTAATTTACGTTTTTAAATATCGGTGTTTTTAAGTTCTTAAAGAAATGTATATTTATAATTTTTAAGCACGGTTACATTAAATTATTTCATAAATCGTACACCTGTTAAAAGGTATATTTAAATCTTTTAATTTCTGCGCATCAAAATACCGAACGCTATTTGCAATCATATTATCATTTACACGTTCGTACCGTGAAATCCAAAGGAAATTTACGGGAAAATATACAAAATATTAATATTCTGCATGATAGAAGACAAGTTTTTTTTGGCAATAATGTCAACACCATAGGCGGAAATCTATTAAATTTTCTGGGGGCTAACATTTTTAACATCAGTCATAATCAGTCAAATACCCAAAATACATACAAATTATAAGATACTTGGAGGGGGGGGGCTTAGCCTCAACACATCGTTATAATATAAGACAAGGCGCAACTAGGAATGATGGCATCGCCTAATCAGCTGTACTGGTAAATTACATATTTCACAGAGAATACTGCGTATATATACTGATGCATCGGCATCAGTGAATTTAGTATGTATATTTTGCAAAATCGAATATTCAAAAATGGTCTTACGTTTATGATACGAACAATTAAACGATAAAAACTACGGAACGTATTTCTTGGACGTTGCACGAGAAAAAAAAACAATGTCTCGTTTCAATGATATTGGCAACCGTATACGCTCGCAAAATAATATCGCCTTGGCAATCGCATCATCTGGAATCGCTGCAAACGTTTCTGAAGCAGAAGAAGCAGAAGAAGAAGAAGAAGAAAAATGAATTATCACGCACGATAATTCGATTCAATATCGACATTTAGTCGTATTCGTGTAATTCACGTACTAAAAAAATTTACCATCGCCCGTTAGCTAATAATTTTTTTTTTTAACATAATTATATAAATCTAAACGGTAAAACCGCGGTTCACCGCGGTCGAATCCGGATTATAATATTATAAATAAATCAGGCTGTACGTTTAATATATGATTTAAATGTACGTCACATAGGCGCAAATCCTCATTAAATCCTAGGGGATGCTATAATTAAGCCCCAACAAAAATTACTTATCACAGACACGTGAGCGGCTTCGCCCTATAGTTCTCAATAATAGTGTACCATCATATACATATTTTTAAATTAAAATGATAGTAGTTAACTTAAGAAAAATAAATATATCAATTATTTTATATGTTAACAACAAAACAATTAATCACTCGAAATATTATGTAAATAATTGCTCAAAGAAAATTTGTTTTAATTGTATTTTTAAAGATGCTAAAATCTGTTTTTTTTCCCCGCAAATTTGTTCAAAACTATTTCAGTATGACGTATCATATGGTTATATCACGCTATATGGTCAGTGCATCGATTTGTTTCAATGGAAACTATCGGGGGTGCTAATTCGTATTCTGTGGGTGCTAAGCACCCTTAGCACCCCTGGGATTTGCGCCAATGGTACGTCATATATGTATTTGATTATATATATATATAAAAAGATTAAACGTTTTTCACTTTATGCAATATATAAATTCGATAGACGAGAAAACATGATATTATTGATTATGCGACGAATTTTTTTATAAAAACGATAATCCGCGAAACGATCGAGAACATTTAAAGCATCATATTGAACAGTGTTTGAACTAGGGAAAAACGATTATAGTTTATGACCTGCAGTGATGGTTTCCAACTCGACACAAGCCGCACACCGCTTTTGGACATTTTCGACCACCGCAGAGTGTGTTCAATATAAATATTATAATGCCGTCTCCTAATATTATATATTTTAATAATAACTACAAGTAAATAAGCAATACAGCGCGATAAATATCGAAGAAAAAAATTATTCATATTCATTGACGTTTAGGAGACTAATTTATAGTATAAAAAATTTAGACACGGTTACTGTATTATCAATATAATCAATGTGCGACTTGTTTATTAGCTCGTAATTTTTTTGCCAGTTGTGTGGCATTTTTGGAAAGCAAACCAGGTATATGTGTACAACGCGGAATAAAATTTCGTTTGTTTTGTGCGACGTTGTTTGTTCTTTAATTTAAATTATTTTTCGTATTAAAAAAAATTGATGTAAATCAAAAAAAAAAAAAAAGAACTCTGACACCACGGACCACCAGTTGCAGGGAATCGTACTGGGCATAGCGAAGGACTGAAAAACGTAAATTAAAAATTAGCGCTCCGTGTTATTGACCGGCGAAGGGCCACCCAACACACGCACCGAACACCGCGCACAATTTATATAATATATAAATAATCATAATTTTTTTTTTTTACAATTATTATTATTGAAAAAAAAAATAGTCGATAACGAAAATACGTTAGTAAATTATTATATAATTATAATGTAGATCACTGCGGTCTTTCCGCGACCTTTATCCCTTTACGTCCGAGTGTTCTATGAGCGTAAAAATCCGACTCTATGCGCGCTTACCGACACGACACAAATAAATAAATAAGTGATTGTACCTAAAAAGAGTAAAAAACGACCGCCGTTTAAAGAGTAAAAATCGTGCAGCAGTCCCGTTTAGAATGAGAATTAGACGAGGGACGCTGAAATATTTTTGAGAGGTCCGTCCCCCCGGTGCCGGGAATTCAAACAATCGGACAGATTTCTTCGGAGCCTCCAGCTCCGTCCCGGGTCAATAATTAAAATAATATTAAACCTCTTACGGGTATATGTGTGTGTGTGTATAAACACAACAAAAAAAAAACGGCCGCCTGCTATATAATATCTCGTGTCCGCGAGTGGATCATACACGGCGGTTGACCCGCGGAGCACGACAAGGGCCGCCGGTGAGGATCAAAGACGCGCGAAGGATACGCGTACGATTCGTGGCGGCGGCGGTGGGGCTGGCCGGTCGAGGCAGCTGCGGCGGCGGCGGCGGCGGCGGCGGCGGCCGGTGCAACTTGGGAGATAAAACTCGACGGCGTCGCGCGCCACCACAGTTCTGTTCCGCGCGACGTCCGAGACACCGGTGTGGTGGTGGTGGTGCGATCATGTGCGAGTGTTGTCTGCAGCACCGTCGAACGCGCGAGTGTCGTCCACGTGCTCGTTTACGTTAAAATATTATTCTATTCTCTCTCTCCGAAATTCGCGACAAATAATATTATATATATTGTTTCGCGGCGTGTATATTTTTACTTTTTTTCTCCCCTTAAATCGTTCGTCCGCGAACAGAACACCGGAACGATCGATACGCCCGGGGTTTCGAATCGGACACCATGCGGATCGCTGCCCTACGAGTGTTGACGCTCGTCGCACTGCTGGCGGTCCGGGCGCAGACGCTGTCCAACGGGGTGGACGGCCATTACGGGGCGACCGGCGGCGAACGGTACACGAAACTCGATCGGTTCCTGCACGACAGGATGGGCCTGGGCGGCAACAGGTCCGAACAGCCGACGCTCGCCACGGACCGGTGGGGCCCGTTGTCGTCCAGGACGACCACGGCGGCCAGCGTGGCCGTGCCCGAGGACGAGGACGACGGCGGTGACGACGACGACGGCGACGACGACGACGACGACGACGACGACGACGACGACGAAGGAAAAGGAGGAGGAGCAGGAGGAGGAGGAGGAGGAGGAGGAGGAGGACGAGCAGTTGACTCGCAAAGCGATCAGGCTGAGGCACTGGAACCGTTGGGAAGAGGAAAACGCTCTTTTCGACAAAGTAATTATTACGACGTAATATAGTCACACGGATCCCCGCGACGATAGTCGATTTAATCTCTGATATTAAAAAAAAAATAATAATGACATTTAGAAAATTTATTTTAAAAATTTTTAATACGATGGTTTGATAAAGTCTCAAAGGATCTAACAACGCTATGAGTTGAAAACTACAGGGAAATAGCAGTGGATAGAGAGAGATGGAAGGAAGTGTGTATTGCAGCGATGGGCTTAAACGGCCTCTGAAGCTATTAAAAACACTTAAAAATCCCGTAATACGATATCGCAAGTCGCAGGATATACAAAAAAAAAAAAATCCTATTTTATACATACGAATTATTAGTATAGTCAAATCTAAAGATTATACTTGTACGAATATCATTCGCATAAACGCGATAAATTATTTTCTACAAACACAGAACTATTCAAATTTTAAATCGAAATCGTTACACCGAGTTCCAATGGAATTCCATCCAAAGCGTTACGTGAAAACGTTCAGTTTTTTTTTTTTTTATTTGAATTTTTAGATTCGGAGCGAAGCGACTCGAACCGTCGGTCTTACAGTAATAATTCTTTTTGTCCGTGTTACAAATTTTCGACTAGACTGCGGAGAACGGCATTTGAAAATTTTTTCCGATTTTCCCTACAGTTTCCCGACGCGTGATTTAAAACCAAAATAAACACCGAAAACTGGAAGTAAAACCATTTTCTCCGTAGTTTTTAAACGCGGTGGCACAAAAAAAAAACGCTACCAAAACAATCGTCGTCGCAGAGTCTCGAAATTCACACCGAACGCGTGTAACAATATTTTGCGATTAGCAATTGTTAAACGTTACGTTTGAGTCATAAAAAAAAAGGACGATTTTTTTTTTTTTTTTTTTTTAGGTCATACGCGTTACTTCATCAACTATGTTGAAAAAAAAAAATCACGAAAATCCGAAGTAGGATTTTTTTTTTTATTACCGTTTTAAAATTTTCCGACAAAGTGTATTTTACACCGTCGCCGCTCGGAATCGTTTGATTGAACGCAACGATTCGCCTCTTTTTCCCCCAAACTGATAGTCGTAACAAAAACTTTGTCCGAGCATAGGCGGAACTCAGGCGCGGATCCAGAAATCACAGAAGGGGGGGGGGCTATACGATGATCAGCTACCTAAAATTATACCTATTTAGGTAGTTATATGTATAATTTTTAAGCAATGACTACAGCCCAAGGGGGCTAAAGCCCCTTAGCCCCCCTTGGATCCGAGCATAGGCGGAATTAGACATTTACATTAGACTGTGCCGCTCGTGAAAATATCAATTATTATCATATACCCGTGTTAAACTATAATTACATTTATTACGTATAATTAATTTCTCAAAATTTTTTCGCGTTCGTACCCGATTTGTTTTATGACATTTACACGACACTACGTTCTTGAAAAATATAATATACATTTATAGCAACACGGGGACCGTTAGCCTGGACCAGGGCCCAGTCGGCCCAGGTCGTAGTTCAGCCTGTGCGTCCGAGTAAGCGTCCGTTTTTAACGACATGCTCGCAACGCCCGCGGCTCGCTGCGCTTTTTTTTTTTATACTTCTACTTGTTCGGAACGTACTATAAACACCGACGTATTACAATATTATAATATCTCTCGCGGTGTAGCAGTCGTTTTGACAATGAAATATATATATATATGCGTACAAATATTATAAAGTGGTTATAAAGTTATATTATTCACTCGTGTAATTCGATTGATTTATCTTTTGTAACTATATATACATATAGCGATTATGTTATGCAGTTGTGTAACGGACATCACTTATACGGACGTATTTAATATTCGAAACGGCAACAAGTACCTACGCGCACGCGTATCGTAAAGACGATGTCCAATATATTGTGCTGGTGTTCTTTTTTACAAAAACGTGTTTTTAAACGATCACTTTTTACTCGCATTCATATATAGAAGAGTGATATTATCGAAATCGTTTGACTATTTATGATTACGACACGACCGTCGGTGTGTTTTTTAATTCAAAAAAGAAAAGCGGAAGACGATTTTAAAACGTAACATTTTTTTTTTTTTTTTATGTTTTGATTAAAGTTTTAAACGAGTACGCGTCAGGTGTATTTGATTTGGCCGATGTCAATTATTTTTGTTACTACTACGTGTGTGTGTGTGTGTAAATTCGTGTGTCGGTACACGGTATAAAAAAAAAATTCTTCTATCACACACGTTTTAATTAGTTATTATTCCGATGGTCGAATATATATATATATATTTTTACTTTACTTTAAACGATTACTGTATTCACATCGGTCACGAACGTAAGGCGAAAATATTCTATAATGATTTTAAACACGACGACCTATTCGGGGGGCAATAGTGGAATTCAACGGAAAACGTAAAACTGGTAAAGTCGCTGCAGGCTTTCGTGTACATTCATATGATTCTATAATTATACGCGTATTATACGTAATACGCCGTGGAAAAACAAAAAGTGTTCTTTAAAGACGGCTATCTACGTATATAATATTACTGCGATTGGGTAAATTTAATGAATGTATATTTATCTAAAATTTTAGGGTGATAAATGTTGATATAAACGTGTATGTATTATATAGTCGCGTGGCAGGTCTTTTATCGTTCGAAAGTATCAAAAAAAAAAAAAAAACGTTCAAAATAAATTCACAATTAATTCTTACACAGCCACCGTACATAATTATTATACGATATTGAAAACCGTTGTGTTTATATAATCTTTCATAATTATTTTCATCGGCGCGCCGCTATAGTAATAATAAACGAAAACCATTGTTTTACAGCACAAATACGAACCGCTCCATCAGTTAGATGATATTAAATTACAAAAAAAAAATCAACGTCGAGTTTTTGTTGTTTTCCAAAAAATTGCTCGTATTTAAAAACGCCGAACACTCGCCGATTTTTGAGTAGTGTGTGAGAAATTCACTGCTGTCGTGTATGCGGAAGCAGCGGCGGATTAAGCAATTTGCCGCCCCTTCGTTTTCACAAGCGTTTTTCTGACCGGAAAAATGCATTATTTAACGAAATATATTATTATTAATTAAACTATTATTTAAAAACGTATAAAACAGTTTGACGTCAATACATAAATACATTTATTAAAAAAGTTTTCTTTGCCGTCCCTAAAATTTCGCCGCTCCAATCGCCCACCTGCTTGTCCTGCTCGTGGAGAGAAACCTGACGCTGTACGGATGACTTAATAATTATTGTACGTCAGTGCTACTGTAAATACAAAATATTTCGGATTTACACCGAAATTTCGTGTCATTTACCGTTCGGATATGGTCGTGGATCGACAAAAGCCGGCGGATATTATCGTCCGCCGTACGCCAAATCGCCGGACAATCGTCATTTCGGTTATTAAAAACAAAAAAATAAATAAAAAAATTACACGTATTTTATACTATACTGCAACGTGTCGATTCGATAATCATATGTATTAAAAAAAAACCTATTCATACAAAGACCTGCGTAAAACTCCGTGATTTCGCCATGGCTGCGGTTTTCTTTTATCGATTATTATTATTATTATTCGTATCGGTCATTTTGTCGCGTTACAAATCACGCAACGTTTTTTCGTTCTTTTTAAAAACGGGGGGTTTTTTTTTTTTACAAACATTTCATTTAATTTATCAATGATATCACTCGCGTCGCACCGTCGAATAATAATAATTTAAATACGCGTACACAGCGAAACACGTGCCGCCGCCGCTAATACGTCATTATTGCCATTGCATTTCGCCGTTTAAGTCGCGCACAATAAAATAGAGTAATACGATTTATTGCCTTTTTTTTTAATGTTTTACCTGTATGCGCGCGCAACGCGTCCGACGAACTCTTCCTCGTCCGATAATAATAATATTACAACAGCGACAATAAATAATAAT
Organism: Slavum lentiscoides; assembly: GCA_032441835.1. Lineage (NCBI taxonomy): Eukaryota > Metazoa > Arthropoda > Insecta > Hemiptera > Aphididae > Slavum > Slavum lentiscoides. The sequence continues at coordinate 5,351,169 of CM063713.1, forward strand.
AATATGAATGGTTTAAAAAAAAAAAATAGTAATAATAATGAAAATAATTTTAAAAAATTCCCGACGTAACGGTTGGATTCTGAAATCGTGAACTATTTTTTTTTTTTTTTGCGCTTTTTAAGTCTGCGCCGACTCCCAGACTCCTCCCGTACAATAATAATACTTTGCACACAAGCGTATATTATTATTTATGTACACGCAGTCCCGAATGCATTTTTAGCCGTCGCGGGACGGGACCGATTCCAAAAATATGCTCGGTCTCTGTTTAACGTTTAATTGACATAAATCAATCGGCATCGCGTAAACTCCGGTATTGAGTCATGACTCCGACATGTGCAGTTGCACATATTATTCGTGTTATATAAATACGTATTCTGTCACTTTTACTAAAAAAAAAAAAATATATATTTAATTGCGCAATATTTAAGTCGACCCGTCAAAATTTGTAAACTATATAATATACGTGTACGAAAACCAAAAAAAAAAAATGTTAACGGACTCGAAGTGACACAGTGGCGGCCGTCCCACGCTTAAGAAGGTGCTTAAGCACCACTTACGTTTTCGGTCGGGTGGCTGAGTAGGTCTCGAACCCCAGTCCTAAGTCCTAAGACCACTGACCAGTGCTTGACTTAGGAAAAAACTAGTAAAAGTATATAAATAATTATTAAAATAATAAATAAGTAGTAAATAATTATTATATTGGTGCACGAGTACGTTCGTTTTGATTGAATCGCCTAATTTTTTTCCCCCATAATCGAACGTATATTTAAATGTTTAGTAATATATTAAAATAATAAAAAGTAAGCTTTTTTTTTTTTCTATGTTATGTCGACAACGAATCATAATAAATTACAAAAAAAAAAATAAGACCACATTTAATAAACGTTTTTATTATTTCAGATACTACCGACTTTAATTACTATAGGTACACGTATTGAATGAGTGGTAGGTTAGAAAAAAATTGGTCCCTTTAGTGTTAGGTGGTGGTCTATTGAAAATTCTGAGCCCCCTTAAAATTTTTTTTTAAATAGCCGCCACTGATTATACGTATCATATATATATATAGTTAAAAAGACCGATTAAATATTCGTGTCGATAATTGTTATTAAACACGAATGTATACGTGACTACGGTCTTTCAATTTAATGAAACTCAATATGAGAACGAATTAAAATAAACTATATTGTACTGGTATCCGGGCTAAAATTAAGTTTAATTCGTGATTGTTTTGGAATTTAAAAAAAAAAAACTTTAAAAATGCACACGTCACTCGAAAATCGATAAAATATTCATATCAATAAAATAAATTAAAATATTTTTACGCGCAGTCGGTGTTTAAAAGTAACAAGTGTAAATCCACTATATTTATGAACAATTAAAAAAACTGAATGTCGATAGTCTTCGTACACTATCAATGCATACCTGTATTATAGACTCATATCCGTTGTACACAAATGTACATAAGGACATCGCATATATATTATGTGACACATCAATCGTTATAAAAAAACGATTATTTTTTTTCACTCATCGATTTCGATAAAAAGTCGAATAGCGTGTGTGTACAAACGCACGGAACACTCGAATGAAAACCTGCCATATAATATATATATATATATACTCGAGCTTATAGTATACACTTCTGCGCCTAACCGTATATATATATTATATAAATTATAAACGCGATAATTAAAATAATAACTGAGAAAAAAAGAGAGAAAAAAAAACGTATATTATACGATTGTCCGCGGGAATTTTTGAATATATATTTTAGAAATATTTTATTTCGGAATATCGGCGGAAAAAAATTTTGGTTTTTATATGCGCTCACGTATATTTCGCGTCTGTACATATTATAACGGTTTGTTTTTTGCGCCTGAAAATAAAAAAAAAAAAAAATACTCCATTTACAATAAGCGATTATTTTTAACAAATGCTCAGACGAGATTTTTTTTTTTTTATGCTAATTTCCTCCTAGATCCAATGGCGACTATTCAAAATAAGACACGAAAGATTTATCGTACTAATTATATGCGGAGTATATATTATACGAGTGAATTCCCGAAGCGGTTAAGCCGTCCGATCGGGTCAAGGCGGCGTATTTGAACAATTTTTCAAATGTCTTTATTATTATTGTCGGCGGCAACAAAAAAAAAAAATAAGAAAAGAAAAATCCGTAATCGAACACTACGTAGGTATATATATATATGTATAATATGTATATTGACGGTCACGTACACGCGCAGAAGTGTTTGTCCGCAGCAAAGAAACGCAGCAATCGTACGCGTACCTCGTCCTCTGTCTGTGTACGTGAAAGCAAGTTCGAGTCATGCAACAAAAAATAATTCAGAGTATCGAGTGAAATGGTGGAACGCGCGTTTTCTCGTCCAGTGTTTTGTGTGTAAAAATTCGGTGTCGACGTCGGTCTTCTGCGGGGGCCTAACCAGAAAAAAAAAAAAACACCGAAACGAAATGCGTGTGTAAAAAGAGATGTACCGATTCGCGCCGCCCGTAATGAGAAAATATTGTGTCCCCGGACACGACGTCTTAAACAAAAAACGAAAATTTATTCAATTTTAATCTTTATATTATAATAACAACCCCCCCCCGCACCCCACCCCGCTATCTTGTAATTAGAATTATAAAGTATTTAATTACGTTTCGCCATTAAACACTAATAATAGATAGGTATTGAGAATTACACGTGATTTATAACAAAACGATTAAACACGCATTTGTATACTTGATATAGAAAAAAAATAAAAATCTGGAATTTGTTAACTTTATTATTTAAAAATTAAATAGTCGAATTAAACGATTTAATTGGAAATTTATACTGATAATATATCATACGTATGGGCTACAACCGCGGTTTCGAGTGTAATTTTGTAATTTGGTATCGCACACACCTGCAGTTATCGTCACGGAGCACGTATTTCATATAACGTATGTGTACGTAAAAACTACGTATTGTGTTGATTGACTGGAGTTCAAAGTCACGTTTAAAGTATAGAAAAAAAAAAAGGCCTATTCAGGGGATATATGCGCACGCCACTGACCGCGATTACGATCAAAACACTTTTGTAAAAAATGAAAAATGAAAATAAATACGCGTGGAAACAAACAAAACGCGCGTACCCGGTGTAAATCTCGCAGCGTATAAGACTCAGACCCGTACGAATAATGAATGCGGCTGCAGACGGAAGGATGTGAACGGTTATTATAATACGTACAGTGGTAATTGATTACAATATATTATCCGACGAAAAGAAAAAAAATACCCGTTCGTGTCGGTGTTTCGGTAAACCGTCTTTTTTTTTTTTTTCTCTATTAGCATTGACCATCACTGAGTCCCATAAAAACGTATTATATTGTTATAAAAAAAAAAAAAACCTGCGATAATCCGCAATTAGTTCCGTCGAAATAACGTCCGAAAATATTTCGGCGGATTACTTTTAAATAAATAACAATAAGCGATTGGTAATTTATCAAACGCTGGCGAGATTATGAGATTTATGACGGTGAAAAAAAGAAAACACTCTACGTGATATATTAACTGTTCAATAATAATAATAGTGAGTAATATCGATCGAAACGACGCGTTATCAAAATACACCAAAGTCAAATTAGTTTACAGAATTTACGACGGATTTTCAGCTTTAATTTAATCCCTATATATACGTATAATTCGGGACTCGTTCGTATTATAATATAATAAGTGTATAAAAAGGGATTTGAATAAGGGACGCGCTCGGTTAGGTCTTCTTAACGTACATAACGGTGCCGGCCGGGGGGAATGAAGAACAGCGTATAATTCATTTAATATTTCAACGTATTTATTATATAAAAAAAAAAAAAAACGGTTTTTTTTTTTTTGAAAATAAAACGGAATTGCTGAGTACTGTACTCGGAGTGCACGCGCGTTTTGATTACGGATTTTTTTTTATTTTTTTCCGTCGTACACAAAAGTCGTTTCTGTGTTTTGAAATCGTTTAGAGTGCAAAATACCGTATCGTTATACACGCTGCATAATACAATATAATAGTGGAAAACGTCACGAGTCGACAAATTCGCCCGACGCTTCGGACATATACGATTCGATATTAAAAATACGACGAAAAACCGCCGCGGCGATTCGGGGTGTTTTTGTGGTGCGGTTGATTTATTATGATATTTATGGCTATTTTCTTTATATCAAACCGAAAACTTCCTATTTTTCTCTCTCTCTCTCTCTCTCTCTCTCACTCCGTAATATAAAATTTTTAATCCGCCGTCCGCGACCCTCCCGACGTGTTTATTGTCACGGTTTCTGCGGCTTGTCCGCGGGGTCACACTATTACGCTTTTTCAGCTGTTCCAATAACGCGCGCGCGCGCACTGTTTTCACAAAAACCAACGGGAAAAAAAAATGACTAATGGATTTTACAACGCGTACTGTACGTATGTCGCGTTTATACTGCACGTTACGCAACGACGACGGTACTCGAGAAAATTATTATTACAATATTTTTACGCTCGTCGTAATATATATCATATATACTCGTATAATACAAACCAGAACGGTTTTTCGTAGTTTATTTTCAGCACGCTTTTATTTTTTTTTATTTCGAACGCGCCGTTTTATTTGTTATAAGACGCGTGTCGGCCGCAGCCGTTTTTCACGTTCTTCCGATCTGTCGTTGAAATCATGTGAAATTTATCGCGAGTGGTTTTTTTCCACGACGACTACGTGGGCGCGCGCGTACGGCAGACCGACGACGATCGGAGAATTCGATTCGCTGTTAGTAGTAGTACGCGGCACCAGAAAAATGAGTTTAATCGAACACACGAGATTCCCTTTAAAATCACTTATATATATATATCGTTATATTCTGAGCACGATTTATTGTGTACGCCGTTAAATCGATTTTGACCGAACTACACAATATTATATAATACTGACTTTTGCCAACGATAAAGCGAGGAAAATGTGTTTTTTTTTTAATAATTATTATGCGCGATTACAATGTTTTATTAACACGATAATACAATATTACAAAGACTATATATATATATATTTACTATTTTGTTTCGAGTAAAATTACTCGATTATAAAAATTGTTCAATTTTTAAACAATTAAATGAATGGTTAAAAAACAAAAATAAATATATATATATATATACGTATATTTTAAATAAACGTTGCCTGATGTAATTTTTATATATGGAAAAAATTAAAGACTGGAATAGTGATAAGTTCGCGGTGTTTTATATTTTTTATAACTTTTTATGTTTGATGGGAAACCATTTTCGCTGCATGCCCCAGGGTCTTTTAATCCGGCCCTGTTACAGACGCGTCCTTGCGGAGGGGGGCGATCGCCTCCCCTCCATTAGGTCACCGACCATTATGAAAAAATATATATATACCAAGTTTTTCTAACACTCGCCGTAATATCAAAACGACATACGGTCCAACAATTTCGACATGATAATCTTATAATAAACGTTTAATCTGGAATTCAATGGTGAACAATTTCTGTTTTTTTAACTACTCAAGGCATATCTTTCTTTTTATGAATATTGTTTTTTTAATAATATATAGTTTTTTTTTTTTTTTTTACACCCAAATAAAGAATCATTTAAATTAATTGTATCCAATACACACGTAATACCACAAATAAACAGTTTTGTTCGAATTGCGACAAATTTCAAACCCTGACGTAATTAATACTTCCATCAGAAAATTTGCCCCCCGCCCCCACATGAAACTCACCTGAAAACGCATCTGCCCTGCAGTTAGTATACGTTTCAATATGGCTAGTGTTATTATATGATTTGTAAATATCCTCCTCCGTTGTTCGGCGGAATATTTATTTCGAATAAAAAAAACCGTCGTGAAATTTGCGAATCTCCGATTGTAGACGGCGGACTCGCCATACGCCGGGGCTCGAGTTACACACTGCAGGTCATTAGGCGACAGGGCCGTAGACACGGGGGCGGGGTTTAGGGGGTTCAAACCCCCCCCTTCAACATCGGAAAAGTAGAAATTTCAATTTTTTTTTTACGCACAACAGCATTGCAGATGTTACAGTAAAATGTATGTTCATATTTAGATTTTACCAACATATTGATGTTAAGTAGATTTGTTATTTATGAAAAATAAGTACCTAATAACAATGTGTATAATAACATTATGTATAAATGTTTAATTTGGTCTATGCCATTATAAACTTTGATAAACATGATTACAGATTTTTGTGCTGATAAATCATTACGATACACGTTTATAATGCACGAATCAAGATAGCACTGAACCCCCCGTATAAAAATCCTATCTACGGCACTGCTAGGCGAAATCAAATTTTAGCCGCTCCTAAGATTAGTTTACACTCCACCGTCATAAAATACAAAAAGCGCTTACCTCCCCTATAGTCTTTTTTTTAATCATATTAGAAAAATACGTATTATTTTAACATTTACATATATATATATATAGGATACGTAGTCAAAATAATATGAACCGAATACATTATTTATATATATATATTTAGCTGTGCTCGTCGTCAGATGAATAGTATACCGTCATTTTAATGGATCCTCGAGAAATTCAATATCGAAATACTTTCATCGTAGACGATATAATATGTACAAATATGTTCTCTGGAATTTCATTATTTACTCGGATACCCATCACTACCGCGATGCGACTGTTTGAATTAATGCACTTTAATACTGCGGTACACAACAATATATTTTAACATATTACACGTAGTCACGCTGCAGGTAGGCGTTTAACTGGTGAATTAAAAAATAAGAATAAATATTTTTTTCTAACACGTTGATAGAAATCTTAAATAAAAAAATAAAAAATTATTAGGATCACTTTTTTTGAAAATACCGCTCTAGGCAGGTGCCTTTAGCTCGCCTTTAACCCTGCAGTTCGACACTATACTAATACGCGGATAACGGGATGGTAAACAGAACGGATTTAATATATTTTTTTTTTTTTTACTTCGAGTACACCATTTTATTTCGTTAATTTTTTTTATTCAAAACGTTTTAACGCGATATAAACAGTGATTACACTTTCAATGTATTGCTAAATACGTTTTAAATGCGTGTCGTGTAAGTATGAATTAAAATCTAAAAGTTTTAAGTGCAATTTTTCGCAATTTTTGGATTTTTGTTGTAATTTTATTGGATTTACTCATTTGTACAACTATTTTAGTTACAGTCGAACCTCGACCGTCGTATTATAGATAAGATTATACTTTAATGGTGATGACATGATTATATGATGTATATTTGTATTATATTTATATTAATTATTTTATTTATATGTGTATATTTAAACAATGATATAGTTGTAAAATAGATTATAATATTATAAATTTAAAACATTTATAACAAAACGTTGTTATGTTTTAGTGTAATTTTAAATATTTTATGTGCAATTTTTGATATTTTTTTAGTGCAATACTGCAATGAATTTTACTAGTTTTTTAGTACTACAACATCCGTCCCCTATGGTGATGATTACCGTTATAATATTATCGTCGTCACACTGCGTATTTCCACCAAACACATTGTGAACAAAAATGTGTACTTCTCCGACACGAAAGTCAATCGTTATTATACATACAAGTGCAGTTGTGAAATAATGGGATTTTTTTTTTTTGACAGTTGACTGAATTAAATGACAGTGTCTTTTATATAATTACAAAAACATATTGATTTTCGTATTAACACAGTCGCGGACACTGATTTATATCACATTACACTAATTTTAGACACAATATAAAATTAATACTACGAATTCCGTTTGAAAATTTCATAACGAACGTAAATAATAGGTACATTGAAACAGCAGACGAGTGTTAATTAATTATGAAAATAACGCCATACATCGTACATTTCACATATAATATTACATATTATGTATAGTTTTTATGTTTATTCAAATGTGTTGTTCGATAGAAAGAAAAAAAGTACAATTATTAATCGTATGAATATTCAATATTATATTTTTTTATCGTTTCGTTTCTAAAATAACGCTGTACATTTCGAGTAAGAAAAAAAAAGAAAAAAATTGTACTAAATTCATTTTTTTTTTTTTTTTTTTTACTTCTCAGTTCTCGCACGAAAAATCAGAATGTAGCTGCTCGAGTTTCTTTTTTTAAATTATATTCGACTATACTATAGCAATATATACAAATTTTTTAACCGACTCGAATTTTATAATAGATAAACTTGTGCGCGTATAATTTGTCGTAAATACACGCGTATACAAACTCATATAATTCTTATTGCCGACATATTTTTATGTAATCCGTACACGATACGTGTACCGCGGTGTATACATATATATAGAGAGAGAGTTAAGTGCAGCGTTCAATGTTTTTATCTCTAAGGTATGACAAATATCTTATCGGAACAATTTTTTAAAACTGTAAAATATATTGTATACGAAGCTATTTTTTTTTTTTTTTTATATATACTAAATCAAAGTAAATTAACATTGAACAGTGTGGAAATTTAAACGTTACAAATCCTGACGTTTACACGATCGTATAATTTCGTTAATATTATTATAAATCGTAATAATGTTTTGGTGGCGGGTTATATCGAATCGTTTTACGGAACGTGCGCGCAGTATATTATACCTGCAGTGAAAACTATCGGCTAAAATCACTCCTTTTCTCCTCTATTCGTATAAATCCTTTTCACAACTCCGGCTACCGTGTACCTACGCGTATAATCTTTCGCTGTAATCGTCAGATACAACGAGCGTTATAAATACGAATTAAATTATTATTATCGTATGGTAAAATATAACAGCAAGATAACACACATAATAGATGGTATATAAAAAATAATATGTAAATCAACTAATTTTAAACACATAAAAAAAAATTTGTAAAAAAAAAAAAGTCTAACATAAATGGTAACTTTGTCATAGGTTTATGTCCAATGTTCTAATCCGATCGAGTGCATTAGTGGATGCGTTATGGATTTCATCCATTGTCCCTTTGAAACGTCGAAATGGGACAGTCTTTTGTTATGTGGCTTACGGTTTGGACTGGATGACCGCAGTCACATATATCGGACTATCTCTCATTCCCCATTTAGCTATTAGTTCACCACTTCGTCCATGGCCCGTTCGTATTCCGTTAATCGTCACCCATTCTCGTCGTGTGAGCCAGGAACTCGGGAGCTTGGGTCTTTAATGAGGTTATTTTTATCCGGGTTAGAATCATTCCATTCCGATTTCCAGTCATCTGTACTGTTGAATTTATACGAATCAAATAAGGTAAACGACGGGAGCGTATTTAGAAATTTTTTTTGGGGGGGGGGGCTGAGGCGTTGAGTAGATATCATTGTTGAATTATTTCTACATTCTAATGCAAGACTAAATCTTAAAAATAGGACAAATTACCAAATATTCTCAACATTTTAAAACAACTACATATTAGGAAATTTTTAAAAATATTAAATTTTAATAATATCCTATAGCCATAGGGCGTAGGAATTAGTAAAGAAAGTTCCTGAAATTTCGTGGAGGGGGGCTGGAACCCCATCAGCTCACCCCCTCCCCCATAAATACGCTCCTGGTACACGGCGATGATGACATTATTATACTGACGCACAGAAATTGTATATGGTTCGCGCGCGGCACCGCGCATTGAGTTTGCCGGGAGGAACGCCGCACGGTTATTATAATATTATATATATATATATTATTATGCAGTAGAGTAGGTACGCCGGACGCTGCGGCGTAAAATATTATTTTCGATTTAATACGATTTTCCGACCACCCATTAAGAAAAAGAAGAAGGAAACGGCGGCGTCGGTTTTTTTTTCTCTGTCTGTAATTTTTTTTTTTCATACGTATATAATATATTATTCAATTCATTTGACCGAATAAATATTATACTCGAACGCGTTATTGCCGCGGCGGCACTTTGTGCCGAAGGTCAGCGGACCCAGATACGGCGACTGCGTAATGTAATAATAATAATAATAATCGTCTATGCTAACGTATCATCGTACTCTGCGACGCAGTGCAGGACGGGACAAAAACGGTGCGGAAAGCTCGAGGGGAGTAGGTCGTTAAAAATCGCGGTTTAAAGATTTTTACTTTTTTTTTTCATTTTTACAATTCGCGCAGAGGCGCGGTGTATAAGAAATGTCGCCGATCGACGAAATCTGCATTCGTTGAGGAATTCGTTAAGAACCCGCGCGAGCCGTGTTGATGACGAAAATACGGTACGGATTTTATGGTTTCCGTAAGCTCGCGTTTAATAGCGCACGCTGTTACAACAGGTAACATACAATATTGTAATTGCTATTTGTGTACGCAGGTACGCGCTTTGAAAATTCGATTGCTCTGCTCATATTTTTTTTACGACCCCGTGTATAATAAAAAAAAAAAAAAAAAACGGTTAAGTGGTCGCGCGAACGCGTCGCGAGTAGACCCCGTCGTCGTTTATTATAGTGATGGATCGTTCTGAGAATTCAATAGGAAAATCGTTTGTTTTTTTTATTATTATTATTATTATATTAAGAAATCGTGTTTTTAATAGGACAACGATACAACCGCACTGCAGTTGTTCTCAAACGGTTCTGAATGGGCAATATTTACGCAGACGCGTCCTTGTATGGGAAGGAGGAGGGGGAGGCGATCGCCACCAATGAGCTCACCTATAACTACGAGAAAAAAAATATATATATTCTAAGTTTTTCTAACACTCATACTGGCCAGGGTGTGCTAGTGTGCTGTAGCACACCGGGCCGGTTCAATATGTCAATAAAATAGGTAATTGATTGTTTCTAATAAAAAGATTGAATACTAACATAAGTTTTATTTTGTTCGTGGACCTGTTATTACGTTTTTTTTGTTTTGCACTGATTACAATTTTAGTGATATCATTTATTCACTATTGTAATCGTAATACGGTAATTTGTGTTTTTCAAAGATCCAAGACCAGTGGTGTATTTATATAATCAATCGATAAACGGGTCGGTATAAAATGAGTTTGGGCCGTTTATAATTGTGGAATACTGGGTCGCATGCCTCCCGGTCCGCCCCTGCTCATATAATATCAAAACGACACGCGGTCCACGATTTTAACACGATAATCTTATCACAAACGTTTGATTTGGAATTCAATAGCGAACAATTTTTTTTTTAAACACTCTTGACGTATCTTTCTTTTCGTAAATATATATTGTTTTTTAAAAACATGTATTCTTTTTTTTTTTCGTTTTGTTGCGCCCAAATAAAGAAAATCGTTTTAAAGCGCTTGTATCCAATACACGCGTAATACCACAAATAAGCAGTTTTGTCAGAATTGTGACAAGTCTCAAATTCTGACGTCCATCAGAAAATTCGTCCCCCGACCCCCATAAAAATGACCTGAAAACGCCCCTGTAAAGACGATTTAAAAGTAATTAAAATGGTAAAAAAAAAAAAAATTGTCCAGCGGTTTCAGTATACTTGTATCATTTTTCTTTTTTCTACGTAAAAACGATTTTTATAAAAAAAAATTAACTTGTTTTGCCGAAGACTTCTCGAATCCTACTTATACTTAATAGTAGGATTTGAAAATTTTTTTTTTTTACAATATTTAAAGGAGAATTTTATTCGTGTCGTCAATAATGTGCTTAATTTTTTTTTTTTTCAAAACGCTACGCTCAATAACGTTTGAAATGTTTAAATGGAAAACTAAAAAAAAAAAACAGTCGAACGTTTACAATGAGGAACAATACTTGAATAGTAGATTAAAATCTAAAAACGATACGACCCGTATAAAATGTCTCCTCTGCACATATATCGTAAAAAAATTAGAAATCCACTATTATAAATACCGTTCGAAAAACGTAATTGTCCCCTCCCCCATTAATGAGCCTTACGCGAGAATAGAAACCGGTGGTGTGCGGCGTCATCTCATAAATTTTTCATGATTTACGCGACGATCGATAACCCTGCGATACAATAGCGGAGGATCACAAAATTATTTGACAATTTTTCAAACGATCGTTTCCTACAGTTTCTTTTTTCTCATTCTCCACGTCATCCGACTATTTTCGTATGTCCATTCAGCGATGTAAAAACTTTATCTTATATTCTATCGACTATATAATTGTTGTCGTACACGGTATTAATCGAAAAAAAAACCGACTATCGGTTTTCTCTTATGACGTTTTTTTACGAATTTTCGTCGACACGACAATAAACATTGTTTTTACGCCGTCGTTTCCCGTGTAAATAGCATCTATTATATACAGGACCTGCATACGTTTGTGTTAATAATAATAATCGGTTGCTCTCCGTTTAAAATTCAGATAACGGCGATTCCTTTAACAACTGCAGAAATATAACGGTGAGAGCAAAGAAAAAAAAAAAATTAAAAAATTCCGTTACTTAGCGAATCGTTTTCGAAATTTTTCCCGTCGCCGCCGTCTAGACTTTTAATAATATTAATTGAAATTTTATCTCGTATACGTCGTGTAATTTAAAATAACCATAAAGCGAATTTCGCGTTCACTAGCGAATATATATATATATATATTTTAATGAAACACAAAAATTAACGCACCTATTTGGTTTTTATTAGATTTTTTTTGTTTTTAATCGCTCGAGTCGTGTGCAATAATAATTAATGAACTGAATTTCACCCAGACTGCGCGCGATAATTGAAATTGCGATGGAAAAATAAAATTGTCACTGCAGTACAGTTATTATATTGTACGGATTGTGTGGCCAACGTCTATATTTGCATCCGAAACCGGCGCGTCTCTGCAGTAACAGCAGAAGCGTTAAATTATAATACGGAATATATTATATAGTAGATACTGAGTGCGTGCTACTTTTTCGTAAAAAAAAAACACTAATAATTAGGGCTAGGATTTACACGCGTTGGCATAGTTTTTCTGCAAACTTCTAATTACCGCTTTTGTTTGAAATGTCCACGAATTACGTCGCGATGAAGCAAATGGTGGTCATTTTATTTTGCGTATTTTGAATAAAATGCGTATTATTGCATATTTCAACAATAAACACCTAAAATGCGTGTTTTATATGGTATATTTTAGCCGCGGCGCGGTTGGTAAAAGAAATAAAATAAAAAATAAGTATAAAAAAACAATATAAAAAGTATAAAAACATAGGTACTAAGATCTAACAGAAGAACTTTTATTTTTAAACATTTTAAACACCACGTCGTTGTTTCATGTAATACTTTCGAATAAAATTTATAGTTTATAATAATATTTTTAATATTTTAGAATTAAAAAATGTTGTCTTTGTATTTTGTGCCATATTTTTGACATATTTTTGCGTATTTTTTTTATTAAAAATCGAATGCATATTTTACCAGTTCTTATTGCATATAAATCCTAGCCCTACAGTAATAATGAACGTACCTAATAAAATTTAACATTAAATCTTTGTGATATTTTAGTACCTATACGCAACGATTGAGCCGATTGCACGATATATAAATGTTTTTGCATTTATAAAAATTCGTTATACGAATTGAAAACAATAATGTTTTTACACAGAGTGACCGACCAGTAACAATAATGGTTTGAACGATTAAAATTTTGTATTTTATTTATATTTTCACGATTTCTGCGTTATATATTGTTACCACATTACTGTTACGATTATTATTACACTACACTTCAGGGTGGTTCTCTTAGGCCTCTTTACGATCAATTCGCGTGCAGCCATAAAATCCCGTGTACTGAAATAAACCATTAGGAGTAGTCGGTGCAGTAGGAAAAAAAAACCGCACGCGCTCTGTATAAATGCCACTTTTTTATGAGTTTCAAACATTTTTACAACATTGTTGGCTGTAATTCAGCTGCCGTTTTTTTAGATCGCCACGGAAACTGAAAGAGTCCCTGGCACTGGACCATTTTTAAAGCCCACTGTCGAACAACACAATTTATTATTATGTCTTAATAACAAATAATAATCGTAAGATTTACACAAAAATTTAATTGTGTTTTAGATTCGATTCAAAAATATATATATATTATTGCAGCGATTCCGGTGTTCTACGAATGCTACGATTCATTATTGATTATTATAAATCGAAAGATTCGATACGAGACTGATTATATTATGAGCAAAGAGGCGAGTTAAAAAATACAATTACAAATAGAAGGAATAGTTTTATAGTAGTGACGAGAAATTCTTGAGAAAAAGATTCTTTTTTATCTCTTCGGTATTTCGTATTATACGTGTAAAAACGGTTAAAAAAAACTGTAATAAAAAAAAAATGAAATTTAATTTAATTTTTAAAAAAAAATCGATTTTATTCGGTTATAATTAAAATAATAATAATAATCCGAGAGACGATAATTTTACTTACAGTATTATTTGCCTATTATTAATTATTAATATACTCTTTTATAATTTTGTTTTTATGAAACGTATAATTTTAAGACTCGATTCTGTAATTATAGATATTTGAGAAATATTAAAAAATAATCGACAATCATTTCTTTTTCTTTTTTTTTTTTATGAACGTTTACGACTTGAAGTATTTAAATAATAACACGTTATTTTTATTAATATATTTAATATACAGCGAAATTGTAATTTAGTGCCGATCTAGTCTTACCGGCATTTTTCATGTATAAAGTTAAATAATATTTTAACGTCCCGTGTATAATATAATAGCCGTTTTTCAAACGCGACGATTCACGGTTGTTTTCACGTTAAAATTATAACAATATGAAATCAACTTTAGGCTTATAATAAAACGAGACGAGTGAAATGAATCACTGTGGCGACGTTTTAATTTCTATAATTAGGCGTATTATTATTTTTATTTAAAAACGCAAAATAATCTTTACGAAATACAATAGTAGGTACTTTAAATATATTAATTATAAAAAACGGTTATGTACTATTCAGTATAGAACTAAAAAAATTTAAAAAAGTACAATAATAAAGCGATAAATTTTGTAATTCAAAGTATGCAGTAATTACAAATATTGTTACAGCAATACATTATATTGTAATAAAAAAAAAAAAAATGAATTACATTATCTGTCGTAAGGTATTTCTTATCGTAGCAATTTATTTTCTTGCGTTATTATTCGCTATACATATATTTTTTTTTTTTTAAGAATTAATCTCTTATATGTTAATAATGAAAATATTTCTAAAAAATATATAACACTCAACATTATCGCGTTGTCTTTATACGTGTTTTTTTTTACAAATAAATCTATAAATATCATCGCATTAGTCGAGATCTCGTGTGGATTCGCAAATTTAGGCCAATACGCGCGTATACGTATTATTATCGCGTTGCACGCACTAATTCCAGTAATGGATCGGCCGGCCGCCACGCTTTTGGCGAGAAATTTTATAACCACACATGATATACACTATATTAACATACACACAAATCGCGCATATATTTTTTTTTTTTTACTTTGAAGTCGTTTCAGTACACTTTGTGAAATGGTTCTGCTATTTTTTTTTTATATGTACAACGGCAATTCCGCGTATTTAAACTATACATACTATAATATTATTATACGTAAGGCCGCATATACGGACGACGATAAAATAATATAACAACCTCTAATACATTGATCAGGCCTGGAATATAGGTCAGAACGTCATTGTGATAAACGTAAAAAAAAAAACCCCGCGTTTCTCAGCTTCTCGGTACAAGTCTGGTGCAGACACTCGAAACCGAAGGACGACACAAAATTACGTTTGGCAAAAAGAAAATCCGCGGAATAATTTTTTTTTTCTCTCTCTCTTCGTAGAAAGCCGCGCGCGTTTATTATTGTATTTATCACGATTTTTTTTTTTACAGATAAGACGGCAATTATTACCGATAATAATAATTATTATACGATACGTAAATACACTTGTATAGGAGGTCACTAGGTAAATCTTTTTTTTTCCCCTTCTCCCGATTTATAAATGATTAATTAACACGTATTATACATTGCGTTGTACATTTATAATTAAAACGGAACGCACTTATAATCGTGTGTGTGTGTGTCGGTATTTCACCGGGTTTTCTTTTTTTATTATTATTATTATTTCCTAATGACGTAATGCCGTTTCACGCACGAAGAAAAATAAACTAACCACTTCATTCGACGGAAACACGAATGTTTTTCTATTTTAATGTCATCTTAAAAAAAAAAAAACAACACTAAACAATACACAACGTTATATTATCTTCTGGAATTATTCACGCGAAATAACTCTTCATGCTCTTGCAGTACAAACGTTAAACAACACTTATGTTGTCCCGCGCACGATCACTCTTCGGGATTATGCCGACAGCTTTATAAACACACACGTACTCGTATACAATTATAATATATATATATATATATACGGAGTTTAGCTCGGACTCTATCGAATAGACATTATTACATTGATTATTATAGGATTATAATACACATTTTACGCAATACACGTTCTGTACGAGTGTGTGTTTACGCGTATGGGCCGGTTGTAGAAATGTCGATTTCGTTCTTGAGAACGAAACGCAGCCGGCCATTTGAACACTTGAAATCCGAGTCCGTCGGATATTGTCATTAAACACGACTGTAATATTATAACGGAAACCCATAAGCAAACGCTACGGCCGGTTCATAAGAGTGTACATTATTATATTAATTAATTTCTTTTTTTTTTTTTACGAAACGACAAAGACGGTTTTTTTTTTATTATTATTATTTTATACGACAATCCGTTTTGCCATCGTTATACCACGAATTTTATTTCGAATTCAATGTTTCCCCGATTCGGAATACACTAAAAAACGTTTCCGAATACGCGTACGCGGTGTCGTAATACACGTGGTATGTCATTACGCCTACTAGTTTTCTTAAATTATTATCATCGTCGAGAACAACAACGGCAACAAGTGAATGTACACGCATATAATATTAACGACACGAGCACAATATGGCAAAAATAAAAAAAATTACAATCGATATAATATTACGTATTATCAGCTTATATATATTCGTCGAAACGATTTTTTTTTTTATCGACGCATTTTTTTTCCCCGAGCTAATAAAATAGGCGACACAATAACCCGGCGAGGAAACATTTTGTCGATTATTTTTTATTACACGCTCGTTTTTCAAAAAAAAAAAAAAAATTGTTTAAATTATATATACGAAAAAAAATAATAATTAGGTAACGAAATATCGATAAACATGTATGTATATATACGTATATTATTATCGATACAAGATTAATTTATAATATATGATAAGCGCGCGTCTCTTATTATTCATACAAATATTATTACAGTGATTGGTCGAAATGGGGGGAGGGGACGATGCCGTCCCTTCACTTTTTTTTAGTTAGCACATTTCGAAGGAGTGCTCCGATCTCTTCGGCCACAGTTTGTTTCCGGCAGCAATTCGCAACTAATTGGTACTTTAGAGAGGTCATTTAGCGCCTAAAAATATAGCTCAAAAATGCTAAAAATGCAATTTCGTCTTAAACGATTGTTGTTTATTTCTTCGTAATTTTGAATCTAATTACGGTCATAGAAACCTGAAATTTTCACCAAATATGTAACTTTAAACAATATTTACGAGAAAAGTGAGCTCCGCTCAGATTCGTTTTATCGAGTGCAATCACTATTATCATTGCTTTCAAATTTAAAATAAAAACAAAATTCTAAAAATCTTTGCCCAAGTAATTCTCTTAAGCGATATCCACAACACCCCGCGGCTCGTTACCTTTTTTTATATAATTTGTAGTAGTTATATTGCCTAATTTTTTTTTTTTCTTTATAAGAACTATTTTGTTTTCTGAAATTTTAACATTCAGTAGATCTAAACGTCACTTAATCACAATCATAAAAATATATTTCACCATCGAGTTTAATAGAGCTGGTGTTAGAGCCTTTTGTTTAAAAAAAAAAAGACTTTTTTTTTTGCATATTTTTCACAGCTTTGCCCCCCGTTCAGAACTTATTAAATCACGACGACACTGCTATTTCGATCCACTTCGACCACTGAATATAGTCGTTATTAGTATTTTGAAAAACGTAAAGGAAAGGATTTCAATTTAACATTCCTTGAAAATCCTTTTCCTTTTTAAACTTTTTTATAGTTATTACCGTTTAACGTACAACGGATTTATTTTCAACGATAATGAGTGAAAACAACCACTAGATACTGTGTGTATATTTTACGACTATTGACAATATTTAATTTGTGTTTTTTTCTTTTCTTTTTCTCGTCCAGTACAGAAAATCCCTTAAAAACTACAGCGTCGAAAGTCATTGTCGTTCTTTCCGCGCGGTCACTTATATATATACGTATGTACACACGCATGTATATTTAACGCGTACGTGATATTATTGTGTCCCAACCACGCGACGTGTTCAATTAAAATTTTGACGTATAGTATATGAGTTTAGTATTTGAGTATTTATAGTATGGTATATGAGTCAATCATCGTCTTATTATTATTGCCGAATTAAAAACTCATGTTCCCGGTCTTGTTTTCCATACGAATTGCGGGAGAGTGCGGCGGTGACGAGGTTATTATATATATATATACGAAAAACCATATAAATCTCTATTTACGTGCTTGTCGTTCGTTCATTAACGGTCTACGAATATATATGTTTAAAATAAACTAACAACACACACGCGTATATACAGCGCGTTCCACAATAATGAGAACGAACCGACTTTGGTCGTCGTTTACATTTTCAAAAGCGAAAAACAATTCCTATCTCGAAGGTCCATGCGCGCCGTACACGTACGGCTCAAGGAGTGACTGACGAATTCAATTCATTACTTACCGCTGTATCACACTTTGTTTTCATTCCGCCACGGCGGCGAGTCCGCAACAAAAAGCGTTTCGCGTTTTTAAACTACCAAATCGTAAACCAGACTATGTTCCTACGTCGACGCGCTCGAGAATCGTTTGTCTGCACAAATCGAAGATGTACAATCAGTGGCGCCGGAGAAGGGGGGCAGAGGGGGCAGTTGCCCCCCCAGATATAATTCTGGGAGGGCTAAGTTATACTTTTGCCCCCTCGGATAAAATGAACAGTCATCATCAATGTAAACATATATAATTAATCTCAAAATAATTCTATAAATCATACAATAACAAGAAGATGGTAAAACTACAGTACATTTTATCAACATCTAAAAATAAATATGCTACGGGTTTTTAATTTTTGCATCTGTGTCAGTCGTGGATTTTGTTTACTTCCTCGAGCATACGTATTTTTTTTATAAAGGAATAACTTCCTTTTATTGGTTATTAATGTTATTAACTTTGTACATATGTTACTACAATATACACAAACACACATATTTTAAGTAAATGATACACATACTAAATAATATATTATATATTTTATATATATATAGGTTAGGTTAGGTATATATATATATATATATAAAGAAAAACTATGATATTTTCATATATATTTTTTGTTTAACTGGTTTCATACATTCTTAGACATTTTATATACCTCAAAATGAGGCAACATTGATAAAAAAAATGTTTAGTTTTTTGTTTATAAATTATTGAAAAAAAAAAATATATATATATATTAAATGTTTGCCCCCCCGAGTGAAAAATAGTTCCTGCGCCACTGTGTACAATACCTTCATCTTTCAACGGGACCTTTCTCGGGGATCTTTCTCAGTGAAAACCGTCCGCAACGTTCTCACTCCCTGACGTTCACGCCATTATTCCAATCTTCTTTCTTTTGGGGTAACGTAAAACGTACGGCCCGCACCAGCAATACCGTCTTCGTTTGATGAACTGAAAACGCGAATCTCGTCGGCTGCGCTGTCACGCCTACTGCAATTATGGCTACGGCGAGTTTTACAGGAATTCTCGAATACCGTCAACGGTGGGAGACGTTTGTGAGAGCGTCCTGTAACCCTGTTCGTTTTTATAATATCTCTTACCGATAAAATATGTAAAATTATTCTAAATCGGTTCATTCTTTGTGGAACGCCCTGTACATCCGTGAGCGTTAATATCGTTATGTACAACCGAAACGATTTGAAAGATAATATTATTTTATGTGCCCGCGCCGATAGAATAAAATGTATACGAGTATTAATAATATACATTCGTCGTTTTTTTCTTATTTCAATTCAATTATTTTACGCGATATAATGAAATTACATACGAATTTAATATAAAACACGATTTATAAAATCGAAAAATTAACGCGTACCTATTTGAATTTAACGTAATAACTATTATAATATAATAAATAATTTAAAAAAAAAATGAAAATAAAGTGCACTCGCTTGATAAAATCAATCGACATGTAAGTATTGAAATAATGCGTTATTTATAAATTTTATATTATTTATATAATAATGGAAAAAAAAAATATATGTAGTTTTGATATATCAATAAATAATAGACATCGGTTCGAGTTCAGAAGCTCTGCCATCGACTAAAGTCGTACGTATCTGTCTGGGATCTGAACGCGTACGAAACGCGTTATTTTGAAATATTTACGCGTCTAGGCTTTGATAGTTTCACAAAAAAAAAAATAAATAAATAAAAAGAATTTTACAATGGAACGCGTACGCAAACAAAATATCTATTTTTTTTTTTCTAAAGATAAAAACGAAGGGACTGTGCGCGGTCTGTTCAATGTACTCGTTTTCCTAACAGGGATTATCGGTCTATTCGTAAATATTTACGCGTCAAAAACGAAAAATAGTGTAACGAAACCGGAAAGCATAACCCGAAAGTGTATATACAAAAAACCGCTATCGTTCGGAACGCGTTGAATAGGAACGTAATTTTTTATTATTTTTTTTTTCTCTACATTTAAACTGAAAAAATAACTTTACACTTCATTAGTGCCAACTGTTTGTGTTAAATGAATTTCGGTAAATTCCTTAAATATACGTTAGTTAAGACGTTCCGGCAAACAACGAAACGAGTGTCGCGGTGACGCGTACACGGTTTCGTACGATTTAATTACGTTTGCTTGTACATAATATTGTTACGGTGCTATTTGGAATACACAAAATAATACATAGTAACGTTAATTGTAACTTATTATTATCAAGGCCCGTAATCGATTACAGTGTTTTAGAACGAGTCAAATCGGCCGTTGAAAATTAATAAATGTTATGTACCTACTTATACGAAGACCCGACGTTTAAGTATTGATTATAGTTTGCTGTAGTTATTAGTTGTTGAACAAAACGAATTAATTACTATTGGCATAAATAATAAAAAAATGAATGTTGGATAATCCAAGCGATGAATCGGATCGATCGATCCACATATTGTATAATATTATTTTTATCATTACCAAAACGAGTTTTTCGTTGAAAGAATTCCTTTGATTTTTTTTTTTTTAACATAATTATAGCCTATTATACGCGCATCCACATTTCGATACGTTTTATACGTTATAATAATAATAATAATACTCGTGTTTTATACACATATATACTTTCTAAATAATTACTATGATTTTATTAGAAGAACCAAAGATAATTTTTCAAGTGGTAAATACCAACAGTTTTCAAGGTGTTCTGGACCGAGACGAATCCCCATTGAAAAATCGTAATAGATACGTAATATAATCGAGAGCTTCTGTGAAGACTTTAAAAACTCAATACTTGTCCGTTTCCTCCGTCCGCGGTGTCCTTGCTGTGGCGTCGCTCCTCGGTTTTGACCATTGATTTTTGTGATCACAAAAGACCCGAGTGCGTTTAATTATTTTTTTTTTTTAAGATAACATTATAAAAATAATAAGTAATTCTCTCTCTCTCCGTCTCTCGTTCTTCAGCGCGACAACAATTATTATTATTATTATTATTGATCCAATGTCGGCGGGCCGTTGCCTCGGGTCTTTAATCGTCCGCTGCACAATGTCGGACGGTGTCTTACGACGCGTTCTGTTGAATCATCGTACACTGGAGTCATACAAATTCCGAATGAAATACAAAGTCCTTTTCTATTATTGTTAAAAGATACAAGTCTTTACAAAATTCGTTACCTGTACCGTGACACGTTCCTCGTGTTCTTCGGTGTGCGTTTTATTAAGTTTTGTTCGACGTTTTTTTTTCCTTTTTTCCATCTATAACTCATATTCTACGCGATTTATGAACAATCCATTTACGGCTTCGTCCCTTTTATTTTTATATCGACTGTATGAATGCGTTTTCTTCAAATCGAATATTCCGCGTGTCGCTATTTAATTTATACATATTATATAATATGTAGGTAGTTACGTGAAAACGAATTCATCCGCAGTTAAAAATTAATATTACAAATTTTAACATTTCACTTACCGTTCGACGGTTTCCTGTCATTACCGATTTATTATTACATAATGTCGTCCTACACATGTTACATGACATTATCATTTCAACATTTAAGTACAAAAAAAAAAAAAATGATATAAAAATAATTAAAATACAAACATGGAACTACAACAAAACAATTATAATTTTCTCTTTTGCAATTTATTTTTGAACGTTAATGCGACTCGTTTAATTACCGACGCATTATTAAGCGCAGGAATCCGCGTCATATTATAGTTAGGAAAAAGAAAGAGAAAAATTACTTGTCGTAAAATTTTTATTTTTATTTTTTTTTTAATAGCCTAGAGGATTTTCACTATACTGACGTGAATACGAACAAAAACTGTACTATTATTATATACTATAGGTATAGGTGTATATAAAAGTAAATGAAAAATAAAAAAAATTGTATTTTATTATCGAATCGAACGCGACGTATTGTTGAAAATGTCTTACGGAATACTCGAAAACAATTGTCCGGCGTTTGGAAATTCATGAATGATCGTTTGTAAAACTCATTTTGAATGCAAAACAATCGAAATTTAATCGATTTCTGTTCGTATGTATTTTCTCTCGGACGTGACTCGAAAAAAGTCCGTGCAAAATTGTCATTGCATACCTATATATATATAGGTACGTGCGCGGTGGTCTTTCGTTATTCTTGCACCCTTCTGTTGTCCGCTCCATAAATCACGTTTGTTTTTGGTTTACATATTTATATTACATGTCGTAATAATAACGTATGCGCGCATTGGTAGGTATCTCAATTTCACTTTGTAAATACTTAAACCGCCATCGTCCGTCTTCAAACTACCAGTCGCGAACTGTACGTATACAGACGTCTCATTCGAAATTCCGTCTGCTTCGCGTACACAAAAATTACACTTAATTTTAAATCGTTTGCATTCCCCCCTCCCCCCATTTTGTATGACGACGCGTTAGTATTTCATTAAATTATTACCGTTCAATCGGTCGTAAAACGTGTTTTATAACGTTTTATTAGATTCAGTGCTGACATTACACGTACACTGCAGACGGTATAATTATCTAAAATACAATCCGCGCGATAGACACAATAAAAATTCCTCGGAAATACAATAATGTAACGGTACATATCGTTTTGACAAACAAACAAAAAAAAAGTTTAAATTTAATACGTAAAATATCTCGCCGAACTTTCAAACACTGTTGTGTGTCTGTAAAATTGTAGAATTTTACAGACACCCAAACCGTAAATCGGTTCGGGAAGTAATCGGTCAAAAAAAAAAAAAATATATATACATAAATATCGATTTTTATCCTGCATTTTAGTGAAAAATTACTCTAAGCCCGATGACTACGTACTATAATATTATGAAATGAACATCGTCTTACACCGTATACCGCCCAGCTACCGTTGTGAATTACTAATTCAATAAGTCCACTGACGCGTACAACAGGTGTGTACTCGTAAACATTTTCGGAAATATTAACAGTAACGATGATACCTATATATAATATGTACGCTTTATTAAAACACTGGTCAACAACAACAGGTAATACACGAATTACAATTATTATTATTATTACAATAACACGTGTAATTGTGGATTCTTGTCATTGCAACGTATTAAATTACTGCCGTAGAATCGCGATTTTATCGTCCGTACATTACATATATAAAAACGATTCAATTAGAAAACGTAATATTTCCAAAAAAAATATATTAAAATCAAAAATTCTTTTCCTATACCACCGGCCACAATAAAAATATTATTAAAACTAAAACACTTTGATTGCGTAATGTGTAATGTCTACATCAATATGTGTGAATAAAATATCAACGTGCGAATATTTTAGTATCGGCATATACTTGAACGCTTTGCGTATATAGAAACACTTCAATCGCATGTTGTTTAACCATTATAATGATTTTGAATTCTTATATATGAGTTATAATACGACGTGTTATGTTAATATTGTACGTATATTATCGATCCAAAGACTGGTTTATAGCAAATTTATTCACAACAACGCCGTCTCCGTGTTTCCCTGTCGTTTGCCATATCTTTGAGCTCCCTGTAGGAAGTGACATCCTTCATTATTATTTGGCTAATATATATATACCTCTTTCTGGGTCTTCCTCTTAACCGCGTGTTCCTTCTATCATACTTTCAGTCATTAAACTGCGTAATATTCATCACCGCGTCCGAACTAGTGCCCTATCATCTGCCATCTCCTTTTCTTTATAGTATCTGTTAATATTCGTTTTTCTTCTATTGTCCGGTATGACGCCTTTGTTCTTCTTTCAGTCCAACTAATTCTTTGCGTCTTTCTCCAACACCACATTTCTAAAACCTCCAGCGCATCCTTTCTTTTTTTTTATTATTATTATTATTTATCGTCCGTGTCTCGCGACCGTATATAACGCCACA
Organism: Slavum lentiscoides; assembly: GCA_032441835.1. Classification (NCBI taxonomy): domain Eukaryota; kingdom Metazoa; phylum Arthropoda; class Insecta; order Hemiptera; family Aphididae; genus Slavum; species Slavum lentiscoides. Next base: position 5,375,896 of record CM063713.1, read on the forward strand.
ATCCAGACATACGTTTTTATTAGCTTCTGTTTAGTATTTGTACATTCACATTTTTCTACTGTCAATAATTTCTTCTTTTCGAGGAAAATATTTTTCGTTTCACCTATTCTGCAATTGATTTCCATTGCGGATCATCTGTTATAACGTTGCCGGAGTACTTAAAACGGTTAATTTCGACGGTTTCTTTATTTTCTAACGTCATATTTATGGTCGGTATATTTTTCTTGTCGCATATTTGTCTTGGCTGACGATTTATTTTCAGACTGTATTCTGCGAAGGTGCGGGTATTCATTTCATTTAACGCTGCTTGCAAGTCATTTGCTGACGTTGTGAGAACTGCGCGATACCATCAGTAAAACGAAACATCGGTATTAATAATACTCATCCCGTTTTCACTCCAATCTCTTTTTGACCCAATCAAAGCTCGATGCTGTTTATATTGCTTGATGTATAATACCTAGTGCGGTGAACACTCGTCTTTTTTTTTTTTTTGGATTCTAGCAGTTTTTATTATTGAATTGCTGCAGTTCTCGATAAATTCTACAAAGAACACGTCTTTCTTTAAAAATCTATTTATGTTTCTTCCAATATTTTATTACGTTCGCAGGAATCCAGTTATTGATGCGTATAAAAAAAAATTTATAGCTTAATCCGCTATTTTTTTTTTCTAATCCATATATATATTATTCAACAATAATCAGCAAATATACCGAGAGCCCTGACAACAAGCAACAACCAATATAACGCTTGATAAAATATTGTCGTTAGGTAGTTTTTCGCCGCCCCTTCAAATAAACATTTTTGGAAAATATTTCCTGGCTTCCGGCTCGCGCGCGCTGCAGTGCGTTGCCGCGGAGTTATTTTGTGGGCGTCGCCGCCACCGCCGCCGCCGCCGCCGCCGCCGTCGTCGAATGTGGAATTAATTAAACCGTCACTTGTCCTCTAGCCGTCGTCGGCGCAGACCGTCAAAAGAGATACGACGAATTATATTAATAATATAATAATAATCATAATACGCGTATATGTATATATAGTTCATTGTACGGCGTGATTTTTATGCGTATTTTATTTTATTTTTTTTTATTTTTCTGTTCTAAAGCGTAGGCCGGACGCACGCACCGAAAGAGACAAAAAACAAAACAATTCGTGTCGTTACACCAGAAAAAAAAAAAATGTGAAATCTTATTTTGTCACCGACGCAGAAGACGTTTACCGTGTCCCTGTTTTGTGGTCTTTGTCATTGTCGTCAGATATAAAAAAATAAAATGAAAAACCAAAAAAAAAAAACGTGGATTCGTTCCTTAAACGAAAAACGTACAAAAAAAAAAAAAAATTTAATCAAATGTTTTTTTTTTCTACGTGAACTACGCCGCGTGAGGTCATCTGAGATCGTGAGACGATCTAATATTAATAATATATATATATATAATAATGTTCATAAACGGCATAAAAACGAGCAGTTCAACTGTGTATTATAATTCGGGGGGGGGACTGACGAAAAACGTTTCGACCGATCCACTGACGTTTCGTTTCGATAAAACGCGATTTAGTCACGACCCCGCGCGCCAAAAGAGCTAAACGGTTTAAAAACGGCTTTATTATGATCAATGAAAAACAGTGAACAAGCGGTGTGGAATTCAATGAAATCATCACGCACGCTGCGGAAGAATCGTGTAATCAAAACAAAACGTTTCTGATGCTCTTCGGTCGACTGCGTGTATCATCTGGTCACGCGACTAAAATCTCGTGTTTTGTCCAAACAGAATAACGTGCGCTATTCGATCGGTCGACAGACAAAACAACTGATCGAATACCGTAAAAATACCTACTCGTCGCGCAACTGCAGCGTATGTATCAAATGGTTTTCACGCGTACCTGTATGTAAACGTTATTATAAATTATTTTTATTATAGCTCGTTTTATCGGATTACTTTTCTTTTTTTTGTACGTTTTTTTTCTCTATTCAAGAGGGAATGAATTCGTTTTCTTTTTGGTTTTTCAGTTTTTTTTTCCTTACCCAATATCTAACGAGACAAACGCCACAAAATAGTAACCCGCCGTATTTTTCGTCGGTGCGGTGACTGATTTTACCGTTCTCGCTTTTCTCTTTCCTGGCGTACGGAGCGAATTTTTTTTTTCTTCTTCAAAACGCGGCTTAAGGGAATCGAAAGCGGACATCTCTTCGTCATACACACACGAAACGTAGCAAACTAGACGTTTCCTCCCACTTCCAACGTACCAGAAAACAGATTTGAATTCCTCGTGAAGTCTACGCGCTGCAGTGATCGACATCGCAACATTTCTAATTTTTTTTTTTTTCCCATAAATCCTTAAAAAATTAATTGAACCACTTTAAAATTCAAAAAAAAAAAAATGCTAATAATCGATTTTTGAAGGTCTCGAAATAAAAAAAAAAACGAAAAAAGCGGGAAAGTCGTTCTATACAGTAAAATTCGCGAGGAATTCAAATCCGTATCGCATCACTAGACGGATCCGGTACGTTGGAAGTAGGAGGAAACGTCTGTTTTGCTACGTTTCGTGCGTGCGGGACAAAGAGAGAGAAAATGCCCGCTTTCAGTCCCCTTAAAGCAAAATCAATCAAACGGCTTCGTGCGCATTTCTGTTCTTTCGCTGTATGCGTGCGGTGTAAAGAGCGAAAATGACTTGTACGACTCGTCGGCGTGCGGGTTTTCACTGAATCGTTCACGTGTTTTTCATAAGTCATAATGTAAAGAAATAGTCGCCGTTTTGAATCCGTTTTTGAACAGTTTCGCGGGCCGGGCTTTTTTACTTTTTTTTTTTTTTTTTTACTATACACCAGTGGCGTAATTAGAAATTTGTTCTGGGGGGGGGATGACTTTTTTCCCTCGTTTTTCATTACAGTGCAATGGGAAATTTCACACACACACACCCTTCATACTATAAATTTTCTTGTTATGTACATACTATAACTACAAATCAGTAAAAAAAAAAGAAAAACATAATTTACTTGTAATCAAACCAAGTTAATATTATTCAAGTATTTAAATCAAAATACACAACAGAAATATTTGATTACTACTCGTATATTTACTATTATTTTTAACTGGTAAATTATAAAATTAAATCCAATTTCCGAGGCCTATAATTTAAACATTGTAATAAAAAAGCGATTTTAAGTAAAGTATAAGAAAAATTTTCACTCTACACAATAGACGATGACAGTTTTCAGTTATTTTTTTTTTCTATACACGATTAAAAAAAAGGCTCTGGGGGGGGATCTATCCCCTCATCCCTCCCCCCCTTAATTACGCCCCTGCTATACACGACCGTAAAAGTACGTCGTGGCGCGCGTTTGGAAATGGAAAAAAAAAAAATTTCGGTAAATATCCGCGCGAACGCGTTACGCGATATAATAACGGTATGCGGACGCGGGACGGAGACAAGAGTGCAAGAGCGCGGCGGCGGTTCACACGCACACCGGGCGACGACGACGGCGACGTAGGCGCCACAATAGGCCCATTGTACGCGCGCGTATTGGCCACACGGATTTTTGTGCGGCCGCGACAGACCGCGGGCGTCGGTGTGTGTGCACGGCGCACGCACAAACTCGGGCGGGTGCGTACGTTTTCGTTTTCTTTTATTTTTTTTTTTTTTTAATCGTTATTTTTACGCGGATACACGCCGCCGATCGTGCTAAACGTCCCGCCGAGAAAACGCCGAATTTAATTACTCGCGTATACGGCACTCGTGCAGCGGTTTTTTTTTTTTTTTCTGTCAGCGGCGAGTGATTTTTAACCTCGTCTCTTTCAATGAGCGGCTTAGAAAAAAAAAAACATAGAGAGAGGAGGCGCACGTCGATTTATAATTTCACGAAACGTCGCCGTATATGCGAATAATAATAATAATAATAACACGGTGTGGGAGACGCGTCCGGTCGTATACGTCGGATGGCGGCCGTTTGTGCGTTGTTATTATAACGCGTACGCGTATCATTATCTATATGCATATATATATATATACAGTGGCGTACATTCAAATTCGCTCTGGGGGGGGGGGGTTTAAAAAAAAAAAAATAAAATTTCGTTATTGGTAAAGTATATTTGGATCGGGTTTCTCCGGGCCAAACGGCCGTACGGCGCATGAAGGAATTTATGAGTAGGAGCCGATAGTGCACACAATACCTGTGCACCGTTGTACAGTGTAAAAATTAAAACATGTTGTAACGCGCAACGGGCCTTATAATAATATCACAATTTTTTTGTTTGGTCCTGGGGGGGGGGTTTGAACCCGAAACCCCCCTCCCCCGTATGTACGCCACTGTATATATATATATATATAACTTGTTCTGACTGACTGGTTCATCAACGCACAGCCTAGACCCGGCGGGGTCTAGACAGTGACGTGCTCAGGAATTTTCAATGGGAGGGATGTTATAAGTAAATAGTAATAAATACATTTAAAATTTTAATGAATTGTCATGGTAATATACGAAAAACTCAAATGTTTGTGTTTCAAGCTCTCCAAAATCGTTTCTAGCTTATAATTGTGTACATTTGTAAATTGTTCTACGATTAAAATTAATTTAAATTATAACACACTAATACCAAGTTGTTCAATTAATATAACATATATGTTATGTATAGTGAATGTTTATTGTCATAATAGTAATAACTTTTTGCTAATAACTAATGAAAAGTATTGAGTAATGACTCTACAACTGCAGCTCTTATAACTATAATAAGTTGTTTTCTGTAAGTCGGCAAAAAAGACAATGGTGGGGGGGGATATAACCCCTAACCTTCCCCCCCCCTGAGCACGTTACTGGGTCTAGACCAGAGTTTCTCAAACCGATGGGTCGTGAGTCAGTTTTTGGTGGGTCGCGAACAATTTTTCGAATTATGTGGATTCCAAGAAATTTATAATAAATAATAAAAGTAATATAAACAAATTTTGTTTTTTTTTTTTTATAACTACTTTTTGAAAAGTGAAACCACGTGGGTCGCAAAAGATTTTTGGGGGGAAATTCGGGTCGCGGTCCTTAAAAGATTGAGAACCACTGGTCTAGACACTTGAAATTTTGCACACAAGTTCCTTCTACATCGTAGGCGAGCACTCGGAAAGGATTTTTCCAAATTCCATCCCTAAAGGGGCGAAAAATGGGTTAAAAGTTTGATATATCGATCAACGCACAACCTAAACCACTGTGTCTAGAGACTATTTATTAATTATTTTACAATACAATACAAATTATTAAAATATTTTTGGGGGGAACCATAAAAACTGGTTAGTGTAATTTAATCGATGAAGATGGAAAATTATGGTTTTGGTGCAAAAAAAAAAAATAGTGAGGGGATAAATAGGAATTAAAAGGATTAAATATTAGAGGTTGAAGACGCGACATTGAATCGCGGATGCTATTAAATACTTGTTCGGAATGCTTGTTCGTATACATTTAGTATAATTATTGCGTTTTTACATCAGTGGAAAAAAGTCTTTAGGCTGCAGTTATCAACTGCCTTAGTCGGAAAAAGGCGTCACACACGTTATATTTTGCATTTACTCTTTCGGTGCAGATATATAACCGATTTGGTCAGATATAAAACGATCGACATTTCTGAACGAAATCTGTTTGATTTTTCACGAGGGTACAACGTAAGGAAATATACAAATCCCGTTCATTTTATTATCGATGTTCTTCGCTCTACACTCCCAACTATACGTGTGAGGTCGTCCGTCCTATAGTCACTTACAGCTCAATAAAACACTTTTCTTGTACACTCACGCCAGTCATCTTATCTCGAATCACTCTCAACTCCATCTGTCCTCTTCTTCTCCGGTACCTTCTTACACTTCCTCTACTCCTTTCCACATTCGTTTCCGTAACGTAAATCATCTCTCCGCACAACACGCCCGAACCATCTCAACCTGTTTTCTCCCTCATTTTCTCCGGTAATAAATGCCACTTCTACTCACTACACGCTATTATATGCCTATAATGTGTTTGTACAAACGAATACAAATCCTTCAACGAGAACTTTAACCAAAATTATACATGTAATCGTAATATAAAAAATGTATTATACGACTAATCGCGTGCATTTTTTTTTCTCCCCAGAACGTTCAAAAACACGAACCAGCGAGAACGATGTCACCGATATCGGAAAATAAATGGAAACTTCTCGGATCTAGGAAGACGGTGGAAGAGACTTTCCGCAATTCGCACAGGATCAGCATGTTGCAAGGTACCTGTAACTACATAATATTATGTATAGGCACGAGAGACCGGTACGTACACGAGCTGACGATTCTTGGTCGGATAAGCGTCGTGCCCGTTCCCCGACCACAAATCGCATTTATTTACATCGCATTAGCATTATTATTATTCTCAAAACGTGATTACGTGATAACCTGCAGTGTGTACTTATTCACGACGTTCGTTCACTTAATAATTGCTTTTCTCCTATAATAATAACTCGACAGTGAATTATGTTCCAGAGTTTTACGAACATTTTCGAAATCGCAATCTTAAAATGTTTCGAACGTGTTAATATCTACGCGTACACTAATATAGGTACATGAGCTGTATAATATACAGTTATTTTTTTTCCTATTTTATTACCAATTAAAAAAACCACAACACAAGCCTATAATAATAAGTTTGGTATTCCGGTAAAGATTTATGTGCCATGATCGACGCACGTTTACGACTGGTTAAACTCGCAGAAAAAAACGTATAATCAAAAATAATTGCTCGGTAAAAATTCATCAACGACCGATAAATGTACCTATACGTTTTGAATTTCTAAGCGAGTATTTAACAATTTTTAATTTTAATATAGTAAATGTAGGTTGACTTTTATAAAAAAGATAGAATTTCTCTGTATCGAACTTAACGGGGACAGTGTTAAGCAAGTATACGTAATTTAATTGTAATAATATAATAGGTCGTAGCGATGAGTTCTTATTTACTGGTCTTACGCATATTTTTTTTTTTTACATTTCAAAAGTCAATTTCTTTTTCAAATAGTCCACAACGGACAATAATACGTACGAGTATAATGGATGTGGATAAAAATTCTAAAAAAAATAACATTTCAGGCGATAACGAAGGCGGGGAAGCTTACAAACATCAAATGCGAGTGTCTAAAGAGGCTTCGTGCAAAGTACCTAGATCTCGAGTGATCAAGGTAACTGATGTATACCCCAGCTCCAATAAGAAGTACATACCTTCGTGTACAGTGCTTCACGTGTGTTCCGACGATACAGGTTGTTGTAGCAGCCCGACACTGAAGTGTGGACCCAAGTCATCGCAACCGATTTATTTACACTTCTTAGTTTACGTAAGTACCTGCACGCCATAAAAACATAACGTTATTACGTATAACTTTTATCATCTCTATAGTACCTACCTACCTACCGGCTATTTCACGCGTTTCAGTATTTTATGACTGTCAGAGTAGGTCTATACTTTTTTTTTCTATCGTTTTAACTTTCTAGTAAAATTTACGGATGATTTATGCGTCTGTTCCTGACTTAATCGTTTTATTATAATTACTTTGCTAATATACTAAAACGGTTGTTTCGTATCATTTAAGTCGCTGTCGTTTTTATGATCAAGACGGCTTGGCTAACCGTTCGATAATAATGGAAGATTAAAATTATTACGCGAAACTCAATCGGCTAACGATAGCATTTGTGTTTACTAATACGGAATGACTCGCACGTTTAAAAACCGTGTTTTGACAATTCCGTTGGCATCACTCCACCCGACATCCTTCAGAATTTCCTGCTGTTATTAATGCGTACATACGAAATCAATCAAAATAAAACTATATAGAATGTTATTAATATACACATTGTACTATATACGCGCTGGGTGAATTAAACGGGAAAAATAGTTTTAAATTAAGAATTTATTGCACACGGTATTATTTAAAAAAAAAAAAAATGTTTTATTTTTGGAACAATAGGTTTGCAATTAATATTTTTCTTTGCGAGTGAATTTTGTGACGTGCCAATAGAATTCAATGGCCTAAAGGTGTACGGACGTGTTACCGTGTAAATATCTACATACAGCTACGATCGTTATGGAATAAAAAAGACTCTACCCATACCTTCTGATATAATATTATATTTTAAATCGTCCTTGAATTTATATTTCAAGTTTGAAAGTCACGTAACAATGTGTATCAGTATAATAATAATAATTATTGTTTTACTATACCGTACCGTCACCGTTATACACGGCTACGGTTATTGGTCATACCGTGTTTATAATAATAATAATAATAATAATAATAATAATAATAATAATAATATATACGCGTAACTTAATCCGATGATACGTGTACTTCGCTGTATGAACCTGCACGATGAGAGTACAATTTCGACATCGCGCGTGTCTATGATGATTAATAACTTTGGCCCATGACACTCGAGTCAACTCTATCACGACGCCGTATGAACATCTGAGATTTAACAATTAAAATTTATCCACAATAATATATATATATAAATATATAGCGGTAAATAAATAACAATATCCATATTAATAATATATTGGCATGTGTACAGAAGACAATAAAATATTAATAATGGGACTAGATACACAATGATGTCGTACTGCCTTCGCATAAAACAAAACAAAAAAAACCGATATAATACGAATTTATACTTACGTAATAATTAAAGCGTCATTATTATTAACTATTTCGCTGCACGTTCGAGTATTTCGTATGTTCGTAACGTTTCAATTAGTAATTGTACGTACTATCGATACTGTATGTATATATATATATATATATATATATATAAATTGGATTTAGAAGCAAAGAACCTTAATAACTCGTAAAGCTTAAAAAAAAAATAGTTTCTTGAATAAATATATATATATATCAAAACAGTATAGCGCACCGAAAAGTTCAAATTTATAAACGACGTTGGTTATCTAAATATTAATGTATATGTTAGCTTTGGTATTTACACTATGTAAATAGAAATTATGGTATATTTTACCACAATATTCGATGTATTAAAAATATCAAATATACCTATATACAAAATATAGGTACATAATACGTTGATTTTCGACTTTCTATATTGAGTTTGATGATTTTATAGGGTATGAAATCGTTACTAATAATATTATGTTTTTGATTATTATAGGCATAAAAAAATATAAAAATGTGTAGCGAGTATAAAAAGTGGGTCGGTGATCAAATTTTATAGTATTCCTTAGGCCTGAAAAAACGTTCTGCACGCCACTATATAATATATCCAACGATAATAATTTATCTGATAGGGATTGAATACCAATACGGATTTTTTTTTAATTATTTAATAAATGTAATTTTAAATGCGCATTTTATTTTATTATTATTACTTTTTTTTAATTATTATTATTACGTATTATACGCGACGTCATAGTATTGTGTTATTATTAAAATAACGTATAAGGGTAAAATTAAAATTGAAAATAACGCAATATTAATCAATACGCTCTAGTATATTCTTCATTCTTCAAATCGGTATTCCTACGGTTCATTATTTCAATGCATTGTATAATGTGATGTGATATTCAGTAAATTCAATACGTTCAAAATATGAAGGCCGTGGAATGTTTAAAGTGTTGTTTTTTTCGTTTCTCCGCAGGATCATCATAATACATTTTTCGTAGTCCGACACAATGGTCTAAGAACTCTTGATTTATTTTTTAATTTTCAATAACAATTTCCATTATAAATTATAATATTATAGTATATATATATATTTTATATTATAATAACACACATTCAAACGCGGTATTGTTTAATATTTTAGTATGTATTATTTGTATTAAGTATATTGTATTTTTGGGATACTTCAATAAAACTTATTCGTTTTAAAGATCGATCCGAATCAATATACACAACACTTTATAAATCATACCTCAAAATATTATTTTGATTAAAAATGTCTCAAGTGTACAACAGCACATAGAAGAAAAGACGTTACATTGGATGTCCGAGTTAATAAAAGGAATAAAAAAGTTTTTGATTACTAACGTTTTTAAACACACAAGTATTGAAGTATATTGTTGATAATATTTTTTTTATTTCCAGTTTTAATTCCATACTAATCTTTTTTTTTGCGCGTAAAATCTAGTTATTATCAAATTACAAAAAATTGACCGGCTAATAAGTTAACTAACCTACGGCTGCTGTCTTCTGTAATAGAAAACCGTATAGAGAATATTATACACCGGTTTAACTTTCTTAACGTGTATGAATATATATTGCATACATAAAACGCCGTTTAATGTAACAACATTTAGAAAGTACGTCATCCACATATTTTAGATTTTTTTAAATAATCAGAGATTTTTTTTTTAAGCCATTGTATTTTTTATTAGAATTGCGTGCCACGAAAAACGTTATCTATTCAAGAACCTATATTTAAAAACCATATACTCGTATATGGTTACTTTAGGTACTTATTATTTTGTTCGTTGCCACTTTTATTTGTTTAAGAGGTTTCTTTTTTTTGTAAAATTTAAAATAAACATTATTTTTTAATTGTTAAAACAGCACGCCTGTATTTAAATATAACGTCCGCGTCGTGTAATTTCAAACAATTTCTTTTTTCTTTTAAATTATTTTTATTCCAATTTTATAATTAAAATATAATAATATGTATTCCTATTTAAAAAATGAATATTTCATTGCCGTTTTATTTTACTTGCATTTTAAGCGTACCGACTGGTATTTTTGTATATAAGTAAATTGTTAGCAATTTATATACAAAATACACAACAAGTCATTTTTATAAGCAAAACAAATTATTATTATCTAGGTAATCCATAAATAAATAAAAAAAAAACGACCCAGCGTAGCTTTTCGAATCGACCAAGAAATATAGATAATTGTCAATATTGTGCTTCGTACAAGTAATAATTGATAATACGCGACGTAATATACGAATAAAATTTATTATAATTAGTCACAATAATAAAATTCCGTTCGTGAATTTTTCACGTTTTTAACTTTCCGGTAGTAAAAAATGAAAAACCGAAAAAGACTTTTACTCGAGATTTGATTATTCAATGATAATTTCTTTTTTTTTAATTAAAACGTTTCAAAAAAAAAATCCGTTGTCTTTCATTTTGACGTCATATTCAATGTCATATACTCGTCGGTAAATCTAATCGCTAAATTCATCTTAATATCACTAACAGACAGTGGCGTCGGAGAAGGGTAGCGGAGGAGGCAGTTGCCCCTAGATATAATTATGAAGGGCGAAGTTATACTTTTGCCCCTCAGATAAAATAAATTTGAATGTTTTTACTTATACCTACTCTATATAACGTTTTTCTTGTAAAAATAATAATAATTTTTTACCCTGATTTTTTATGCCTAATAGTTTTTAAGTTTAGTTTCTAGTAATTATTTTTATTGAAATGTTCACACTATTTTTTTATTAAGGCTTTCACATTGTTTTTAAAAAGGTTTTTTTTAATGATGTTTTCGCGTATTTTTATTATATATTATTGTACGTTGTTTAAAAAAAAAGTATATTGATAAATATGACAAATAAGACTATTACATTAAATAATTTATTCCTTGAAAGAATTAAATAAATGTATACTTCATTAACAATAAGTTGTTCCAAAGACGCGTAGGCACCATCAAGATTAGTTATTACATGTACATGTATACGAATTTTTGCTTATATATATGTGACGAGTATATCTTATGTCCTGTATGGTTGTATAAGCTTATAATGAAAAAAATATTATATATATGAAGTATTATATTTTTCTACGTTTTTACTAAAACTTCTAAAAAAAAAAAAATTATATTTTTATATGTTTAACTGGTTTCACACTTTCTTAGACATTTTATTATACTTTAATATTTCAACGTATTGGTGAGAGTTTTTACGTGCATACTCAAAAAGAAATAGCCTTAAATGCTCGCCCCTCCCCCAAGTGGAAAAATAGTTTCTGCGCCACTGCTAGCAGCTGACAATCGTAATAAACTTATTACCGAGAACAATTTCGTAAGTTTTACATTTACGTGTTATATACACTTTGAAGTGTTGCGAGAGAGTATGCGCGGTGGTCTAAACGAACGGAAAAAAATAAAATAAAAAATTAACGTACCATTATTATCTATAAGCTATCTACGATAATTTCCTACGCGATACGTAGGCCTATATAATATTGTCGAAATAAACGAGTGCGAACAACAATAATATTATAGCCGTAGGTACCTAATTAATAATAATTATTACACGCGTTCGCCTACAACACGAATGGAAAATAAGGCGCGAGACTTTCTACTCCGCGCAATATTTTCGTATACGTCATACGTATATTGCATGATGTTCTTATATAGTACATTTCCTGTATAATATTTTCACGTGTATACCTATATACGCAGAGATATAATATCGTAAAAGGTCCGCTGTATATCGTCACGAATGTAAAACGATTGTATATATATATATATATATATAAGCTATATAATATATACGCGTATAATATTATTATGTGCAGTCGATTTCTTCTTGAAATACCGCCTGCCCGTTTACAAAACGAGTATAATAATAATATAATATCGTGTGTAACTGTACCGAGTAGTCGAAATACAAAAAAAAAAACGAAAACCACCCGAGCCTATTGTCTTTTTCGGTCTCTATCCGATCCGAGTCTTGTTGGTTTTTTTTTTTTTCTTTTAATCGTGTATAACGCGATGTATATATATATATATTTTTTTTTATTATTATTATTACGGGCGCACACAGGATATATATTACAATTTCCCATTAATAATGACGGTCCTCGGGACATATATTGTTTTAAAAACAAACAGTCGTTGAAAGGAGTAAAAAAAAAAAAAATAAATAAAAGGACTAACACGCCTACCGTGCAGCGGGACCCGGGGCTATAATAACGAGACGACGACGAAGAGTTGTTATGCGGTATATACATCTCAATTTGTCAGGAACGAACGGGACGTGAATAAAATTACCGTTTTCTTTTGCGTGTATGTGTATATTATACACCAGCTATATGGACTTGTTATACTCCAGTATATTCGGGTACCTTAGTATAAATATATTATGATATGTAACGTATAATAAATAACTTTGAATCTCGGGTACCGCGCGCACGTCGAACCATCGAATTGTTGTTGATCGAGACCCGGTATGGCGCGCATTCCGTTCCCATATTATATTTACAAAAAAAAAAATTCCGTTTCGAAATTTAAACGCGCGCGAGTATAGAACGACTCGAATACCGTGTAAAAAAAAAAATTGAATATAATTTGACAAGACCGCGCGGGTTTTCTCGCGATAACGGTAATATTATAGATTAACGTGGTCCTTTTTTTTTTTTTTTTTAAAAATATCACGAGTACATTTTTAAATAATCGCTATTATACGTTAATATGTCTATATAAATCTTTTTTTTTTTTTACTCGAATAGGTATACTGAGTATTATTTTAAAACGAGAACGTTAACTATAGATATACGTTTTACCTATAAACACTGAAATAATATATTTCCAAACGAAATTATGTTTTTTTTTTTTCTGGAGCTGCATCACGCAAACTCCGTGATCGTAATACACGCGTTAACGCTACGTGCACCATTATCATCATACTTGAACGTAACGAAGACCGCCGACAATATTATTTGGGGGTGGTACTTCGGTATACATATATAAAAGCCTCCGGGCGAGTTCAACGGCACCCCACATATAATATAATATAACGATGAAATAATTATTATAATCGAAACGTATAATAATATACGTTGTGTATATAACCAACCTAAACCCAATGGCCAATTCCAGTATATATACCAAAAAAAAAATTTTTTTTCTCACCACTTACCCCTAACACGTACACGCCTAGTATACGTATTTAATTACACGCCAAATAACGGTTAAGCGTATCGTTGAAAAAAAATTATTTTCAACACTGATAATAGTAATAATAATAATATTCGATAAATAAACAATATATCGTAAAATATTCGGGTGGGTATATAAATGCATGGATACAACGGATAAATCGGAAATACGGCGTATTACTTTTAAACACGAGTTTATCAATTTAAATATAGAGATTAAATAAATAACAATATATATATATAGGTAAATTTCAATACCTCAAAATAAAGGCGTAATATATAGTTAGTGACACATTCTGCACTAGGACGATATATATATATATATGCATACACGATATGGTCGTAGGACAATCGAATTTCGAATTCCTTTCTTGGTCAGAAAACCACTTGGGAAAATGTGTGTGTACGTATATGCGTGTATAATAGTCTGAACACAGCCCGTTTGTGTTCAATTTTATCGATACATAAAAGTAATTATACGAAAAAACAAAAAAAAAAAAAACAGGCGATTCTGTTATTTTATTCTAGACTATAGGATTTCGTACGTAAAATATACGAGTACTTATATAATATAAACGCGGAGAGAAACTCTGGAGTTTTTGTGTCAGGGCCAAAACATTTTCTAGAGACGTCAATATTATTAGAAATGAGGACTTTATAACAAATTACATGCATAACCAAATAAACAAATAAATCTTTTAATTTTTTTTTTTTAATAAAAATATTTACCCGAAAAACTACTTATATATTATGCTGTCGGTTTATAGACACATGGATACTAATAATATTATCAATAAATCAATGAAAAGCGCAACAAAATGTATTAAACAAACATTTTAAAGTATAAATATTACACCTCGTGATAGGTATACGTGCAGCGTATAAAATTATAAATTAAACGTACCTACATTTCAATTTCAAGCCGAAATCGCGATTTTATTATAATATTATATATTATGTAAGGTACCTATATATTTTTTTTAAATTAACCGTGACACGTCTTGCATTTTTAGTCTTGTAACTGTCTTATAGATCAGTGGTTCTCAACCGGTGGTACGCGAAAAAAATCGCTTTGAGGAAGAAAAAAATTCGAATTATTAGGCATAGCAATATGAAATTGAACACTTTATACGTATATAAACATCATGTGCGTACACGATAATTGCTCGCAGCCGGCCGGCTACATAAACGACGGCGTGCGATGATCTGCAGTTTTGTGACTTTTGATCGATATTATATAATTGCTGAATAGAAGTCCAAACTTTTTTTTATGTTGACGAATGACTGTCAAGATTAGCGTTTGACCGTTTAAACGTTCTGAACACGAACCTGCAATGGTCAAACACGACGGTATTTTGCGCTAATGATAAATAACTAACGCGTTCGCCTCGCAGAAATTGGATTTATATTGATTATTACCTATTCTACGAGTCTCCAAAAAAAAAAATATTTGTCGCGGCATTCGGGGCATAAAAAAAAAATTCTGGGAGAACAACGAAATTCGCCCGAATTCAAATGTAGGTATACGTAATCGCAAACGTTTCGGAACAGCCAAAAAAGAAAAACCGTTAAAATCCAACATTTCTCGCCCGTTACTTTCTCCGAGGACGATTTTCAGATTGGCTGGAAGCGAAAAACTATCATCCGACTTTGTCCACACAAACTTTACATTTTCTCTGTCCCTTTCGTTAGAATTATTAATTATTGTACTTGAGCCCACATGGGCGTTTATGCAAAAATAAAATAAAATAAATAAAAATAACGACGTTAGCCGTTAGACGGTGAACTATACGCGCGGGCTTAGTATATTACAGTTTTCGGAAAGTGAAGGGTTTCGCGCAACAGGGCGCATACGTTACGCGGCTATACGGCGATGATGAGTGTCAAGTCTTTGTGCGCGTTGCTGCTGCTATTGCAACTCCCTTCCGCGTTAATCGCGCGTCGATATCGAATAAAAATCCCGATCCAGATAAGTATATATTATTACAATAATTTACAATAGTCTGTTTGTCGTCCATACACGGGTAACAACAACAACAACAACAACAACAGCGATATAGTGTATTATAAAGACAGATGGCTGTACGCGCTTTTATAGAGCTGGTGGTGTATACTGTATATATATATACCCGCGATGGTGATGACAGTCGGTAGTGGTAGTGGTGACTCGTCCGGATCGCGTACAAACGTATATATTCATCACGAAACACGTCCGTTATTTGGACGAATCCCCTTGTAATAATAATAATAATAATAATGGATTCGGCGGGCCCTTTTGTGCGCGTGTATAACGTTATTATTGTCGTCAGTAGACGTTATTACCGTTGGTTCAATGGCACGGTTACAGCGGATTTTACGACTTGGGAACGAGATGTGAAAATCAATAATAATCAGTAATTTTTCCAAACGTATTTTCTCATACACATTGGCCACCAAACGATGCCGTTACCGGCGTGTCGTTCGGATGTTGTTGTAAGCACACGCGGACGCCGCAGTTTTAAAAATGTCGTTTGGTGGCGGGAGGACGGAGCATCTACATCTAGGGTGCTCAGAAACTGACCCCGGGAGAACGGGAAAAGCGGAATTGACGAATCGAAATTCTCCCCTTTCCGAGTCATAATCGCGCGTATAAAAGTATTTGAATATTAATAAATATATAGTACGGAGAAAACAAATGACATTTTCAACGCTATAATAATAGGTACCTACTATAGGTAGGTAGGTACCTCTATATATATTGGTATATATTGTAACAATACTTATATAGCTACATTATATACGACGCGCCATACACGATGACCACTGTACTTCTTTAAATAGGTACATACAATACACTTCTTTTAGTATAGCCGTTACTATACAATAACAATACAAGTGGCGTGCGCGTTGCGTTATTTCTACGTTCTTTCTTCGTGTTTGCAGACCGCACCCGGTTTGGGCGACCGACAATCATCCGATCGTTCGTCGCAACAGAAATCGTTGCTATTCTACAATCACACGGAATGCGAGTGCCAGTCTAAGGTGGACGACGTGATGCCCAGAGACACGATGCCCGCTTCGTTGGGAGCAGCCGCCGATCTGCAGCCGACAGTCAAACACAGGACCGACAACGAGTGCGTTTTAAATAACACAAGAGCTGAGAAATACTAATAATAATAATACTTAATAATTTACTCGCGCGTACCTACCTACCGGAATCCACGCAGATATTATGTAAAATAACGTCGTCGTTCTGTGTTTTTGACAGTTGCAAATGTCCGACGGAGTACACCGTCCGGTATCTGGCCAACGGTTCCTGTTCGTGCGACTGCTTCGACAAACAACGCGAATGCATCAGATACAAAAAAGGCAACATTTATTTCAATCATCTAGACAGATAGTAAGCGATTTTCGTTATTCGTACACGTCACGAATCAGTCGGGTTCTTTGAAACTATATTAATGGTAACACGTTTTTGGTAGGTACGACAAAAAAAAAAAATTGTTTTAATAGGTATACCTACGTATTATTATAAAAAAAAGTTTACATAAGATATGGGAATAGTTTTGTAACGATTCGTCATATACCTTTATAATATCCGTACGAGTCAAGTTATATATGACGACCAGCAAGAGCATATACGTCGTCATATATATTTGCTATTATTATTATTATTATTATTATTACCTTCTTACGAATAAAATTCTTTATTTAATTATTGATTTTTTTCTTTTTTATTCGATTTATACGTTTCCAATTAAATATTTTAAATTAGCATTCGATTTTTTTGTTTTTCTGTAAATCAAACTTAGGAACCTAAATTTTCACGCAGTCTATATAATAAATTATACACAAATACGACCCGTCTAACGATAGAACTCGCGTAAATTAAAATTTGTTCATTAATCGTTAAATGTTATAGAAAAAAAATGATTGTCAAACAGTTGTTTTGCCAGTTTTACGGAGTTTAAAATTTCACTTCTCTTCCATCCCTGCAGCCACTCTCGCCAGGATAACTTCTAACGATAACTAATCTATTGTCAATCAGTAGCTGGTACCTATACCTATTATAATTAGTTCTCAAGGAGATTATGCTTTTCTAAACATTTCGACAAACATAATAGGTAGCGAGAGAGAGGAATATTGAGGAATGAAGAGATTTTGTACACAAGAAAATAAGAACGGCGTTTCAACGTCTACGATTATATTTAGGAATTTTAATAACTATACTAAAACGGTCGAACTGTTGGTTTCTTATATCACTCTGTTTGTCCGTTTCCACCCTTGTACTGCAAAAACGCAAAACGAATACCGAAATTGATTGAATTTGTTTTGTCGTGTTAACACAGCTGCATAACGTCTGGCCAGTGTTTGTTGCCAATGTGCGAATACGGTGTTTACTCTCATCGGACAGGACGATGCCCAAAAAGATTGGAGACTCTGTACTCGTTCAAAAAGAAACATTATTTCTAAACAATAATAATATAAAATTACTTATTAAGACTTTTTTTTGTAATTCGTCTTATTCTTATTATCGGCTATTCCCTCGCACTCATACGTATATAAGTGTATGCGGTTTATATACCTAATATATTTATAATATCTACCATCTATACCTACAATAATAATGTGTTCAGCGGTGTTTCCAGATTTTTGTGTTTAGCACGTAAACCTTATTGCAATTTTTTTTTTAATTTTACATTATTATTTATACATTTTTTAATTATTCTCGATGATGTGTAATTATATACTTTGTAAATTTTTATTAAAATAAGTCATTATATTATAATATTTATTTGATTATTTGTCGGTATTTTATTATATTTTGTATTGAACGCTTAAAATTATTATGTAATTACGTAAATAAAATATTATATATTACGCGTTCACTAATTTAACATTTTTCCTAGATTAAAATACACAGTGTCGTTCTTCATTAAAGCACAGTTTAAGTGAATTATTATTATTAGAGCGGTAGGTGTGTAAAAAAAAAATATATATATATATATATACAAATATTAAGTCTATAAGGACTTCTCATTAATAAATACCAAAACAACTTTTTTGTAATACGATTTGCGACTTGAGTTTTTTTTTTTTTTCTATATATAGGTATATTATATTAGTAATAAATAATAATCATAAAACGAATTAAAGTTTAATACTTGTTGAAAATATAGTATTATAATATAAACAAACCCAAAAAAATGAAAAGTATTATTATTATTAATTAATAATATAATATTAGTTATTATAATATGTCTCTCCATAGTTTGATATTTACACGTTGTTGTGAATATCGACAATAATTTTTGTCCCCGCTTTGTACGATTCATAAGCGGCCGTGCAACGCAGCAAGCGTATTATTTTATATTATCGTCGATCATTTTTTCCTCGACACAAAACTGACGCATAAATTTTATTTATAATATAGGCGCTTAGTCGAGATTCTAAAATTTTTAATACGTTCTCATAAATGGATTATGGCAACAGTTGTTAATTAATTAATACGTTTTTTTTTTTTTTTTTTAAACGTATTTTATTTCGTGTTATATTTTTTTTTTTTTCAATTCAAAGAGAGAGGGCTATTGCATATTTTAAAGTCGAACTCCCCTCATCAGCGACCCCGAGCCCGTCACTGTTTACACAGTTACATGTACCACTATAAACGTAATATAACATTACAAAATTGTGTAAATCGATAAATATTTTCAAGAGACGTACTGAGCATATAAAACTACAAAAATTAAAAAAATATGAATTTAGTTATTACTCGTACAAAATATACTTATAAAATAAAATAGTAAATACGTTTAACTGGTATGACGGTTACAATAAATAAAATGCACTATATCAGAGGTATTCAAACGTTTTCATTCCACGGCTCCTTTTTGTCTTCACAATATTTTGACGGCTCCCAAATTAGTAATGACAAAAAAACAATGGTTATATTATGTACGTAAATTATTATAATGTATTAATATTTATTTATTTACCATACGACTGTACAAATCAATTTACAAATAAATCGCTACATTATTACATTAATTGTTTTATTTTCTGGTTCTTTTGCCACGGCTCCCTTCAACAACTCACGCGACGCCCCTGGGAGCCGCGACGCACAGTTTGAATACCTCTGCACTATGTATTATAAAATGTTTGTCAGTGTCAAGAAGTGTTCTCTTTTACAATTTGTTTATTTATACTTTATACATTAATTTATTAAAATAATTTTAATTTATATATATATATATTTTTTTTAACACTGTTACTTTCCAAAAATCCGTATGTTACTACTACTTATTATCTTAGTCAATACAATAATTGTATTAACCAATTTGTTTAAAAACTGACATGGTCAGTAGAAAATACTGTTCGATCATTTAATGTAATCAATACTTAATATTATTAAGTTATTATCAATTAATAATGTATTATAAAAAGCCATATCGTATGCTTGTCTTATAAATTGTATTATGTAGAGTATTAATAAAGCTTATAAATTACAATGGTGTATTTTTAAAAATGTAAGCAAAAAAAAAAAACAGGATGGACTTTAACACGCTTATCTCACTGACCCTGATATAAGTAAGTATGTTATATAAATTATATAAAAGAAATGACAATAATAAAAAAAAAACAATAAAACAACAATTCTAAAATTGCAGTAAATTTGTCGATTTGTATACAATTATTTTAAAAACTACTAAGAAATTACAAGAACAATCTTTCTTGGTGTACAATTTCTAGAGTTACACGAAATATTTGTATAAAAAAACGTTTAGTCCCATAAACTGTTTTTCAAATAAAATATAACTATATCAACGTGTAATGCCAAAAACTTTTTTGCTTTACTCAAAATCTAAAATAAATATGTTATATAAAAAAATTGAAAAAAAAAAACAATATAAGTTTATAAATATAATTTTTAAACATATGAACATAAATTAATTCAACAGTAAATAATAAAATATTACTGTATAACAATTTTAAATGTTATAAATATATATATAAATAAATCACTTAAAATTACCAATTATATATATATATATATATATATATATATATATTTTTTTTTTTTTTTAATTATAACAAAATTGAATTTACGTACACAAATAAATTATAATTTACGGGGAGAAAAAATCACAGTTATAATTTATATAACTTTAGTTAATCATAATATAATATTCGTATAAAAAAGTGTTACTTTTTTTTAACATACTATAAAATGGAGCACATACACTTGTAAAATCAAAAGGAATGTCTACGGTAGTTCTAATATAATATATGTCTTGAAATATTTTTAATGTGTAAAAATCAAATAATAAAAAATATAAATTGAATTGTAATAAATAACTTAAGTATAAAATGTTTTGATGATAAGTCAAATGTACAAATAATAGTAAATAATTGAATAGGTATTCAAAAATGTGATCCTAAAATTGTTTTAAAAAAAAAATAAACATCATGACCGACTTTAGCTTAGAAAAGTATGTGTTAATAATTTAAATATAGGCTAGTATAAATTAGGTAATTGTCTTAATTTAAATTTTATGAAATATATTACTATATACTAGTTGAAGTCGTCATCACAGTGTCACGGACCACGGTTAACATAATATAAATACATAAAACATTATTACTTTCCCATTACACAGTCTTGCAGCCATTCGTCTGTCATTTCATCTAATTCCCTCACTTCATACACCCTAGTTAAATTGGCTTCACGTTGTAAGGCCATTTTCGTACCTGCATACATTATCTGCAATTCCATATGACTATCTAGAAGAAAAAAAAACATTTAAACACTGATAAAAAGTATTTAATTTTAGTAAAAGTTATCGTACAAACCTCTGGGGGTAAAATAAATGAAGCACATCGGAAATGACACACGACCGTCTCCGTGTTCCATCTTACAGCAATAAATAACATAACGCGGTTGATGACCTGGTAAGATTTCCCTCAGTTCTTCGAGAGTAACGTCATCTAATATTTCATCAACGCAAACTTGCTGTTTTTCGCGATCTACTTTCACTGTTTTTGTACAAAAAACAAAAAAATTAAAATATAATACAAAAAGATATTTTTTTTTCTTTTTTTAACTAACTTATAAGAGCAGCATTTGTTGTAGCTTTACGGAAACGAAATTTTCTCAAAGTTTCCTTTACGTCATCTCCAATATCACATACTTTAGTACCCTATATAACATATATATATATACATATAAAATTATATTATTGTAATATTCTATAATTTTATTTATACAAATTAGTTTTTCAAACTTCAAAGAAATACGATTAAAAATGTACGAGTCATACGTAACAAATATTATCATATTTCTCGTAATGAAAATATGTAATTAATTGTAAGTACGTATAGGACATGTTCTAAATTAAATGAATGTTTACAACATTAATCATAAATCCAATATCAATTCTAATATTAACAGATTTTTTTTTTCCATTTAGTATTATATCCCGTTTTACCCATAAATTTCAATAAATTCTACGGAACTGTCATTTATAAAGTACTTAAGTAGCGATTTTATCAAAAAGTTTTTCTAATAATCCTGCTTTAAAAAGACACTAAAATACCGATTTTCACTACCGCATTAGTAAAATAACCATATTGTACATCATAACGTGAACTCATATCTATAGTTAGGTTTCCTACATTTGAAAAACGATTTTTTTTTGTCTTTTCATATAAGTACATATATTTTTAAAAAGCAATGATTAATCATCCAAATGACAATTTAAACTTACCATTTTACCACAAAAAATACGATTGGTTATACTTAAATTAGTTATAAAAATCCACAGAGTTCTATATGAACAATAAGCCACAAGCTACAAGTCACAAACAGTCGAATACAGTACTAAGATAACAGAAATGATTTACACAAAATTCAACATTTATTTACTATTTATTTAGTTTCGTTATTCGTCAATATTGAATAACAATAAATAGCGAAACATCGAAGACCGAACGCTTTTTAACAAATAATAAATAAATAAAAAATATTACAACAAATTATTATCAATCGACAGGACCATTTGATTGGCTGAAAGTAATTCTTATCATTTTTTTTTTATCACTTATCACTTCCTTAAAACGGGATTTTTAAGACAAACTTCCACGCATAGAAAAATAAAAACTTTAGATATCTTTCATCGTGCATGAAACCATCATGTAGATATTATACAATACGGTTGCGCGTCGAACTTTGAGAAAATGTACTCATAAAATTCATGAAAAAGTCACGTTTTGGCGCCATTTAGATTATTTACTCTTAATAACAATAATATTGCTATTACGTTGTGTTCTATTCAGCTCTTCAGGCGGCGGTCAAACAGAAAGCGAATTGCCCGCGGAGAACGCAACATTGTGTAGGATGTCTAACGTCATCCTGATTATATATAACTTCGAAAAGAGACTAGCTATTTCTGCTTTATTATATCCGAGATTTAAACATTTACACATCCAATTATCCTAATGAATGTTCAAAAGCGATGTTAACATTGAGGAATATAATAAGAACAAAGACATCGTTTCAGTGAATCCGAAGGAGAAGCTTCATCAATAAAATACCTATATATTATTACTTTTGGGCAACACATAAGATTAAAAGTCAGGATCGTAAAAAGAAAATTCAACTTTTGGATTAGTGACGAGCTGTCCCAATCATGGAGAAATTATTATCACTATACATCCTAATATATATATATATATAACGGCTGACACAAATGTGATGCCTCTGAATTCAGGTCCGCTGGAGCAGTGGAAAAAACTATATAGGATACGTTTTTTTTTTTTTTTGAAAGGCTTTCTTTTTGTCTATTCGATTCTCCCTTAGAAGAGTTACTTTTTCTTCATTGACTTCTCTGAAGATACCTACGTGTGGTTTTTATAATAACGTAACGCAATCAATAAACTGTGAAGGTATTATGACTTGTGTAATGGCGATAAATTATACAATATTCAACCATTACTATATTATAAATATCTCCGGGAAACCGTGCTAGAAATGGCCACATTATTTACACTATTATAAATAGAATTTAAATTTAAGTAACACGACGTATTTAACGCATTTAAAAAATATTCTTAATTCGCCATAATTTTATTAAAAATATTTATTACATTTATTTTTTCTTTTCGATATAATATGTGATGATATTTATTAAGTAGGTATCGGACATTATAGGCAGTTGTCGGCATGACGTGATCGGCCATCGGCCGTATACTGTATAAGCCGCGGTGGCAGTGGCGAAATTTACAAGAGTGTTGGGTGTGCAATTCACAAGGGCCCCCGCTTTTGTGGGGCCCCGAGATTTTTTGTACTTATAAGCATAGGTAATATAAATAGACTTTTTTTAAATTTATTTTACTGATTAATGATGATTAGAAAAATTAATTTTGTCAAGGGAAAACTAATATGCACATATATGTACAATATCTTAAATCGTGGTGTTAATGTCAAAATAACAGTTCAACAAGTAGGGGCCCCATTATTAGTAATTTTCACATGAGCCCCTTATGGTCGAGTTGCGCCACTGCTCGGTGGACTTATTTTTTTTTTCTCTCGCCGAACAGAGTATAGGACGACGGCGAACGCGATGAACAGCGGACGACTCGTCGCGAGTTTTTACAGAAATCGCGACGGGATCACGTGGAAAAGCACGAGAAACGGAGGAGACGAGCAAATAAATAACCGAAAATTAACGACGATAATATTACAACACATTACCGTGTTGTAATATAATAATAATAATTATTATTATTATTATTAAAAAAAAAAAAAGGCGGAGTCAAACGTGTTTTATCAGCGATGTTAAATGTTACAAAGATTAAAGTATTACGTGCACGTTCGTATGAAATACATGATGACATCAAATAAACTCGGCCTCGGCGTACACTGAGATTCGTTATTTCCGTGTTTCACGCTCGCTTCTACATCAAACAAGTTACTATCGTACCTGATTAAGTTGTAGAACGTTATAGTGCGTTCTACGACCTAGCCGAGTGTGTGGGAAATCGCTAAAAACCCAAATGTTTTTTTATTACTTAAAAATTTAACCAAACGTGTAGTTCGTAAACGACATATAATATCATTTTTTTTTTTTTTTTCGTTTTAATATATTTTATTGTACGAAATTCAGAGTGTTAGTAACGATTTTTCAATAAAGTGATTTGAAATGGAAAGACCTACTAAGAAAACCAAAAAGGTTGGTAAAAATAAAGAATTTATTTTTCTACTATTGTTTTCGTATCGTAATTGTTATTTATTACTGTAGAATATTATAATGCAACACGGCTATCGCTCGCATTTGTAAGTTATTTATCGATTATTAACGTTTTCTACACAATATTTTTTATTATTATCTTGCGTATTATTCGTTTGTTATATTTTATCGTAAGCCTAATATAAACGTTATCCAAATAATTTGAAATGCAAATTAATTGACGTTCATCGTACGTTTAAATGATCATTATTGTTATTACTTAACCGTTTGTATGTTTTCATAGGAACGCATATTTTATCGACATTAAATTCAGGATCGACTGCAATGAAGTTATTGCTACAAACATTAACTGAAATTATACATTTTAACTCCGATACCACTGATAATACCTACATAAATTGTTTAATTTGTAATTTAACTATACTATTTAAATACGTGTGTATATTATAGTCTTTAGTTTATTATCTGTCTTGTAAACAAGATTAATATTTACGTTTTAGTATTTTACAACAGAACGTATAAAATTTATTAGGTATGACAAATAAAATATTATAAAAGTATGTTTCGCGTCTAAAATAATTTATAATATAATACCCTATTAAATATTCTCTGACAAAATATAAAAAGATAATAATAATGCAGAAGGCTTAAATGTTGCAAAC
This sequence comes from Slavum lentiscoides, assembly GCA_032441835.1. Classification (NCBI taxonomy): domain Eukaryota; kingdom Metazoa; phylum Arthropoda; class Insecta; order Hemiptera; family Aphididae; genus Slavum; species Slavum lentiscoides. Next base: position 5,401,662 of record CM063713.1, read on the forward strand.
TTGCTTAAACCTTGCACGGTCACAAAACTCAAATGTTTACATACCTACATTGAGTATATATAATCGACGTATGTAAGTTTAAAAATGGTCTATTGGTATTTAAGTGTGAATTTTTAAACAATCAAATTTTCACTTATAAAACTACAAAAACATAATACTTGTTTTGTTTTTGTAATTGGACACCTATCGATTTCCATATTGTTATAAAGCGTTAGACTTGTGCGAAAAGTTCTTGTATTATTAATTTATACCAAAAATGTTAAAATACACAAAAAAAAAAGTATATATACTTTTTACCGACAACGAAAATGATTCATAATCACGCCTTAGATTATAAATTTTGAATGCAAATTTGGAAAAAAACATAGATCCATGAAAATAATATGTTATTGACACAGATGCTGACAATGTGCGTATACCATACATTTAAACGTATATAACTTAGTAAAATATTAATTTTTTTTTTTTATTATTGCCAAATCAAAGTCTAATACAATTTTTCCATGCCGTAACATTTTCGAATTATCCGTGTGTAATTTATTAACTTATTTGAAAAATTGTATATGTTTCAATGGTTTTATATTAGCTTGTTCAGTGTTTCAAATTACATCAGTTTAATTTTACATTAAAACGAAAAAATAAATTATGGCGAAAAAATATACACACATTGTACACTTAAATAACGATGTAAGTTGGAAATTATAATTATTAACTGATGAAACCTTCGATAATAATTAATGGTTGTAGAAGAATGACTATAAACCATAATTTGTTTTAATTATTATTGGTACGAGGAAATAAATTATTTTAAAGTTTTACAAACATGATTGTATCGCTTCGGCGTGTATAATAAATGGGGTATTAAAATAAAAGATTTCAGCATCTAAAATATAAACAATTTTGTTTTTTATCCCTTATTAAAATAAACGCAGTTGCCAATTTATATAATAAAATAGAATTACATAACAATTGTGTAACAGAAATAATTATCGTCACGTTACTTTTATCTAAAATCAATTATAGTACTTTTTATATATATATATTTTTTTTTTCAAAATTTTAATCAAAGTATTGACACAATATTAAATAAATTGTTTTTAAAATTATATAATATACCTATACTGTGGTGTAATTAGGTAGGTGATTAAAAATATTTTTTATAATCGAAATATGTTTTTAAACATGTATTCGAGACTAAATTCTCTCATAAAAAAAGTAACGGTAATAATAATAATCATAATATTAATGTTTCAATGTAATCCGTTAAATTCCTTTAAATTAACATTATTAATTAATTATCTACTATACGTCATAATGTCCAAGTTTAAGTTATAAAGTATAAATTGTAAAATTGTGCTATCCGTAACTATTTAAATGTATACAGTTTTTAAAAAAACAAACTCTTACAGACAGTTGAAGAAGATGATACCTATGTTAACGACAAACCAAAGCCTGAAGTCAATCAAAGTAAATTTCTATTATATAGTATTGTTGCCATCATTTTCATGGTAATATATTGTAAGTAGAATATTAATACAATTTTTGTTTTTCAATGAATAATCGTTAGATAACTGTATTTTACATATAATTCTAGCGTACTACACCATTTATAAATCGGATACTGTTTATGAAGTTGTTAAAAAAGAAACGGTATCAGAACCTGCGTATGCAGTTATCATCGATGCGGGCAGTACTGGCTCTAGAGTATTGGCGTTAGCGTTTAAAAAAACACCAGGTAAACAAAATTATATTTATATTTTATATCAAGTTATTATAATATTAATTACTTCATAATAATATATTACAGAAGGCTCTTTAGAACTCGAAGATGAATTATTTGTACAGGTTAAACCTGGTTTATCTAGTTTTGCCGATGATTCGAAAAAAGTAAGAGTTTCGAAACAAATATATACATATAATTTCATATCTGGAGTTAATTTTAAAATTCAATTATGTTTGTTTGCGATAGGGTGCCGAATCGGTTGATCAGTTATTATCCAAAGCTAAACATTTTATACCCGAACAATATTGGAAAAGTACCCCACTCGCAATGAGAGCAACTGCCGGTTTAAGACTGTTACCAATAGAAAAGGCTGATGGCCTTCTCAACGAGGTTTTTTTAATTTAATATAACTAAATATAAATTAAAATTTATAATGATCGTACTTTTTAGGTAAGACAATTGTTTGAATATAATCAATTTTATACTAATGAAAATTCAGTGGCCATAATGGACGGTATTGATGAGGGTCTGTTTTCGTGGTTTACAGTTAATTTTCTTCTTGGTAACTATTTACTCAAATATACACACGTACCATGTACATAAATTTAAAAAAAAAAATTATAAAAATGTGTTTTTTTTTTTTAGATCGTTTGAAAGGTAAATTGACAAATACAGTAGCTGCGCTTGATTTAGGTGGTGGATCTATACAGATCACATTTATCCCTACTAATAGTAAACAAATTGTTAAAGAACTGCCAGAATTTATTACGGAATATTCGATAATGAATGAAAAGATAAATTTGTATAGTCACAGGTATATTAAAATAGAAATTAGCCAATTAAAATAATAATTGTAATTACTTCAAACCAATTAAATGAAATATTTTAGTTATTTAGGTTTGGGATTAATGGCTGCACGAAAAAGTGTATTCACAGTGGATGGTGATTTATTGAATGTTACTAGTCCATGTGTCCAAGAAGCAGTCAAAGGAGTACCATATAAATTCGCTCAAAACATATATCATGTAACGTAAGTTCTAAATTTCTGTATCAAGTTTTTGAAGCGATTTGTTTTTATAGTAAATTATTAAATAACAAATCATTGGCTATTAATTTTATATGTAATTTTCTATTTATACTTCAATATTGTATTGTGTTCATTTTAGAGGAGTGCCATCAAAAAATGGACCTGCTGTTGATTACCAGCTATGCAAGAGTATCATTGAAGCTGTAGTAAAAACTGTTTATACTGACAAACCTAAAGACCTGCTTAATCAAAAAATAGTAGCATTTTCATATTTTTATGACAGAGCTCAAGATGCTGGACTCGTTGGTTCGTATATTTAGATTTTAAACATGAGTATTATACAGTAGAAATTGACTAAAGTAGACTAGGCTAGGAATTGGGGACCTAAATGCAAGATAGACTTATGTAGACACACGAAACAAATTATAAAAATAAAATGGATAAGTAAACCGTGGTTGTTGTAGATTACTTGGAACAGTAGTTTTAGACTTTTTATATTTATTCATTATTTTTACGTCGATATTAATAAGACAACACATTAATTACTACCACTATACATAGAATTATTATAATTAAATATGATAATAAAAACGTAACAGTATATGAAAATTTGATTTTTCAGGTGAAGAAGGAGGCGATGTAACAATAAAATCATTTTATGAAGCAGCAGAGAGGGGTAAATTTTGTTATTAATTAATTATTCATTTAAATATTACATTATTGATACTTTTTAGAATGTGCCAATACAAATTATAATGAATTACGTCCATTCAAATGTCTTGATTTGACATATATTTCCGTATTATTAGAACAAGGATTTGGTTTACCCGTGGACACTTCAATCTCTGTAAGTTGTATATAAATACAGTTTATACTGTTTTATAACGTACGATTTCCAGCTTTAAACTGGGTTCAACCATTTAGTCTGTACTGGTAGAACCCTAGATAAAATTAGAAAATACTGTACAATTTATCAATATATAACTACACAAAACGAAATTTTTAAAAAACCGCGCTGAAAGTGCGTTTTGAAATTTCTGATCCATACGATATAATTTAATTGTCTCGATTGGTTCACCATTACAAATCATCACTAATCTATGTAGTTTATCAAGATCTAAATATTATGAATTATGATTATGTCATTTTAGCTATTGAACACCATCGATGGCCATGAAATTAGCTGGGCTCTTGGAGCTGCTTACCACATTTTACAAAACGGACTCTAAGAACTATCGTCATTAAATTATATAGAAAAACAGAAATGACATGGTGAATCAAGACCAAAATTTAAGTTAACATCCTGTTGTCTACTTCTTGGTCATCTTTCATCTATTTAAAATAAGAATATTGTATACCTACTGGTTAACTCAACTATTTTACTGTTCATATACAATTGCTTTCTTTCATTTTGTTTGTTTACATGATGATAATTGTTATTCCAGTCGTCAACTTTCATTTATATGCATTTCCATATTGCGTTTATATGTACACATAATTAATTGTTGATTAATGAGATTTAAGTTTTAGCCATAATAATATTAATTTTTAAATCGTACAGTTTACCACTTACACGAACGCGAAATAGTTCGCTTCGTAAGAATTTGAGTCATTATTATCTACTTAATTATTTGGTTTAACAAAATCGAAAATACACCAAAGTAAGTATAGTGTGTTAAACAAATTTGTAATAAAATTATGTGATAGAAAAAATAAAGATAGTAAAAAATTTTTCATATAGACGTTTTATTTATTTATTTACGTGGAAGTAAAATGGTTAAAACTGTACACATAAATCATATTACGTGATTATATTAAAAAAAATTATTTTCTTTTATAATTTTTTTTTATCGTTACACGTCCCAAAAATTGATTTGTATTCTAAGGTTATTAGACTAGCTTTACATGGAAGCGCATTATACATGACACATTTTTTATTATACTATTTTAATATGTATGTTTCACTATCAAATTCATTTTTAAAATTTTATATTCAACTATATATTTCAATCAGCAAAATAAAAACTATGTATGCTAATCTGCTATCTGAGCAATGCCATTTCAGATAGTAATACGTTTACCATTAGTTTTTTTCAATGGTATGTATTATAACTGATCAAGAAAGCGTAAACGTACAAAAACAGTTTTTACAGATAAACCTAATAATTCTTTAACCCATAAAATAAATATTTTATTTTAATTAAGACTAAACAGTAAAAATTTTAAATAAACAACAAATGTATAAAAATAAAAAATTGTTTATTACAAATTTCTTACTGCTTTCCTCTGAAAATATGGAGAATTTCTAAACGTATTTTTTTTTTTGTCAAAAATATCTAAGGTGTTTGATTGGTACATTTTTATTTAAGTACCTAAAAATATTTTAAACTAAAAAAAAAAATGATTTAATGACAAATTTTCTTTTCTTACATAATTTTCTCAAACATTTTTATGAATTGTTCAATAAAACCCGATAAAGGAAAGTGTGATCTATATTTAATTTTTATAACGCATATATTTTTAATGGTTTTGTTCCAAAATATGTTTTTGGGGGAAAAATCGTGGTAAAACTTGGTCCACGACCAAACAAAACTGAAAAATCTATATATTAGGTAAAAATAAGAAATCTTTAATGTTATTTTTCTGTTTTAGTATTTAAATAAAAAAAAAATATTTTATACATATTTGTAGATATTCTGACAGCCTTTAGCTAATAATCTTGTTTGTCGTTACAAAATCCAAATATATACCAATTCTATAAATTTGGAGAATATTTGTTGTTTGTTTACAATTGTTACTGTAGCAGTTTTTTTTATGTTAATCAAAGAAAGTCATCTTGAACAAGGTCAGGAGGAAATCGCATACCTCTTCTTTTCAAAGATCGTTCGATTGATTTAGCTTTTTCTGTTTTGGCGTCTTGTTCTTGTTTTTGCAAAGCTAAAATTTCTCCTATAGAAACTCGTTCGAACATCTGATCGGCTTCTTTAAGAGTATCCTACAAAACATTGTGACAACATTACGTAAAACCGTTTGTACAAAATCAAATATGCTTACGATTTCTCCGAGTAAGACGACATTTTCTCCTCTCACTAAAAACACACCCCTGGGTATATCACCGAATTTCTTACCAACGTGTATACGTTCAACTGTTTGTTGAAGCAATAAATTAGCGTATTGGTCAACACTTCTCAAGTAGCCGATGAGCGTTCGGCCATCGCGTAAAAGAACCATGAGCTTTTCTTTGATAAAAATAAAGAATATTATTTATTTTTAATAATAATGTAGAATATTACACAACGGCAATGGACGTTTACACTACCGAATGAATAATTACTTTGACGCTCTAATAATTTAGTTATAATACATACTGTCCAACTCATACAATAGCGTAGCGGTTCGAGGCGGAAATGAATTCATTGCAATTGCACGACAAATAATATTATAAAATCATAAATTTAAAAAAATAACAGTTCCAAGTCATGTTAAGAAGTGATCTCTTGCACAAATCAACATTGTGCACTGAAAATAAAACACACACTAGATGAATATTATCAATAATTGATAACTCTTGTTCTGTGATAACACCGTGAAATTACTTATCAACAATTAATATTGTAATTCGTTCAAAAAAAAAGGAGAATTATGTTTTATTCAGTAAAAAAATGAAATTCGTATAAGCGCGAGGACGATTTTATGTAAACTGTTCAGTGTGATTTTCAAAAATGGACGATCAAAAACGAAGGCGACGAGTGTCTGATAGTTCCGATTGTTCCAACGAGGCCGATACTTCCAGTTATATATTTTACCGAAACAGACCGGAATGGAATGACGTTCAACCGGTCCCCCAAGACGACGGTCCGGCTCAAGTGGTTCAAATAGCGTACTCTGAAAAATGTAAATACTGAATGATAATAATAACGTAATGTCTAACATTAAACTTGTAAAAGTCATTTGTTCGGATGTCTACTTGGCGTTTAGCAATCGTCATTGTTTTATGTTTCAGTTTCCGATGTGTTCGATTATTTCAGAGCTGTTCTGAAATCTGGAGAAAAATCCGAAAGAGCCCTTGATTTAGTTACTGATGCCATAACTTTGAACCCGGCTAATTACACGCTATGGATTTATCGGTAAATATATATATATATTGGTAATGTTATGATTTTTAAGAAATACCGATGTTTTTTATATTTTTCAGATTAGAAATTGTTTTTTCTTTGAAAATAGACTTGCACAACGAATTAGAATACATATCGAATGTGATACGCGAGTTTACCAAAAATTACCAAGTATGGTACGTATTCACTCGCATTCACTGTTTTATAAATATATACTGTTGATACGTCATAGAGTAATGAGCTTTCTTTTGTCAGAATATATATTTAATACGATTTTAAAATGATTTTCCTTTTTTGTTAAACCATAGGCAATATCGTAAGAACATTGTAGAAATGTTAGCAGATCCATCGGAAGAACTAGAATTTACAGCTGAAATTTTAGATATGGACACTAAGAATTACCATGCTTGGCAATACAGACAATGGGTTCTTACCACATTCCCGTAACGCATACATATTTATATCATAGAATAAAACGTTAAATTATTAAATATTAGAAATCTTTTTATGTATGGTTTTTAAGAAATGTATCATTTGATGGGTGAATGTTGGTTCTGCAAGCCATACACCTAAAAAATGTGTTATACTACAGGCCACGAAAGAGTGCATCCAAATGATTGCGCTCCGCCATGTCGATGTCCCATTTCCCCCACCGTGTGTATACAGTGTATATAGTGTACACAGTCTATACAGTGTATGCAGCTGCCGACGATATTCGAAATGTTCCAACGGCATACGACATGTTTCAGTGAGAGTCGATTAATCATGTTTTGTAGTGGGGGATGCTCAAAAATATACGAGTTTCGGTCCACCGGCGTATGCGTTCTCTCGTGGCCCGCAGTATAGCGTTTGTATTGGAATAAATTGTTTAATATATAATTTTTTTTTTTTTTACTATAGACATTTAATGGAAAAAGAACTGGATTTCGTTGAGAATTTAATATCGCTCGACATGCGGAATAATTCTGCATGGAATCAACGTTATTTTGTTATAAATAATTCTGATCCTAATATCGATGTAATACACAGAGAACTTAAGTATACATTCGACAAAATACACATTTTATCGAAAAATGAAAGTGCTTGGAATTATTTAAGAGGGTAAGTTAATAAGTAATGAATTTTGTATTTGTACAAAATAATATAGAAATAAAAATGTTAAACTGTACCGAAAAATTAAAAACAAATTATTTGATGTTTGTTCCTTGATTATAGATTATTATTGTATTCAGAAAATGGAGAGTTGGAAGATAAAGTTCGTGACTTTTGTACAAAATTATATAATAAAGGAAACAGGTCAATATACCTCATGTCATGTTTGATCGATTTGATTGACGCAGATGAACAGTCTACAGCGCCAGAGAACGTTGAAAAAGTGAAGTTTGCATTAAAAGTATGTTTTTCCATTTAATTGTTAATAACCTTTTTTTAAAAAAAAGAAAAAATTGTTAATTATAAATTGTATTATTTTTTTTAGTTATGTTCTGATTTAGCACTGGTTTATGATCCTATACGTCGTTTTTATTGGGCATACATATCTAACGATATTGAAAATAAATACAATGTCAAGGAACACGAGAGCAAAATTAATATTTCAGATAATACAATTAACGGAATTGATTAAAAACAATTATATCTTATTTAACATATTGTGTAGTTCTAAGATAATTATAATACTTTGAAATTAAATAAATTGTACTTGATGTATATCATTTGCATTGTATTTTATGTATTGAGACTGTTATTTTATACACACAACAGAATTTTATCGTTGAAGTGTTCAATAAGAAACTTATTAAAACCCTTACACTACAACAACATTGATTATATAAGAAATCGAGAAACTAAAACAAAGTATTGCATAGTTTTAAGAACTAAACATATTCGTGAAGAGATCATATTTGATAATATATAAAACATCACACGTTCTTGTTATTAACATTTGAAAATAATAACTCCGAACTGCCGTAAAGTATAATTTATTAAATACACTTAAGAACAAAGGCAATGTACATATCGTATGTGAATCAGTAAAACACAACTAGATTTTATCAATTAGTTTTATTGCAAAATTGATACACAAGAAATAGTGGTAATATTTGATTACTGAATGCATAAACCACTTGAAAACACCTAAGCTAAATGGCTGTTAAAACTGCAACACCATATTGTTTATTCATTTCAAATGATCGAACAGATCTTTTGCAACACATTTGTCGACGACCTCAAGAAAATCCCAAAGTTCTTCGACACACGTTTCAGCCGTTGACTTCTTAGAGTTGACTCGGGTGTTACATTCTTGCAACTTGGCAAATCGTTCTATTGCTTCCTTTTCCTTTTCGCACTTTGCCTAAACATAACATTCAATAGAAGTCCGTTCACATTAACAATATTTTATTGTCAGCACAATTCTACCGGACGTACCCTCAATACTTTGTTGGGATCGACTAATTCATCTTCGGCCTTAACAACACTGAAAGGCGACTTCACCAGCTTGGTAAGCGTTTCTTTTATACTGGTAAACATCCTGTAACAAATTCCACTGCTGTGAACACATGCCATTCTGTACGTGACCTTTACGCCAACATTCGGCGTGAATAACAGTAAAATTATACTCACTCGGTAGTTAATTGTGGTCGGTTCACTGTGTGTGGTGAAAATAATTAAACACTATTCGTTTGAAGGGTCAAAACTAAGTGATTTTTTTTTTTTGGCGTTCACACTTCACAAAATATTCTACACTGTAGAGGCGGTGTGTTTTCGAGTTGGTTGAAACTCTTAAAAACGAGATGTCCTTATCAATTTATAAAACAGCTGCTTTATCAGCTACCACGGCGTGCTTTCTCATGGAAGAGAAAACACAACGCAGCACCGTTTTCATGACGAAAACAAACAGAGTGATAACGAGACGAACCGCTACATTGTTATCATTATAACAAACGCCGTCATCAAATTGAAATAATTGGGGTTTTTCGAACAACAGAACGTCGAAATTCAATAGCTTCGCAGCGGAACACCTGTTCAATTCGTCTAATTTATTTTTGTACAATAGTGTACTCGATTGTTCGATTTCCACACTACGTCGGTACGATGTGATGCCTTTGAATAAACTTCACAACACTAACATGGAGTCCTCCTCGTCGGGCTACCAAAATTTAAAATCCGATGTCGACCGCAAGATCAGCAATGCTTTTACGGTCAAAAGGCAGGCACAAGACTTTGAGATGAGCAATGTCACAGTCGTTCCCGATGGTGAGTAATACTTGAGTAGTGTTTACAAATAGCGAAACGTTTTTAGAATGGTTTTTTTTTCTTTCAACAGAAACATATACTGTCGCCCAAGCCGTGGACGCTTTTGGATTCGGTAAGTTTCAAGTGAAATTGTCATTATTCACTGGCCTTTGTTGGATGGCTGATAGTATGGAAACTACCATCCTGAGCATCCTGTCACCAACTCTACACTATGAATGGCAGATAACGCGCTTACAACAAGCATTAGCCACGACCGTAAGTACATCGTTTATACTTTTGGCGTTATTATCGTCATTATTATTATTATCATCGTCACTAATAGTTATAAGAGTACATTGTTATTCTTCTTGTTCCTTGCACGTCAAACGAATTATTTTATGATCATAATTCTAGGTTGTTTTTCTGGGTATGATGTTGAGTTCACCATTTTGGGGATCATTCAGTGACAAATTCGGTCGAAAACCAGTATGTGCATTTATTTATTTCGTTTTATGATGCAAGATAAACGAAAACATTACATTTTACAGGCATTAACATTGTGTTCAATATTATTATTCTATTTTGGTATTTTGAGCTCAATGGCACCAAACTACACATGGTTGTTAGTCTTACGAGGATTAGTTGGATTTGCCATCGGTTGTTCTCCACAATCGTATGTTTATTTATTTATCATAATTACGGTTTTGTAGTAATCTTTTGACATTTGTTTGTGCTGTATTGTGTATTTACTAGTGTTACACTGTATGCAGAATTTTTGCCTTGTAAACAACGAACCAAATGTGTAGTATTACTCGATGTAAGTTTAAGCCTTAATACAATCGTAATAAGTAATAAATTTGTGTAGTTAGTATACGCTACACTAATTGAGATGATACAAGAACAATCAGAATTTAATGCCAACTACCAATTGACAGCAGTTGGATTTTATTATTTTTCATACTATGCAATTGAAATTTAAAGAGTAATAGTGTAATAATTTAATTGTCGTACAACACATCTTGAATCGTCTCAGAAATTGTATATCGTTGAACAATTAATGATTTACTTATTTTGTCAATTTTTATTTAGTGTTTTTGGGCACTCGGAGCATGCTTCGAAGTTCTCTTGGCCCTTATTGTGATGCCCACATTAGGCTGGAAATGGCTTTTAGTACTGTCTACAGCACCATTGCTTGGTTTTGCATGTGTTTGTCCGGTAATTACACCTTTTGAGCGCTTGTTGCACATTTGTTGTTATTACGTACGTCTGTGCGTATAATGGTATAGTCAAAACAACTGTGATTTTTTTCCTTTTAGTGGCTGCCGGAATCGGCTAGATACCTAGTGGCCAGTGGTCAAACAGACAAGGCGATTGACACGTTGAAAAAAGTCGCTCACGACAATGGAAAACCAATGCTCTTAGGTAGGTTAGTCGTAGACGATGTTGTTTTAGAAGAGAAACGTGGCCGTTTCACTGATCTACTGTTGCCACAACTCAGAATCACTTCAGTTTTACTGTGGTTCATTTGGTAATTTACTGTACCCTACACGTAAAATATATTTATCTATTTAATACATTGCTATATTTTCAGGTTGGTATGTGCATTTTGCTACTATGGTATAGTGTTGATGTCCACTGGACTGTTTGAGAGCGGCAACAATAACAGAATCTGTTCGCCAAATTTAGAAAATAGCATTTTCAAAACTGTACAAACGTGTACTGCTGAATCACGTTACTTAACAACTCGAGATTATATCGATTTGTTATGGACAACACTCGCCGAGTTTCCAGGTAAAATCACAACTATGAATATATAGTTAGTACTACTCTCGAGTAAACATAAAACATACGTTGAATAGGAATATTTGCTACCATATTCGTGATTGATAGATTTGGTCGAAAAATTACATTGGTTTTTCAATTTACAATATTTGCCATTAGCTTGATTTTCTTATTCCAGTGTGCAAAGAAGTAAGAAATACGCGCTTTTTAAAGTTACATAAATTTCTAAATATATATATTTTTTTTTTTTTCCAGTCGTGTATTGTTAACAATTGCTTTGTTTTTCGCAAGGGGTATTATTGCTGGTGTATTCCAGGCCATATACGTTTACACTCCAGAGGTGAAATTTGCAATCCTACGCAATGAACGAGTTAATTTTTTGCTCGTATATTTATTATTACATTGTTGTTACAGGTTTATCCAACGCCCCTGAGATCCATTGGGGTTGGTACTTGTAGCGCTATGGCCCGCCTTGGTGCTATGGTTACACCGTATATTGCACAGGTATTTACTTTTTTATATATAAAATACAAGAGATGAATGTTTTTAATAAACAGACAATAACCAGATATAAGTGTATGCTGTTGTGAGGTAAAAAATGATTTTTTTTTCTAGGTATTGCTCAAATCGTCATTTACTACTTCCATAATAATATACATTACAGCAGCACTACTAGCTGCTATAGCGAGTTCATTGTTGCCAATCGAAACTAAAGGGAGGAGCATGAAAGAATATATTGAAAAAGATTAAGAAAAGAACCGAGTATAGTAGAAATTGATTATAACAATGTTGGTTAATAATGGGGGACTGATTTCTTACCATGATTCCTATTTAAGAAATCCATGTACAATTATTTATTTAAAATATATATATATGTATTGATTGTACACCATAAATGATCTGACCACTTTTTACTTATCGTTCTAATCGTTTCTTTTTTTAAATATTTCGATTATAATTATTACATTTAATTTACATTTTCATTTCATTCAAAATTATTAAGACTGTTGTGTTGTGTACTACAGAAGTACATAAGGGAAATCGTGTTCTAAAATCGATAGTATTATAAATAAATACAATACACAGTACAATAAATTATGTATAGGAAGTATTGTTCTTTTATTTAATTATTATTATCAACAAAAGAAATAAACGTATTTTACATTTTTTAAATGTTTCGTATCTTTATTACTTAATTAAGACAGGTATTAAAGAAGAGAAAAATATCAACAACAAAGTAGAAACGAAATGTCAAGAAACCTAGAAAATCGTGCTCATTAAACTCGCAAGATGTCCACAAAAAACAAAATGTATCTACTATATCAAACAAGTTCATTATTGCCTATAAAACACAGAATAAACTTACAATTGTTCCGAAAAGAGTCTAAATTTAAGGGCTTCAAAAAACAAGACTTGCATAACTACTACACAGGCAGTGTATCTTCAGTATATCTGGAAAAAAATTTAAAACATTCAAACACTAATAAATTTACATGTTTAACGCAAATATAAAAATTTTACATTTAGTCATAATTGAATACGCACTAGCTTGTTTTTATGGACTAGGACTTTTCATAGATAGCCCAGAAATCGGTTCCCACACATATGACGTCCACAAATTATAACCAGAGTCATTGGTCGAAAAAGACTTGATATCACTAAGACCACCATAGTTTGATGTACTTCTCGCCGCCATCGAATCAATTAACGAGAAATCGGATTCTAAACATTTACAACAAGGTAAAAATATAAATTTTATACTATTATAATATTTTATTATAAGTAATATTTCGCGATTATAAACAAACCCGATTCTTTTTTTATCGTCTCAACTAAAACCAAATTGGATTTGCCTTTTGTTACTTTTTCGTCGTTTTTACGATCTCTTCCTGAACCCACAGGACCTTTAAAAAAAATATATATATACATTATACATATATCAAATTTAAATTTAAACACGAAATTGTATAATTCAAAATACTGGAATAACTTTTTATTTAAATTTGTAAATTTAAATTTAAAATAATTATCAAGATTATTGATTAATGTTTAATAAGACAATATATTTACATAATAATAAAACTAGTAATTTAAAAAAAAAAATCATTAAGTAGATATTCTATTATGAATAACATAAAAAAAGTGATCCAAAACATAAGAGAAATAATTATTTTGCTCTCAACTCTCATAATATTTTAACCAAAATATTGTTTAAATAATATAATAATCACCATGCTTGTTTGTTATAGTCGGCGAAAGTTTTTCATCTGAACCCCTCTTCAATACAATAACTTTTTTCTCAGCTTCTGGCTGTTGATCTGTCTGGGAATTATTCAACGACGACATTTCTTTATTTTCTTTTCCTGTAAATGCTGAAACTTGACCTTCATTGACGTTTCGTTTCATCACTTCTGGCAAATTACATTTCTCAACAGCTTGAACCTTTGGTTTTATCACTTCTGGCAAATAGCATCTTTCCTCAGTTTGAACCTTTGATTTCATCAATTCTGGTGAATTGTATCTTTCCACCGTTTGAACCTTTGGTTTTATCACTTCTGGTGAATTAAATCTTTCCGTATTTTGAACCTTTGGCTTTATTACTTCTGTGGAATTGAATCTTTCTACGTTTTGAACCTTTGGTTTTACAACTACTGGCGATAATGCTGGTGGTGTGGTTGGAGGTAACGAGGCTTTTCTCTCAGTTTTATTTTTTTTCTTCATATATTTATATTCTGTCAACAGCCCATCATCTTCATTAATCGACTTCTTTGATACCACTGGCCGCATTGTAGTAGGTTCTTTTTCAATTTTATTCTGTACTGATGTTTGTATTGGTTTTGGTTTTATATTTGATTTTTCAATTGGACGTTCAGTTTTTACATTCTGTGGTTGTTGTTTAGGAAGAACGATTTGGTATGGAGCAACAGAAGCTATAGGTTTTTTTACGAATTCGGGTGCAATGGAGTTTAATACAGTTATGGGCGATTCTGGATTATTCTGCTTTATAACTGGAAGACTAATGGTAGAAACTTTTTTATTACTTTTCACAGTTTTTACCAATTTAGGATCTGGTTTAGGTTCTATTAAAACTTTTGGCTCTGGAGTTAAATTAATTTTCTCTGCTACTGGAAGTTCTTCAAAATACTTAGCAGCGTTAAAGGCTTTTTTGTGCTTTCTCCAACTGTCCACGGGTTTTAATCCATACTGTTTTTTTAACAATTTTTCTGCACGCCTACGATTTTCAGTTTCAAACTTTCCATCTTCGACTTTAAGATTTTTGTTTGCTTGAGAATCTGTAGCTTGTGCAGGAGGAGATCTATAACAATCCCCGAAAAAACAATGATTTGCAAAACATTTTATATGCCAAGTGTACTTCATATTTTTTATTATATTTTTAACTTTCTATTATTTGGCAATAAACAAAAATAAAAATTATCAATTTATGTTAAAAACTTTAATCCATAAAATATACGTAAATATATCTTTTTAACTACTTTCGTATAATTCTTACCTATTTCTAGCAATTTGCCATGAAGAAACATTATACTTTTGACTAGAATCGGTTTCAGGCATTGTTTGGCTTAAATAACGTCTCTTTGTTTTTTCTTTTGGATGATTGTCAGGTAAATGAGATCTACTTCGATCTTTTTCATGTTTCTTAAAATTAAAGATTACCAGTAACGTAATAATTATAAAAATTCTAACTCAAATGGTATACTTGTTCTGGCTCAGGTTCTGTATTGCGCAACATAAAACTCCAAATAGGTGTAGAGTCTGAAGGTTTGACATAACTGTTTTCACTTTGTGATATACCCAAAGACGTTGGATCAGGTAATACCACTTCATTACGTTTTTCTTCATTGCCTTCTTTGTGCTTAGAACTCCTGTTAATATTTTAAAGATATAATATTAAACTCTTAAATATGGATAATACTAAGCTCTTAAGAAATGTATACTTGAATTCGGTTTTTTTAGCACTCGCAGATTGTGCTAGAACAGACTGATATGACCGTTTCCCATGAGCTCCAACACACGGTGGACCGAGATTTTTTGATAAAAATTCTTTGTCTATAGTATGTACAGCAGCTATAGAAACAAGCCAAGCGACCACCATAAGTACTCCAGAAGCCACGAGCATAACTTGACCAATTGAAGTTTCCCACTCTGGTCGTTTCCAATTATCACCACGACGAAACTCTTGCCATGTATATTTTTCTTTGCAAAAGTCCCATTCTGGTGGTACAATACCCCACAATTGGTAAATAAAAGTACGACTGGTGGTCTCTGACCCAACTGTTTCTTCAGTATTTATTTCCAGTTGACGCACTACTGATTTCAACGTAAAATCAGCAGTAAACTCTACAGACACCTGATACAAAAAATAATATTGTTGTGTTACTTTTCATTGTGTATATATATTTAAATATACTCATACTTCTCTAGATTGATTAGGCATTAGAGAAAATTTTCTGCAATCCAAAATTCTAAAACCATAGCCACTGCAGAGTACACTGTTTATCATCATAGAAGTAATGCGAACTGTATATTTTCCAGGATTCTTTATTAAAAATATTCTGGTCTCCGATGGCAATGAAGTTTTATCTAGAAATCGATGCATATTATTATTTCGAACATTGTACATAATATTTAAATGAATAAAAAGCTTAAAACTACTTACTCTTACTACACATGAGATCAATCATAGGGCTCGATTCCAAATCAAAAACTAATGGTGGCAGTTTTCTCTTGGACCCAAACGATAATACAGGATAGGCTCCCATGCCTTTTAGTAAAATACTTTCTAGGATAGATACATCGTTCCTAAAGTAAGTTTGGGAAAAAAATTATATAATAGAATTTAAAAAGAAATATTTTAGATTAATTTTCAAGTAAATAGTCTTACCTGATAAAAAGTATTGATGTACTAACACCTGGTTTTTTTGGCTGAAACCTCACTAACACTTCAAGCTCTTTTTGTGGTGGCAAAACGAATATCATTGTTTTCTTATGTGGAACATACACAGAGTTTTTAACATTTAATACTTTTCTTCGATGAGGACTAGAATTATTTAATACCAATTCCCAATCGTCTCTCGATATTAATAAAGAATTAACCCTAAAAATAATTACTCTTATAGGAAAACATTTTATAATTTTATACCCTTATATGTGTTCATACTCGTGTTCAAACAGATCTATAAACTCGGTAATATTACACCAATATGGATGAGGATACATGGCCAAATGTAATGTTATATTTTGTGTGTGAAACGTATTTTTCACCAAGATTTTTTGATAGTACGGTTTGCCTTTCACTTCCATGGTTGGTAGCTCGAATGTGGTCTGCTGTCTGTTTTCACCGGGTTCTTGTATAAATTTTGGCCACTTTAAATGAAGATGCACACTGAACTGGCATGTTTCAGCACCACCTGAATACAATTAATTTATTATTATTTATCCTCAATTTTATCCAGAATAATTTTTATTACACTTTCAAATTACGAACAATAATAATTAGCTGTATTTAAAATTAATACTTGCCAGTTTCTAACGTAAACTGATGTCTCAAAGTGCGATTGTCTTCCTCTGCATAATATTTTCCCATTCGACGATAAAACCACGAAAAATCCATATAACTTGTTTCGGAAGAATTTGTTAAATGAAAACTTGACAACCACATTGCTCTTTCTACATAAATTAACAGATATACATTTATTATTGAAATACATGTTTTAACTAAAAATAGATCATCATGTACCAGCTTTACTAAATAATCCTATCCATCCCGAGGCGTTCTTATGATGAGCAGGAATCCATTCTATATGCCCAACTAAGGATACCATTTGAGGTTGTATAAGAGATGGTCTTGTGGGAACAAACCGAACATTCTCACTGACAAATTCACTTGTTACTGATGTCAATGCTAATGTTCGGTCTAACCAAGACATGACGTTCACTTCAGCTGTACAAACAGCTCCCTAAAAAATTATAATCTAAATGTAAGCAAAGTAAAATCATACCAAACCAAAATAACTTAACACTCACCGGATGACAGTTTTCAAACGCTAATGGTTCAGCGATTACTTGTAAATTTTTATCAAACACGGATACTTTTAATGGTATACTGTAATGCTGGTGTTGAGTTTGAATCCATATTTTAACAGTTAAGTTTTGATCTGGATTTGGAGTAGACACCAACAATTGGAATATAGCGTAGTGTTTAACTGGCAAAGCCACTGGCTATAAAATTAAAATATGCACTTAAACTTGGTATTCAACATCAAGAAAAATAAAGAGTTTAATTTTTTTTTTTAAAACACTTACAGCCGGGATTTGATCCTCACGTATCATTGGCCGGGACCAACTATCTGCACTATTACGACGCATCGATGAGTTAAATTTTCCTATCTCTACCAAGTTCAAAGAAACGTGTGGTGTGTATGTTGTACCCCAATCTTTAACCATTATAGCCACAGGATTTTCATTGGCAACTACAATATAAGTATGACGAGGTGAACTGATTCTTATTGGCGGCAATGTGATGATATTGGTAGCTGGCAAAACCTATATTTACAAAACCAAAATTATTTATTTTATTTTCATAAATATATTATGCATACACTCATATACTTGTACTATATTCTGGCTTACGAACCTGTGAAAGTTGTCCATCATAAACCATCAATGGAATAGTAAAATCCGAAGCATTTGTTTTAAATTCTAAATACGATATGATATCCATTTTGGAATTGTTAGGGTTTACATACCCAACACGAAATAATGTTTTGTTTTGACCCGGTTTTAAAACAACAGGGTTAAAATCTCTTATCTGAAAAAAACATATATATAAACAAAATTCAATTAAATTTTTAAATATTTTATGTTTTATGACACTTGTGTATCAATGTTTATCTGATTAATGGTATAACAACTAATAACCAGGCTTTTTAATTCAAAATATAAATTAAAATAATTGTTTAAAAAGTATAATTACTTTAAAATACTGTGTGGCATTTTTCGGCACTCCTATTTGAGAAATGGCAACTGGAGTAGATGAAAAATTATTAAGCAAAGAAAATGATTTTATGATGCTTGTCGAACGGATTGCTTTTGACATTACAAAATGCAATGATTGTTCTTCATACACCAAATCGCCTTCTAGCGTTCTACCATGGTATGGTATATTCAATTCATTGCCTTTATTGCTCTTTACGGTCAATTGCCCATAATGAGTTTCACCATAAGAATAACCAACATAATCCCCTACAATAAAGAAATATTTTTCTTTAATACTTCAATAAGCTATATTATAAAGAATAAACAATGACTTTAAAAACCTTACAGTGGTAACTAATATAAGCAACTTGGCCTGCTGTACAAGACTGTGGAGGTACTTCTACATCATGAGGGAAATCCACGGTTACAAAATGAGAATCCGATGTAACATTCTTAAAAATAAATATTACAAAATAACAAAAATGAAACGCTGTCTTCTAAAAATATTTTATAAACTATTATTTATAATATCATACCTGGACAATAATACTAGACTTTGCCGAATTACACAAGTTTAGTGCTTTTGACGTGACTAATCCATTTCTACTGGCAACACCAAAGTCAATTATATGTTCTGAACTATAAAGACCTGGCTTTGATACCATCACAATGTTTATAGGCACATTAATGTATTCATGATTACTCAAAAACAGCCTATTTGTAATGAAAAACAAACCTTTAAAATACTTTCAAGAAAAACAAGCAGTTAGTATTAACCCTATTTTTGTGGAGTGATTTTTCTTTGATCTTTCTGAGAATGTGAACCGAATCAAAGGTTTTGTTTGGTATGGCATAATATCCCAAACATTTCTTTGGTCTTCCATTTGACCAGATGGTAAACTTAGGTGAAACCCAGGTCCACCGCCAAACACTTTTACAACCTAAAATTATATTAGCATTGTTTATAAAGAATACAAACAACTTGTACTTATTTTGATACAAACTTGTAAAACTTCTGAATACGGATTGAATATTGAGATTGCTGCCGAAAATGTTGCTCTTAATGGCAGCACAAGATTATTTAAATACGGTACCTTATAAAAATCTAAGCGATTCCTATGTTTGTCCTGAAAATTACACATTAATACAAATTATACAAAGTAATTAAAATTATTTGTCGAAAACAATTTTTTTAACTACACAAATATATTTTTTTTTTATTATCTTTACCGGTGCAGTGTTAAGAAAATCTTCAAAAATTGTAACATCTAAACGTTGCCCCACTATTGAACTTTTATTGTTTTGTGGATTTTTAGGGGCAAAATAGTACATTTCATCCGGGCTATAACAAAATCAGTATAAACTATTTTCAACAAAATATTTAACAAACATATAATAATTTATTTTACAAGAATAACCTTACAAGAAAGATGTGTATTTGAAAAATGGTTTATATTTATTATACGATTCCATCAGATAAAAATGTTTCTCCAAAATCATACAGTAAAAAAAAAAATTGTTTTGTATTTAATCAATAGTCACTCTTAAGTTAAAATAAATTACTGTTAATAACAATGATTTAAGTATAAACTATACGATAGGGAAATTACAATTTACATATATATTTATATGTATAAATGCTCAAAAGACAAAGTTATAGTCGATGGATAATTTTTTAATAAAAAAAATATTCTGGACTATTTAAAATTGTACGTTATGTATTGTTATGATGTTAGTAAACTTGCATCGCTACAACTCAAAACTTTTTCAATTTGATGTCAATAAATCATATTTTATTTCATATTTCAATATAAATATTTAAAAACTTACCCAATGGCTGTATCAGGTTGAAGTTCATCAAGTCCGGGTGGATGAGGACCTGTATTGATGTTTATAAGTATCATATCTGGATCTTTTGCTTCGTTTCTAAAAACATTAATGATAGAAAATTGTAATATACATGATATAGCTATGTTGTAGTTAATATCAAATGAGAAATCGAAGAAAGAAATGTAAAAATACATATTATACGATTTTAAATTTGAAAATGAAAAACGTATTATTAAACAGGTAGCAAATTACAAATTGTCTGTCCATAAAAAAAAATTTATTATCGACCGTAGATTGTTTAATGAAATTAAGCGTTAAAAACGTTTTTATAATTTAACTGATAGACTATTGGTTTTAATAAATTAACAAAAATGAAACTATACGACAAATTATCTATATTGTCTAGATAAAATCATATTTAATGCAGCCATTATTTAATTACTATAAGAACACTGAAGCAAAATATAGGTCAACCTGTTGACTGAATGAGTGGGTATTAAAAAAAATACTTTGACATCAGTTGCTTTCAAACACTATTCAATGGAATGGGCTTAATGTTATTTTAACGAACATATACATTAAAAAAAAAAAAATAGAAATGCACTAAAAATATACTTACTGAGGTGGATTAGACCGATCGTGAGATACTTTTTCCTAGACCATTTCAATCGATATTAAAATAAATGAAAAACAGTAGATATCTGTAGGTACTAGTAGAATTTAATGAACAATTTAAATTCGCTTACTTTGTTTGAATGTTGAGAAATGTCTTCGACAACGTAAGATCCGTACGGAGCATTTTGCGGTTGAATATAAACTGTAACATACACGATAATAGTTGTAAGCTTTGTAGTTTTTCCAATAAACAATTTTAAAAAGACATGTAACAGAGTTTGTACGTATTTTATCAGTGCAGGTACATAATACTTAAGTGTAAACGATGAATTCAATTTTTACCGTCTCATACGATATTAATATCGTACAGAGAAATGTAATAAAATTGTATTTTAATTAACGAATGATTTGTTTCGATAAATCTATGTTTAGGAATGAAGGTGACAATAAGCATTCTGTAAAAATAAATTCCGCTCAAGTACACTGTTGATGTACAAACGAAAGAAGTAATCGAATTAACGTTCTCTTTTACACAAGGGATTCAAACGATACCAAAATTTAAAGTTTACACCGAATGATATTCAAGATTATAAGTATTTTTTTAAAGGACATACGCACAGTGGCTCAATTTTAATGTCCGTCAGTACTCGGGTGTTATGTGATGACCGCCGACACGAAATGTATTTTTTTATTCCCACCCCAACACGCACAATGGACCCGAAAAAAGTTACTGTTCTAAAACCAAAGGTACCCGATCAACCGAAAAGAGCGATCGTACGTAAGAAACGTAGAAAAATGTCTATTCTTCGTGAAAAACGGACGTCAAATACGGTAGACATGCAGGGTCGAGCGAAACGTTCGCGCGATGACAAACGGATCCTGCGGTTTTGCACACAAAGGGTAATAATAATACCGGTCAGAGCGGGGTACGATACGGACTCGCGAGACTCACCTGAATCGTGGTGGTAAGAAACCGAAGGCGTATGACCGCAAGTCAATGGCAGTAGTCCGGCAGCACTCAAGTATACCAAAACGGTGGTGAAGGCGCGGGACGTTAATAATAATATGGAGATCATGGCTTACGGTATGTAAAAATGAGATTTTTAATTAATAACGACAATGAAGCAAAAAAAAAAAAAAATATTATTATTATTATTAAAGGGTAATAAATAATATAATAGCGTAGTAACTCTAATAACGGTGGATGGTGTACGACGTTGTAATTACAAAGGCGGCCAGAGAAGTCATAATATTTTTGTAGGTACGAGAACAGAAAATAAAAATAAAAAAGCAACGACGGCGGAAACGCACGCACACACACACACACCACTTGTCACCGGACTATTGTGTTATTATGGTTCGTCGTTGTGTGTACAAATGCGTGCGGCGGCGGCGGCGGCGGCCGAGTCTTTTTGCGGGGCGAGCACCAGGGGGTGATAATAGAAGGGTGGCGGCGGCGGCGGTGGGGTAAGGGGTGCGCGATCGTGTCGCTCCGGTGTGCGTGTATGAGAATGTTTTCCCGTGTACGGTGAGATCGCGACGGGTTTTTTATTATTATTATTCACCCGCTCCGAGCAGGGGCTGGTGGGGTGGATGGGTTGATTTTTTTTAGAACGAAAAAAAGAGAAATTGCACAAAACGTGTCCCCGCGTATTCTTTTAAATACACGGACTCGGTGCTGGTGTACTCGGGTTCTCCTCTAACCAACCGCGCGGTTGGATTTCTCTTTTTTTTTTCTACTCTCGTCCCCAAGCGCGTTCCGTAAACACCGCGGAACGCGCGCGCGAGACGACAGCAACACGGCAACCGCCGCCGCTAACAGGACCAGCTGGGACGTTTGCAAAAATATTGATCTGAACGCGTGCGAGTCTATGCGTGCGCGCGCACCATCCGCGCGATACGCGCGGCGAACGCGGTCGACGGTGGTCGTCTCGCGTGCAACCAGCCGCTTGACGACGGTCGAATTGGCGCGCGCGCTCGTGTCACGCACGTTACCGTGGTTACGATTGCAGCAACTTTTATAACCACAGTTGCCGTTGCGTGTGCGCGTGCTCCTCGCGCGGTAACTGATAATAATCGGCCACAGACACGGAGTCCGTGGTCACAGATAACGCGTTTGTGCGATCCTATTGGCCGTTACAGCCGTCGACGGTGTGGTTGGTGCGGTGCGCATGTTGTAACTTGTTACGCTCGCCGTCTTCCCTCCGTTTTCAACCATTATAAATTATTCGATTAAACCGTATCTCGCCCCCTAAAGAATGTTATTGTAGTTTTTTTTTCTTATGCGTGTAAATTACAGGGTTGCCATAATTTCATCGAGCATATCTGGAACAGACAGCAAAAAAATATAGAAGCGAATTAAATTAGATTAAAAATATTATTGAATATATATTGGTATTAGCTTGTATGTGTATTAAAAAAAAAACATTATTATATAAACATATTATATACCAATTTAAAAGGTATTTATTGAACCAAAATTAATAGCATATAGAAAAACAAAATTATGAACACGTTTTACAAAAAAAAAAAAACGAAAATTACAAAATAATAAAACGTATACGTCTTTATATGTAATTAAAATTTACACGTTATTAATTTACTCCGTATTCGACAGTCCGTATGCATGTCGCATTCGTATAATCGTATCGTACCGGTGGCTATATTATTATTACCCACCTCAGAGTAATATAATAATATATTACCAGAGGTATTACCTACATGGCTACATATATATATATATATTTTTTTTTAATTTCGATTATCTGACAGTGTTCTCATAATAATGGAAAACAATTTTTATTTTCAATAATTCTAGACGAAGTGACATGTACACACACAAGTGCGACATAATTTAAATTTTAAACGACATAAAACGCAAAGAACTGCAGCGATTAAATATGGAATGAAGAAAACGAATCGCATCACTCGCACCGTCAAGTCGCCAACAGGCAACAGGTCATCATACATTCTACTAGCTGAATTACCCATCGCTGCCGGGTTAGAGTAAAAGAACAATTTTAAAAATTGTTATATTGTAAAAATATTTGAGTGTAAAAATATATATATTTGGAATACTTTTTAAATACGTTTAAAACAATATTTCGCGGGTTATTTGTATTTGAAAAATACTTTTATTTATATACACTTCCAAAGACTAGAATATACATACTTCCAATTAGGTTTAAGTCATGAACGCCACGCCACGTACGACGTACAATGTACACAATACGTTAAATGCAATAAAATCGTTGACTCTGAACTGATTTATAGAGTTTATTTTATATATACCTAGTGTGACAATAATGGGCTCGTCGTTCAACTATTGTCTTTAGTCGTGGTGCACGGGTAGTGGGGAGTGTTTCCCAAAATTTAATTGTCCTAATGTACAGTTTTCCGAATTTTGGGACAATTGTTAATTGGAAGAATTAATTAATTGGGAGAATTGGTATAGCGGTTCGTGCGGACCGAATGTCGAAATGGTCGAAACATGAATAAATAGAATTAGAGAGCCTTTATATATATATATATATATATATATATAACAAATATTTTTATCGACGCTCGCACGTCCGTTTATCATTTTAACATATTGAAAATTCTCGTTCATATATATTTCGATTTTTTTTTTTTGCGTCGCCCGCTCGCACACCCGCAAACAAAAACACATTCAACTGTTTTTTTTTTACAACAGTTCTGGCTAGGATATTTTCCAAAAGTATATATTTTAAAGCTGCACACCTCCCGGAACATACCAGCAAGTGTTGCAAAAACTGTTGCACCGCCGGCTTTCGGTTCAGCGTTGAATTCATCCAAGTTGATATTTCTTGAGTATATTATTATTCACGTAAATAACATTTTCGTTAACCATTGTCATTGAAGTGTATAATATTATAATCATTGCTAGTGTGTGTGTGTGGAACACTAACTCTTATGTCTCCTATAAACTAGTTTACATTATTCTTTTTATTTAATTTTTAATTAAACAAATAGTAAGAATATTTTTATTTTCTCTCAGGCCCAAGAAATTTGTTCGTCCAAGTCCGGAACATATATTGATGTTTTACAAACCACTAGTGAAATGGTAATTATTGTTACATTTTTATACGTAAAAATAGTATATTTTGCATTTGAAAATATATCTAAAAAAGATTATTGATTAATTTCTATAAAATATTACTTTTTGAACACTAACACTTATGTCTCCTATAAACTAGTTTACATTATTCTTTTTATTTAATTTTTAATTAAACAAATAGTAAGAATATTTTTATTTTCTCTCAGGCCCAAGAAATTTGTTCGTCCAAGTCCGGAACATATATTGATGTTTTACAAACCACTAGTGAAATGGTAATTATTGTTACATTTTTATACATAAAAATAGTATATTTTGCATTTGAAAATACATCTAAAAAAAGTTCTGTTGATACTGTTGTAAGTAAAAAAAAATAAAGCTTAATATATTGATATTAATAGTAGTTACTGAATGTTTTACAGAAAAAACCATGTCCAATTGATATATCGACCTCAAAGAATGATATTCCTGTGCAACCAATACTCAGCATCTTTCCATCAACAAATGGTAGAAGATTTTCTGCTATCTGGTATAAATTTAATTGGATTGAGTATTCTATTATTGAGGATTCAATTTATTGTTTTGCTTGTCGTCATTTTTCCGCTGGTATGTTAGCACCAGGAAATATAATAGGGAAAGTACCGTTTGTTAATTATGGGTTGAAATGCTGGAAAGAACCAAAAAAAACTATAGATAGCCATTGTAAAAATAAAAAACATTTATTAAGTATGACTCAATGGGTGGATTATCGTAATATTCAACAAAATTTGCAGTCATCCATTATTTGTAGTCTGGACAAAGCAAGGAAACAGGATATATTGGAAAATCGCTTACACGTTCGTTATTTGTTAAAATCTGCTCTATATCTTGCTAAAGTAAGTATGCCTTGAGTATTCAAAAAATGTTTAAAAATGTATTAGCAGGTTAATCTGATGATAAATTATAATCAAAACTAGTTAGGTACTACCTTTATAAATATTTTTCAAAAGACATATTTTCTTTTTATTTACCTATTATTTTTATAATATACACCTATTATATATATATATATTGTTATTTTTTAGTTTTTACAATATATATTTTAATTAATAATAAATAATTATATGGTAATAGTACTATGTATGTTTGATTTTCAGATTCACTATTGAACTAAATAGAAGATTTTCAGATAATGTATGTAATGTATTAATGGTAAATGATATATTTGATTCTTCATGTTCAGATTTTTTTAATTCAAACTCAAATTACTTAAAATCTTTTATTGAATATTATAAATATTTTAAAATTGAAAATATTCTTTTACCATGTGAATTTGCATGTGCTAAAAAGTTATGTATTTCAGAATCAGAGAATTATAAAGAAATTGACCTTTTTACTGTTTCAAATATACTAAAAAAAGTTCCTAATGCTTTTCCTGAAACGTTAAAAATAATTTCAATTTTAATGACTTTGCCAGCAACAACAGCTACAAACGAAAGATTTTTTTCTTCTTTAAAATATGTCAAAAGTTATTTAAGATTAACCATGGGGGATGAACGATTGAGCGATCTCTTAATATTAAAAGTAGAAAGTAATGAGGCATCTAAAATAAATTTAGATGATGCTATTAACAAATTTGCACATGCTAAAGATCGTCGTTATTCCCTAATCTTATAAATTAAAATTATTGTTTTTATATTATTTTAATATGTAATTATTAAAGTGTTAACATAGTATGCCTAATTATTATTATTATTATTATTATGAATATATTATATTTGTAAAAGTATACAAATAATTAATAATATTTTTTTTGTTAATATTAATTTAAATAAAAATTAAGATTTTTACTGATATCTACTCACAATATTGTTTGATATATTTATAACTAATATAATATAGGTGTTTATATTATTTACATTATTGTTATTATTTTCGGCACCCAATTAATTTTTCCAAAACAAATTATACACTAAAACCTTCCTTGAGTCTAGACCTATTCATTAGTGAAAACTGTACTAAAATCCGTTAGGTACTTTTTGAGTAATGCGCGTATATACAAAAAAGGGGCTTCTATTTTATATAATATACAGATACAGATATATATATATATATATATTATATATATATATATATAGTCTCAGTGGCGAATCTAGGAGTCATTTTTTTTTGGGGGAAATTAGTTCAATATTTTAAGTCGGCATATAGTAAGTCCTTGCCCTAGTCTAGCAAAAACTGAAATGACGCCACTGATGGAAACTGTGGTCAAAATAAAAGTCAGAAATATGAAGTCGGATCCAGTTATAGTAAAATCCGGTCTTAGACAGGGTGATTCCATCTCACCTATTCTCTTCAATCTGGTTTTAGAAAAAGTTATAAGAGAGATGAAAATTAAGCCCCATGAAGGAATAAAACTTCGAACTCTACTATTCCCTTTAATGGCATATGCCGATGATATAGTGCTGATGGACGAATCTCAAGATGGAGTTAAACGGCTATGTGAAAGGCTCAAGGACGCAGCACAGAAAGTAGGATTACAAATAAATGAACAGAAAACTGAATATATGATCATAGGAAGACAAAATTGGATGGATCATGTGTTGGAGGTAGATCATTTTAAATTTAAGAGAGTAAATTCTTTCAAATATCTTGGCTCAATTGTGAGTGAAAAAAATGATATCACCAAAGAAGTAGCCGCGAGAATCCAAGCAGGAAATAGGACCTATCATAGTTTGATGAAAATATTAAGTTCTAAATCATTATCAAGAGAGATAAAGAGACGTTTGTATACCAGTCTAATACGACCAGTGATATTGTACGGATCGGAAACCTGGGCACTAAGGAAATTAGATGAAAATAAGTTTTTAATACTTGAAAGGAAAATATTACGGAAGTGTGTTGTGACAAAATTCTTGGAACCATTAAAAAGCAATGCCTATATAATTAGTGTAAAACAATAAAATATTATAACATCTCCAGCATGGTTTTAAAATAATAATTTACAATAAATTGAAGATTTAGAACCGTGATATTAACCGGTTTTATAATAGGGATTCCGGTACAATTTCGGTTCCAGATAAAAGGGTTTTTGATACCGGTTACGGTTTTACTTATATTTTAGGCTTCCGATCCTGCAGGAGCCGGTTAATTTCTCTTCGGTTCCGGCCCCTGGTAGTCAGTGACGTATCCAGGGGGTGGTCCATCATGGGGTACGGACCCCCTCCTCCACCCCGTCATTTTTTCGTTCTTATATATTGATATTTATATATTGATCTTTTTTCAATTGTTTTTAAATAGACCCCCAAAAAAAAAAAAAATTAATTCTGGCTACGTGCCTGCATCAGGCAGTAGTAATAGCGACGTATAAAAATTTCAAAACAAAATTCAACATTTTCGTATACGTATACAAATTGAGAGCCCCAAAGTCCAGGGCTCCGCCTTGTCAACCCGTAATTACGTCATTGCCTCGCCACAAATCAAAACCAAATAATACATAATATATAATATAAACGTAATATAAAATTGTTTGGTAAAATTGTTTCCAAACTCCGATACGGTTGAGAAATTCTAGCCGTACGCGACTTAATATTATATTAATTATACATATATGTATCGTACGACATTACGAAAAATCATTTATTAAACTTTTTATTCTTTTATATAAAAAAAAAAAACGTATAAATAGTAATAAACACGACATTCAAAGTAGAAATAAACGAATGATTTCGTGGGGTAGGTATAAAAAAAGAAAAGAAAGTAATAATAGTTTGAAAACGCGATGGCGATTCGTTTTGAAATGCGAGCGTGGTCAGGGCAACGCTTGGAACGGTTCGAGACGTCTTGTCCACAACGTCCAGCAGCGGCACGTGACGAGCATCGCGACAAACAACGCGCAAACCACTGCGACAACCAACTGAAACTCGAACGACGTAACCATTTCAAAAGCGTCAACTGCAAACCGGCCGTTGGCGGCGCATCGCGGAACCGTTTCCTGCACAACGATTGTCGATGCCCGCACCGTTTCGGTTGGCGGCGAAGGCGGACGCGAGCCATCCGATTCCGACCCGCCTTCGAGTCTGACGATTACCTGCAGTGCGAATAACGATATGATTTCCCACAACGGTTTTCGTTTTGCTGTTAGAGGAGGCGACCTTAGGAGGGTGCTACGGACTCTCAGAATTTCACGTAGTGCAGCTGCGGCGGGTACCGATTACAAACGGAAAAAAACGCGTACCTATCTACGCGTGGAAAATAATTTATAAATACTTTTTTAAGTTTTACGCAAAACGTAGAGAGAAAAAAGTGCGTGGAAATCTGGAAAACGCGTAGGTAATAATGTGTTGCGTAGACCGCGGGCTTGAAATGACATTCCGAAATGAAATCCTTCCCAAATATCCGCCCCTATGATCAGCGTATAATAATATGCAGGATAGTAGTCGCATCGCGCGGAGACAAACGATGATTTTGCCCCGACCGAGTATTAAAAACGTCTGATGCCGCCTCCGGGGGGGGGGGACATTAAATTCGGCCACGATTTTAATATTATCATGATAACGAGCCGTGTATATATATATATAGGCACCTTGTTCTTCAAAACCGTCTTCTTTTTTTCCCCTTTCCTGTTCCGTTTATTTTTCCGTTTCTTCGTTTTGGTCTTATTAAGTTTCCGGTTCTTGGGCCTGTTCTTCTGCGGACGAGACGACGACGACGTCGTCTTTGCCGGCTGCGGACGAGACGAGCTCGTCACGTCCGAAAACCACAACAGCGGTAACGGCGTAGGTGAAGACTCCGAAACGACGGCCATTACAATCGCGGGAAATTCGTTGTCGTCGTCCGGCGGTGACCGTGCCGGCGACGCCGCCGCCGCGCTCGGCAACTGCTGCAGTACCTACTGCCGTCGCGCAGATCACCCGTAGTAAAGCGACGCGGAACACGTTTGACGATCGGACCGGTGATCCGGTCGTAGTGCGCGGTGTTCCTTGCACCGTCGTCGATTTCTCCATCGTCGTTGTTAACATATAATATTAATACGGGGCGCGCGTAGTGTACGATATCCGCGATGTCTTCTACAAAAGTGTGCACGGAATAATATTTGCAACGACTATTAATTGTTTTTAGAAACGTTTCCAATATACGAGCAAACCGCAGCAAACAAATATACGATTTAATATCGCCATGGCCGTTGTTCCAAAACACATACGCGCGCGCAGTGAATACCGCGGGTGGTTGCTATGTACTTATTATTGAGGACAGAATAAATAAATATTACAAATACGACGTATTTAGAATTTCGTTGCCCTAGGACCTAGCAGGGTACATATTTAATTGTTGCCCCCCTCCCATTATTAGTGCTAGTTAAGGTCTAATAGGTTGACAATTGAAGAGTTTATAATTATAAGCATTAACTTAAAAAGGGTCGACGACTATCCAGATAAGTCTTTTTTTTTTTTGATAAAATAGGTTTATTCAATAATATGATAAAAAAAAAGAAAAGTACAACAATTATATTTCTCCCATATTATGTCGTGGCTAAAAGACATTCGCCATGTTTACATGCATGTATATTAATTCGGATTAACTCGGTTCGCATTTAGATATCACGGACTGAGACGCGTGTTTAACTCAAACCAAATTAGTATCCGTTTATATGCACCCAGGGCCGGCCCAACACCATGTAGCAAAATAGACAGCCGCCTAGGGCGGTCCTAGTTTAGGGGCGGCAATTTTATAATGAGCCGAAATCTGAAGTGATTAAAAATCATCATTACACCGTATACGATTGATATATTTTTAATGCATATTTTATGGTTATGGAGTGGAGGCCTCTATAAACCCCCTAAAATACGCCCTTGAGGGGCAGCGTAAAATAGATTTGCCCAGGGCGGCGAAACACCTAAGGCCGGCCCTGTATGCACCCAACTCCGGGAGTTCACTAACGCGTATTGGATTAAGTCGGTTTGAACTGTGCACGTAAACGTAGTAATTAATGAGTTGTCCGATTCTGATGTTTCGGAACTTCCGGAGTTATACAGTTGTTTAGTTGTTGTACGGTAGTGATCGGTAAACATTAATTTTTTTTTTTTGCTATACAATTAATGAGTATTAAATAACCGGTCGTATTACAATTTACATCAATAATTATTATCAGTCATCGCGCAATATGAATTTTAAAAACATCATATTATGCCAAAATTGGCTACTGAAAATTGTTCAATTATATTTTTTTTTCTTCCAAACTGTGAAAAAAAAAACATCGAATATTAAAAAAAAAAAGTAGTAATATTATTCGAATAAAAACCTTAAAAAAATGTGTTGTCCCCAAAAACGTGATGCCCGGGGCAATTGCCCGCTTCCCTCTAAATACGCCACTGCGTATAGCGAGTAGCTGCAGTGCAGGCTACCGCGGTTTCGGGACAATTTTATTTAAATGACAAGTCGGGGGAAAATTCGTGACCGGCGAATTTTATTATTTATCCAAATGATACGAATAAACTCGCGCGAACGTGTTAAAATCTAACGAATTATAATAGCGCTGCGGAAGACGGCTAAATATAAATAATGAATTTAATAATGTAAGCGACAAAATGACTGTCCCACATACTGCATCATTGTGTTTACATCGCAAATGTCAATTATTTAATATTAAAAAAAACCAACAAAGAAATACTTATCAAATCGAAAGTCACGACGCGCATAAATAAACGGAGATCTCGTTTAGTCCGTGCAGTTCTGCTGTTAAGTTATATTTAAGTCGTGACATTTTCAGACACAATGTAAATGTTTTACCGAGCAACTCTACTCCGTGCGTAGTGCTAAATTTTGATGTACTCATAAAAACAATAATTAGGTACAGGGGGAAAAAAGTGATATTTTTCCAAAAACACCATTTCCCGTTAGAAAACTGTAATGTAATAAATGTATTGTATGTAAATGTTTTTTTTTTTTAAAGAAACGAATTTATTTATATAATAATTACATTTATTTATTTAATACACGCGCAACAATTTTTTTAAAGTTTTGTATTATTATTAAAATAAAAAAACTAAATTATTTATTAGTCGACTTCGTTGTGAAAAGAACCGAGTCGCTTAAACATTTAAAAATTCGAGCCACAAAAACGAAACAATACTTAAATAATATAGGTTCTTAGTTTCTGAAAATCGTTTTCGTCGTGGCGAAGTCGGCTGCGGCTGGCGTGTCGGTTATCGCGGTTAAAATTCCAGACGTTGTGATTTTCGTAATATTACTGGAGTTTCAGGTACTTACTTGTAAAAATATTTTATTTTATTCGCTCGAATTATAATATAAAATATGTATATAGCTTATTGCGCGTGTGTCACATTATATACAGTTAATATAATAAAATAATATGAAAAATTTGGACGACGAAAGGGCCGCATTTCAAACGTATATGAAAACCAAATTGGTTACGGTCCATCGTCCGTGTATTCGACGCAATGGCGTAATTAGGGCTAGATCATGTGTGTGAGGGAGGATGGGAATCGATATTTTGTCAAAAGAAAAAATATACAATTTTTTACTTTAAGTAAATTTATATTCGTTTAAATAAGATAATAATATAAATAAGTACAAAAAAAAATTATATTTAAATTTATATATTATTTATATTAAAATTATATGAATTGCCAGCATATACAGATAATCCGTTCAATCGATTCTAACGAACATAACGTTTATAGTTATAACTTGTAAATTATAATACTCGAAGGCGTTCCGCAAAAGCATGGATACCAGCTATTATGACTATATAGCCATATAGGTCTATGCGCCCGAGTGTGATCTGCAGTGGCGGTTATCCATGATGTCCAAGGGAGGCGAAAATGGAGCCAATCCCCTCTGCCAATGAAATATCCACATCGACGAATAACTAATAACCAAGAAGATCTATTTGTACAAAGACAAAATGCAGATGTAGAAATAGGAAGAACAAGCACGGAACGTAAACGAAATAACAATAAAACGGGAAAAGAAAGTAATCACCAGCATAGGCGCAACTAGACCTCAAATATTGGGGGGTGCTGAAATTATGTAACGCCCACTAACCCACTGTAATATATAAGAGTACGTTAATCCATGCCTGATTTACTCTGATTATTATAAAACCTTTTAATCAAAAATTGTTTCGGGGGTGCTAATTTTGAACCCGGGGATGCTATAGCACCCCCTAGTTGCGCTACGACACAACATAGAGGACGTGGTAGAAATGCGCATATAAAAGTCACACGCACATACCACAGTCAGACGCGAACTACGCTATTCACACCTGACCGCCGTGACTACACTGAACGGTCCGATGACTTCGGACCGCTATTTATATACGCCTTTCTGCCACGCCCTCTATGTTGTGACGTAGCGCTATCTAGTGACTATTTTCTTTTCCCGGTTTATTACGGTCGACTGACGTGCCATGTCGGTATATGCGGATATTTAATTTGACGCTGACCGAGCGATCGTTCGTATGCCCGTTAACTTTCGCTTATGACTGCTACTGAACAGTAACGTTTGCAGAGACCCTTTCGCCGGTGGTTTTGACACCGAGTTTATCTCTGTGTCGCCAACTGTTTATAACGAGCATATTATACATCGCGCACCTATTGTAATTCCACAAAATTGCGCAACGGTAGCTTGCAACCATAAAAGTGTCGTTTGTTAAGCATTATAGTCTGCATAAAAAACTGTCGGGGTATCGTTGTATCGGCTGAATATATTTATTTCGACGCGTCAAAATACATTAGTTAATCCAGACGTTTGTGCGACTGTTGACCTTTTCCATGGCAATATGCATATACAGGATATAGATATACATATACTGTATATCTATATTTTGTTGCGTTCAGCCATAATTTTAACACTACGTTATTTTGGCTATTAGGACAATAATGCCCTTCCGCCCTAGTCATAATAACACCGTGGTATATAGTTTACACCACCCGGGTCCATTTAGCGGAGTTCCCACACTGATCTTACCGGAAGACGTAGTTTTAGCGGTTTGCGTAGAATTTTAAATGGGCTTTGCTGATGACGTGCTATATCGGTTGCAGGTTTTTTTTTACACATCTGTACATTCTGTAAAATGTTCATTTACGACGTAACCACAAATGATTAAGATGCAATGTGGATTATGGATTAACTTATGTAGTGTAATATCATGACTAAATAAACATATTTAGTCATGGTGTAATATTACAATACACGAACTGCACTTAGCTTTTGTCTTTCTCAAACTGCGCGACGATTACGTTGTGGTCCGATTCAGTCCATGTCATTTCATACGCCATATCGTATTGAAATCCTTTCATGTCACTGATATGTATACTGTTTTCAATCTTATGAATCATAAGTTTAAATCAAATTCCGTTTGATAATTTTTTTTCTTTTTATTATTATTATTTTAATTTTTCTACCGAATATAAACCATTAACAACAACGTACTATGTCTTATATTAGTCCTTGGTGCAAAATGCTTCTTGGCATCGATTATGTCCAGACTTGATTGTTTTGTTGTCGCAATTTCTCAGGGATTACTCTCGTTTTTTTTCAGAATACCATCACTTGTTATTGATAATTCATTCATTATTTTCCTATACGATTCATTACTATTGTACTGTATAATATTGCGCATTTTTATTAGTGTAAGATCCTCGAGTGCAGAAATACCAATGTTGTTTCTTGTCACTGGGATACCCTAATCGGTTATAGCGTTAACATATGCCTTCTTCTGGTCCCTTGTATTCCAATATATCTCTAGACATGTAATGTCGGCAGGTTTTATGTCTGGTAAATGGCAAATAGTCTTTGTAATTTCCACTTTAGCCATTTTAAGCAAGCTGATGTAGGCTTATTAAACTGTAAACTAAATTCACTAATGGTTTGTGGTCATAATGTATTGTAAACTTACTTCCCATTAAAATGTAATTGAATCGCTTGAGTCACAAAAATTAATATATTATATAATGAAAAAATATTTTTGATTTAAATATTATATAAACGTATATATTTATTATATGAATTGTTGCTTTTTTTTTTTTAACACTATCTACAAGACATTAAATTATTATGATGTATGTTGATATCAAATTCTTTATACAACTATTTGTTAATTAATTATAAATTATTAATGTATTTATTTATATATTGTAATAGTCAAAATAAAATTTTCTGAACAAATTTTGCAATAAAATATTGAAAACAAGTTTATAAGCACTTGACATTTAAAAAAATGTTTTATATATGCAATGAAAATATATTTAAGAACATATAACATAATTATTTAAAACTAATACTAATACAATAATAATTATAATTATATTCGTGTATTGTAATTAATTAAAAATATAAATTAGTCAAAATAAATTAATGCTAATCAACTAATTACAGTAAAAGTAACAGTCTTCCATATACATAATCATTAATATAGGCGAATATATAAAAGTAAATAACTCAATATATTTAATATAAACAAGGAATTTAAATATTATTTCATTATGCACGGAAATTAAATTTGCCTTAATTTCCGTGCATAATTAATTAATAAGGCAAATTTAATAATGAAATGAAAACAGCCATTTTTGTCAGTCTTACAAATATGACAATTTTTGATCGTCTGAAAAAATACATTTAAATTTCAATCTACTTTATGTAACATAACATTTAACCTGAAGGAAAACTACAAATTTATTTTTTTTGATCTGTTGAAAAGACTTATACAATTACCAAATTATTCGTCATCAGAATCATCCAATATATCAATGACTTCGTCATTCGACTGGTGGGTTGTTCGAGAACCTAATACATTTTTCTCACTTTCTTCTTTCTAAAAAAATATATTAAATTTTCTTCATTTATGATACAAATATAAATAATTGTTTATACTTGCTTTTTTTAATGGAGAACAACATGATTGTTGATCACTGACTACAGTTGTATTCTGTTCAATACTATGTAAATTCTTATCTATGTTTTTTTTCTTTAATTCTTTAATTAAAGTATTTTGATGTACAATTACTTGTTCAACCTACACAAAAAGAAACACATTTAAAATGTTGAATAAAATTTTCTACTTAAAGATATGTCATGATCCAAATTATTACCCAATGTAATTTTTCAGCAGATTCAATTTTTTCGTATTTACTACCATCCCCGTGCTTTTTAACATGCCACGCCATTTTTTTAGGAGAATCAGATATTTCTAAACAATTCATACATTTCCATCTACAGTAAAAATTAAAATATAATTAATTTAAAAAAGAATAGATTATATACAATTATTCTCATACATTTTAAAATGAACATCTTTGAATAAGTGATCACGAAAATGATCAATATTCATGGTCTTAAATATATTGCACCTAGGACATGCAAATAGACCAGTTGAAGTTATTGTTCCCAAACTATCATTAACACTGAACGAGTCTGTAAACATTTTCTGTTTTCGGCCATGAAGTGGAGAACTACTTTTAGATGCTGATCTTGGACTTTTTGATGCAGCACGAAATTTACTATAAGTTTTAATTGTAGAAGTTGTTTCAATAGGAATTCCTCGGCAGGTAGGGGGCATGAGTTCAATACTATCTAAAGCTTGTTGTTCTTGAATGTTTGCAGCACTAAACAAACGTTTGATTTGTTTTTGTTGCTCTTCTATTTCTATATCAGTAATCTAAATAATACAAAATATACACTTATTATATTTAAAAAATTTAAATTCTTTAAATAAAATATTAACTTATAATAAAATTAGGTAGTATAACAAGACAGTTAATATGTATTGTAGCTAATGTTTTAATACATTTTTCCCATTTGTTACAAACTGGTTTTATTAACAATTTCAGTTATTACAATATGCTGTCCAGTTTAAGTTGACCTACTTAGGCGCATGCCGACTGAGCCGCCGAAAACAGTCAAACCTCCCAGTCGATATAGAAGCTTTGTGATTGGTTGCCAGGCTTCGAAATTTGATACCAGCGCTCTGAGTCAGTAACACTTATGGGCGGGCATGCACAGCCGCGACTGTTTTTTATCTGACGAGTGGGTCAACTTAAAAACTGAACAGCGAATACTTAAAAATAAATTATGCTCACTTTTTCAAATACTCGTAAGCTCTTTACAGCCACAGATGGATGTTCTAATTTATAATGTTCTTCAAATACTTTAATATCATCATTCTGGTGTTCAAATTGACACATAGGACATTTAAACATATTTGATACATTATGTGCTATAAAAATATGTGATGTTATTTCATTTTCTGTATATTTAATACCGGAACAACATATATTGCATATCCATTGAGCCGCAATAGATCGAGCTATTAAGTAATACAAACATAGATATAAATATATTTTTATACAAAATAAAATAAAAGTTTATTGTAGGGATAAAAATCAATAATAATAATATACCTTGAAGTCTATTTCTATCAATACTATCATCTTTTAACATGGTTTGCCTGATTACAATTATATTAGATTGATTTTCACTGGTTAGTAGTGCAAGATGGTTATTTCTCATATGTGTTTTCATTTCAACACGATTAAAATCAATATAATCACAATACTGACAACTATACAAGTTTTCACTATGATGCATTAAATGGAATTCTATTTTATTTAATGGGACAACCTTATTTAAAGTACAAGATGGCAGACAATGAGGACATCTATATATAAATAAAACATTTACTGTAATACAAATTAATTTTTAAAAGTTAATTTATGTCACTCACATATAACACTGACAGTCAGGATGAAGGATTGATATATGTTTCTTAAGCATCTCTTCAGTCATGCCCGTGTAAGTACAAGAAGGTATTGAACACTTATAACGTTTATTTTTAGGAACAAATGGAGGATATAACTCCAAATTTAAGTTTCCTTGAAAATCTACTTCGACAATTTTCTTATTCAATTCAATAATTTTCATCTAAAAAAAAATGTTATTGTATTAGTCATAAAATATTCATTTACAGAATTTAAAATTATCTAATTCAAAGGTTGGCCAAACTATTTGATTCATTTTTATAATTTATTCAGACTAAGCTTCATATTTTCTGATATGTTACCTTAGATCTATAATAAATAGAAGAAGGTTGCCCTACTACTGATTTAATTAGACAGAAAGGAATTGAAGTATATACAAGAAAAACAAAAGTTTACAATTATTAAATAGTACCTTTTCAGTATTCATAGCTTCAAATGAGCTGGCAGATAGATTGATCATCTTGTCAAACATAAGTTCCGATTTTATTGGAACAGGATTAACAATTTCCTTAGCTGTATTATCTTGCCCTATTTTATGTCCATTCAAGTGTAAAATTAAATTAGACCGCACCTTCGTATTATATGGACACGATGTACAGCCAACTGATTCCGAGAAGATATGCAACTTTGGAATAGTGTCAATGGTTTCTGGAGAAAATAACAAGATTTGTGGTTTCTCTTGAATAGTATCATTAGTTTTTTTACATCTTTTTTTGTTTCCGACACTCTAAATTAGAAAGTTAAGACATTATGAATAAAATATAGTTTTCATAAGGAAGCTTTTGAAAAGAACATAATATGAAAATAATTACTTACATTAGAATTATTAACATATTTTCTTTTTATGCCCGTTTGTTGTTGCTCAGGTTCTAAGACATCGACAGATGGTATTTTAATTAGGTATTCTTCTGTATAATTATTTGATGGCGGATCAACACTATATACTTTGTAATTATTGGTGGTATGGGTATTCTTCATATGTGAATCAATTACTTGTATATTGTTACCTTTGAATGAACACAGTTCACACGTATAAGAGATATTAACCTTATTTTGTGTCTTTGCCGTTGCTATTTTATCTTCATATACAATAAATTCATCTGTTTCAATATCAGTTGAACCATTATTTATAGGCACAAAATTCATATGTATAATTTTATGTTTAGTTTTCATATGATGGGTAATAGCACGATGAGATGATACTTTTATACTGCAAACAGAGCAACTAAAACGGTCAGGCCCATGAAGTTTCACATGTTCGGTCATATTTAATGCAGTTTCAAATACTTTAGTACAAAACGGACATTCAAATCCATTAACAAAATTCAGACATTTCATTAAATGAGACTGATATTCATTACCGTCTGATAAAACTAAACCTACAATAAAAACACTTAAAATAAATAAAATTTAATGCTCATTTATTAAGCTAAATTAAATTAATAAAAACTTACCACATCCCTTACAAGTAAATAAATTGATTAATGGAACAAGTGGATGAGCCAATCTTTTAGCTTTATTTAACCCATCAGTTGATTCTTCAACAGAATGTTTAGATAAACGTCCTTGTTTGGTAGAAATTTCAATATTTACTTCTGTATTTGATGTATTATTGTCTAATAATTCATCTTCATCATCAATAACAATAACATCATTGTTATGGCTCATTTGTGGCTCTACTTTATTATTTTCGATTTCAGACCAAATATTATTTATTTTAAATGCTTCAGTTATGTTATTTTCATTCTTCATATCATCAAGCATAATAAATTCATTGTTAATAGCTGGTGTTGAAGATGTATGATCATCTGTCATTTGTGTTTTGTCAGGAACTTTTATAACAATTGTATCTGATGATGACTGGGCATATTTATCAATAATAGCAGATTCAATAGCTTCTGAAAGTTTATCAGGACAATTAACACGTCTTTTTTTACGTTTTTGTGGTAGAATTTCAGGTAAAGCACTTGTTTCTGGTGGTAACTTCACTACCTGTACTATGTCATTATCTATTACTTTGTTTATTTTGATAATTTTTAAATTTTCAATGTTTTTAGAATCCTGTAATAGTTTACACAAACATTAAGTTAATTATGAATTTTAACTACACATAATAAAACTATAAAACTAGGTTTAAATATTCATACACAAGTGTCGGACACTGGACAGCGTTCTAAGCATAAAGGCTCGTATTCAAAATGTTCCATTGCTAAATGAACTACCATTGTATCAATAACTTCAGTGCCAAACAAACAGAAAATACACTGAAACGTATTAATACTATGGAGCTTAAAGTGCTAAAAAAAAAAAAATATGTAAGTATATATATATATTTTTAAATGAATTAAAATATTTTTAAATATAATATTCTAATTACAATTACTTAGAACCAGTATAATACTTTAAAGAAAAGGAGGTGGCAGATAATAGGGCATATATTGAGACATGGTGACAAATTACAGTTTAATAACTGAAGGAATAATAGAAAGAACACAGTCAAGAAAAAGTCCCAGAACGTGATACATTAGCCAAATAATGAAGAATAATACAGGAGTCACATCCTACAGGGATGCTTAAACATAAGATATGGCAAACGACAAGGAAACATGGAGATGGCATTGTGAAAATTTCGTTATAAATTAATTTTTGCATTGAACAAAAAAAGGAACCAGTGTTGCAAATAGATGTGATACAGTTAATAATACAAACAAATTAAAATCAAAGTACAACCTGAAGACAAAATATACAAATCCTCAGAACATCAGTAATAAGGAAATAAATTAGAAAACATTAAGGGGAATGGCAACATGTATTTATTTAAGGGCAAAATATTGCAACAATTATACACAATTTAGGATTGACAACTGTGACAGTACAGCACTCTTATGGATAAAGTTACCCATATACGATTTCTGCAACCACCAAGAAAATTTACATTTACAAAAAAGGCATATCTATGATACAACAATAAACATTTACCAAGAATTTAGCGAGAATAATTTAATTAACAATTTAAAATTTTTTTCTAACGACTAATACTAGTGATCTTACGACATACACCGGCAACTTCATAAAAATTATTAAAAATCTCTTATACGTAGTGATTTTGTATAAGTCACTTTCAGAGTTATTTACTTAACAAATTCAAGTGATTATATTTTGACTAGAAAGTAGCGAACATTGTACAGGGTGGTTATTAGTCTGATTTTCTATTTTCTTTTTATTTAATTGAACAATTAAAGACAAAATTGACAGATTTCATAAACTTTAATTAAAAATTCCTCATAACTAAGTGAAACAAATAGATAATCGGT
Organism: Slavum lentiscoides; assembly: GCA_032441835.1. Lineage (NCBI taxonomy): Eukaryota > Metazoa > Arthropoda > Insecta > Hemiptera > Aphididae > Slavum > Slavum lentiscoides. Next base: position 5,443,125 of record CM063713.1, read on the forward strand.
TAATAGCCACCCTGTAGCAGACTTCCTTCTTTCCAACAAAAATAAAAAAATTGAATTCTGTTAGTATCAATTTCAGTGTTTTTTTATATGAAACATATAGACAGATGCTGCAGTTCCCCTTAATACCTTTATAAATCATACATAAATGTTGAAAATATAAGACCCTATAAAGATAATATTAAATTCTGAATTCAAGATCCAAATGCTTACATTAATCATCAATTTTGTTTGGAGCGCGTAAAATCCTTCACCGTTATCTTCATTAGCACAAATATAACAACAGAATTTATCACATTGTTGATGCTCATGGTTTAAATGAGATATATAATCATTTTGCAAAAAACAAGAAAAAGTGCAGTGTCCTAAATAAATTACATGCTATTTATTAATAATCAATTATAAACTGTAATACATTACATGAGAAAAAAAATCATTTTGGTAATCATCAAATACCAATTATAATTACTAACATTTAATTTTAAAAATTACTAATAAAATTTGACTATTTATTACTGGTTAACTAAACGTCATTGTCAGGTTAAAAGTTTTAAAAATACAAGAAAAGTAAAAGTAAAATGAATATTGAAAATATGAACAATTATACATAAAGAAAATATTAATTATTACAGTAAAAATGTGTAGAATAATAAAATAATAATAAATAAATAAAAGCAAACAAATTGAGTATGAGGTGAATTAAACTTTAAATGGACAATTATAATAAGTTATTAATATTATTTAATATATGTATATAGATGTAAAATATATTTTTTAGATCTGTGTATTTAAAATGTTTTAAAATTTATTGTTATATATTCAATTATTTCTAAATCATTATCTATATTAAAAATAGTACTATGTATATTTTCTAAAACATGTTTCACAAAATTTGAATTTGAAATTCTTTTTTTTTCATTCAATTTGAAATTTTGAATTTGAAACTTTTATAATTTATTTGTTAAATTATTATTATATATATATATATATATATATATATATATATATAGAACTTAATACTGGTTTAAAATCCATTCCATTAAATATATAAGGATTATTTTATATTAATTAATTGCAGTGAACTATATTAATAATTATAATAAGCTTTAAAAATGTTATGTAAATATAATGCAGAACTTGAAAATAAAAAACTTACCAATGTTGCAAATAAATGGTAATATGTATTTATTGAAGTCTACTGCCATTAATAATTCTCTTGAATTATTTCATTATCACTTGTATCTTTGTATTCAAGTTTTATTATTAATGGTTTATGTTTTTTATGAATTTCATGCTGAATAAATACAATTATATGAACATAATTTAAGTATAAACCATATTCATAGAGAAGAACATCAGACACAAAAATATTAATTACCTGATGAACCAGAACGTGAGAAGGAGTGTATGCACGATAAAAGCAATATCGGCAAAAATAATCACAGTAAGTATAGTTGTCTTCGATGTGGTCAGCCAAAACATCTACATTTTCAAACACTCTAAAGCAATATACACACTTTTTAAACTGTTCAGCGTTGTCAGATTGATTTTCTGAAACATAAAACAAAATAATAATACACATTTTTATATTTATTAATACACATAAATAAAAAAAGTTATTACTTTTTTTTCTCTCAGTATTTAAGAAATGTAATTGCATATGCAATTTAAATAACTCCTTTTGATTAAAAATTTTGATGCAAGTTCTGTCCATACATTTATAAAGACCCAATAGTCTCGACAAATCCGTCATTTCAGAAATAGCCAATCGCGTTTTTAACACGTTCATCGGAAATTCTTGGATTTTTTTAAAATAATCTTTTTTATACCCTGTGTCTACTAAACAATATGTACCATTTATAGGTTCTCCATTATTAATGATACATTGACCTGGTTCAAGCAATATACTAGTATTTGGCAACATAACTTCATTATTTGTTTTCATTTTCATCCACATACTCAAATTATCATCAGTTTTATGAGCATTCGTTTTTCTTAAATTGTTCTAAACGTTTATGAAAAACATCATTAAGAAACTAAAAATTATTTTAAATAAAATTAAAATAATATACCTTTTTTAAACTCTTAACATCTTCAATACGAGGTAACATAAACAAACTATTATCCTCTGGAACATTATTAATTTTTGTTGAATCAGCTATAATTAAAATATTAGTGTTTAAAATATATATATGTATATAGTAATAAAATGTATTATTCCAAAACAAGTTTTTTAATATTATTAAACGCTACAATTTATAAAAAGGACTAATTTCATTTGGACATTTTTATAACAGTATAACAATTAAATTTAAGAAAGGATGTTAAATAGAAATGCGGCGTTAAAAAACTATTGGGAAAGGCGAAAAATGATCTCTCTAAAGTTCATCAACTAGATGCGAATTGTTACCGGAAACAAACTGTGACTGAAGAGATCGGAACACTTCTTCTGGTTGAAAATCTATACGCAGGATAGAGAAAAAAGTAAAATAAACATCATTGTAAAACCACTAGATTGTATTACATACGAACAAAAAGATATAGGTACTTAAAAGATGGAAGAAATATTTAGAAATCCTCAATGATGAAGAAACTCAAAAGAAATTGATGAAGGAAAAGAGACAAAAGAAGAGGAAGAAAAAGCCCCAGTAATGAGAAAAATTTGATAAAGCATTAATGAATCTGAAAAATAAAAAACAGCAGTAATTGATGGAATTTAAGTGGAACTTTGGAGAAAATCAGAAGAGAAAATTAAAAATGAACTATTTAAAATTATCAGATATATATGACACAAGGGAGCTGCCAGAAAACTATGTAAATAAATAGCTTAATTATCTTCTCTATTCCAAAGAATGCTGTAGAAAAAAAAATTTGAAGAATTTCGCACTATCAGCTTACTATTGCATACCTCAAAAAAAAAAAAAAAAAACAAAATTATATTCCAACCAATGGAAGTCAAGATGGAACAGATGTTGCCGGAACACCAATTTGGGTCCAGGAAAAATGTGGACACTAGAGAAGCAATATTTGTATAAAAGATAATCATTTATTAAAGGATTAGAAAGGGTAAGCAAACATCCATAGCTTTGTGGACATCGAAAAAAAATATTTGATAATGTGAACTGGGTGATAATGTTTAAAATGATGAGGAGAGAGGGAATAAGTATACAGACAGGAAACTTCTTTTAACTTGTACAAAGATGAAGTAGCCATTGTAAAAATCCAAGACAGTGCAGATTGTAGAGAAAGCAAAAATAAATACAGGAGTTAGATAATCCCCAATAATAATATTTAACACATAGATCCAAGAAACAATACCACAAGAGAAAAAGCCAACCTAGGGACAAAAACAAAGAATAAGCATGGTGCAATTTGCCAACAATAAATAGCCACCCTGTAGCAGACTTCCTTCTTTCCAACAAAAATAAAAAAATTGAATTCTGTTAGTATCAATTTCAGTGTTTTTTTATATGAAACATATAGACAGATGCTGCAGTTCCCCTTAATACCTTTATAAATCATACATAAATGTTGAAAATATAAGACCCTATAAAGATAATATTAAATTCTGAATTCAAGATCCAAATGCTTACATTAATCATCAATTTTGTTTGGAGCGCGTAAAATCCTTCACCGTTATCTTCATTAGCACAAATATAACAACAGAATTTATCACATTGTTGATGCTCATGGTTTAAATGAGATATATAATCATTTTGCAAAAACAAGAAAAGTGCAGTGTCCTAAATAAATTACATGCTATTTATTAATAATCAATTATAAACTGTAATACATTACATGAGAAAAAAATCATTTTGGTAATCATCAAATACCAATTATAATTACTAACATTTAATTTTAAAATTACTAATAAAATTTGACTATTTATTACTGGTTAACTAAACGTCATTGTCAGGTTAAAAGTTTTAAAAATACAAGAAAAGTAAAAGTAAAATGAATATTGAAAATATGAACAATTATACATAAAGAAAATATTAATTATTACAGTAAAATGTGTAGAATAATAAAATAATAATAAATAAATAAAAGCAAACAAATTGAGTATGAGGTGAATTAAACTTTAAATGGACAATTATAATAAGTTATTAATATTATTTAATATATGTATATAGATGTAAAATATATTTTTTAGATCTGTGTATTTAAAATGTTTTAAAATTTATTGTTATATATTCAATTATTTCTAAATCATTATCTATATTAAAAATAGTACTATGTATATTTTCTAAAACATGTTTCACAAAATTTGAATTTGAAATTTTTTTTTTTCATTCAATTTGAAATTTTGAATTTGAAACTTTTATAATTTATTTGTTAAATTATTATTATATATATATATATATATATATATATATATATATAGAACTTAATACTGGTTTAAAATCCATTCCATTAAATATATAAGGATTATTTTATATTAATTAATTGCAGTGAACTATATTAATAATTATAATAAGCTTTAAAAATGTTATGTAAATATAATGCAGAACTTGAAAATAAAAAACTTACCAATGTTGCAAATAAATGGTAATATGTATTTATTGAAGTCTACTGCCATTAATAATTCTCTTCGAATTATTTCATTATCACTTGTATCTTTGTATTCAAGTTTTATTATTAATGGTTTATGTTTTTTATGAATTTCATGCTGAATAAATACAATTATATGAACATAATTTAAGTATAAACCATATTCATAGAGAAGAACATCAGACACAAAAATATTAATTACCTGATGAACCAGAACGTGAGAAGGAGTGTATGCACGATAAAAGCAATATCGGCAAAAATAATCACAGTAAGTATAGTTGTCTTCGATGTGGTCAGCCAAAACATCTACATTTTCAAACACTCTAAAGCAATATACACACTTTTTAAACTGTTCAGCGTTGTCAGATTGATTTTCTGAAACATAAAACAAAATAATAATACACATTTTTATATTTATTAATACACATAAATAAAAAAAGTTATTACTTTTTTTTCTCTCAGTATTTAAGAAATGTAATTGCATATGCAATTTAAATAACTCCTTTTGATTAAAAATTTTGATGCAAGTTCTGTCCATACATTTATAAAGACCCAATAGTCTCGACAAATCCGTCATTTCAGAAATAGCCAATCGCGTTTTTAACACGTTCATCGGAAATTCTTGGATTTTTTTAAAATAATCTTTTTTATACCCTGTGTCTACTAAACAATATGTACCATTTATAGGTTCTCCATTATTAATGATACATTGACCTGGTTCAAGCAATATACTAGTATTTGGCAACATAACTTCATTATTTGTTTTCATTTTCATCCACATACTCAAATTATCATCAGTTTTATGAGCATTCGTTTTCTTAAATTGTTCTAAACGTTTATGAAAAACATCATTAAGAAACTAAAATTATTTTAAATAAAATTAAAATAATATACCTTTTTAAACTCTTAACATCTTCAATACGAGGTAACATAAACAAACTATTATCCTCTGGAACATTATTAATTTTGTTGAATCAGCTATAATTAAAATATTAGTGTTTAAAATATATATATGTATATAGTAATAAAATGTATTATTCCAAAACAAGTTTTTAATATTATTAAACGCTACAATTTATAAAAAGGACTAATTTCATTTGGACATTTTTATAACAGTATAACAATTAAATTTAAGAAAGGATGTTAAATAGAAATGCGGCGTTAAAAAACTATTGGGAAAGGCGAAAAATGATCTCTCTAAAGTTCATCAACTAGATGCGAATTGTTACCGGAAACAAACTGTGACTGAAGAGATCGGAACACTTCTTCTGGTTGAAAATCTATACGCAGGATAGAGAAAAAAGTAAAATAAACATCATTGTAAAACCACTAGATTGTATTACATACGAACAAAAAGATATAGGTACTTAAAAGATGGAAGAAATATTTAGAAATCCTCAATGATGAAGAAACTCAAAAGAAATTGATGAAGGAAAAGAGACAAAAGAAGAGGAAGAAAAAGCCCCAGTAATGAGAAAAATTTGATAAAGCATTAATGAATCTGAAAAATAAAAAACAGCAGTAATTGATGGAATTTAAGTGGAACTTTGGAGAAAATCAGAAGAGAAAATTAAAAATGAACTATTTAAAATTATCAGATATATATGACACAAGGGAGCTGCCAGAAAACTATGTAAATAAATAGCTTAATTATCTTCTCTATTCCAAAGAATGCTGTAGAAAAAAAAATTTGAAGAATTTCGCACTATCAGCTTACTATTGCATACCTCAAAAAAAAAAAAAAAAAACAAAATTATATTCCAACCAATGGAAGTCAAGATGGAACAGATGTTGCCGGAACACCAATTTGGGTCCAGGAAAAATGTGGACACTAGAGAAGCAATATTTGTATAAAAGATAATCATTTATTAAAGGATTAGAAAGGGTAAGCAAACATCCATAGCTTTGTGGACATCGAAAAAAAATATTTGATAATGTGAACTGGGTGATAATGTTTAAAATGATGAGGAGAGAGGGAATAAGTATACAGACAGGAAACTTCTTTTAACTTGTACAAAGATGAAGTAGCCATTGTAAAAATCCAAGACAGTGCAGATTGTAGAGAAAGCAAAAATAAATACAGGAGTTAGATAATCCCCAATAATAATATTTAACACATAGATCCAAGAAACAATACCACAAGAGAAAAAGCCAACCTAGGGACAAAAACAAAGAATAAGCATGGTGCAATTTGCCAACAATGTAACATTAATTGCTGAAAATTAAGGACTTGAAGATAATAATTAAAAACCATGGATGAAACAATAAGGATCTGAACATGAAAATAAATGTGCCAAAAAACGAAAATACTTGTGTGCAGGGAAAATGACATCAGAGCAAAAAATAAAGCTCTGTGAAAAACAATCAATAGAGCAAGTAGATGTATTTTACATACCTAGGTAGTAAATGATTGAAGAAATAGAAGAAAAATATGAAATGTTTGTCAAATAAAAATAGTCTTCAATAATAAGAAAACTCTATTCACATTAAAAACATTTGTCTAAAAATCAGAAAAAATCTACAAAGACGTACATTTGTAATATAGTCTTATATGAGTGCAAAACAACAGAAGAATGTAAATATTTTAAATATAGTGTTACAGAATGTTAAAGTTGGAGAGATAGAGTAACCAATAACAAACTACTGGAGACAAGGGCGCACCCAGGATTTTTTTTTGAGGGGGGGGGTTAAATAAAATTATTTTTAGATATTAATAAGATTTATTTAATATATGCAGAAATCCGAAAGTACACTTGTTTATGAAAAAATTATTCAAGAGTAAATAATTTTTTTGACATGAAAATTTAAAGTGATACCTAATAAAATTAGAAAAATATTAAGAGGTCAATCATTTTGGGGGGCTTAAGCCTGTTAGCCCCTTGGGTGCGCCACTGACTGGAGAGAATATCAGGAATAAGGCTATTACGGAAAAGTTTTATTAAAAAACAAAATGAGTTGATAGATAGGCCACATAATACGACACAAAGGATTGTTAAAACTAATTTATAGTGGAAGTACCACAGAGGAAGACCATGTTTTGAATACATCCAACAAATAATAAAAAATCAAAGATACTTCATGTATGTGCAAATGAAAAAGAAGCGGATGATAGATAAGACTGGGAGACGGCTAGAAACCAATCTACGGATTGACAACTATACAGAAAGAGAAAGAGATTTGATATAATTGTATACAATATTAGATTAATTTTTACATTCATTATTCTTTAATAAATGTTGAACATTTTCACTTAATTATTTTTTAAATGTAATACATTTAATAAAGTATCTGATAAAACACTGTAATAAACTGAATACTATTGGGGAACATTTTTTTGGATGCAATAATACAGCGGTCCCCAACATTTTTGACTTCCGTACCCCTAAGTTTAATATTTTGATAGATTGTACCTCTCATTATAACTTTTAAACTTTTTCACATAACTACTAAGTTTTTATTTGTCTGACACAAGTTTTCATTTTTAATAACATATATTGCATATTTTTCGGCCATAACCCAATTTCTTTTCGCGTACCCCTTGAGATGATCTCGCGTGCCCCTAAGGGTACGCGTACCCCAGGTTGGAAACCGCTGTAATAATACATCGCTATATTATTCTTAAGCTTAAGGTGTAAAATAATATTATACAACTGATTTATGCTGGGAGTAAGGCGCAAAGTGAGCCAATGTTTGTCGCATCCATTATATTTCTATATTTTACCTTTTCTACATCATCAAAACATATTATAATAAATAATATATAAATATTAATTAATAGTTATTACCTTTTTTATTATTGTAATTGGTTTCACTTTGAGTTTCACTGACAGACAAACAATCATTGGTGGTAACTGAAGTACCAAATTTAGCTGCATAAACCAACATATATATAAATAAAAAATTGTTCTTGTAGAAATTGTATCATCTGAGTTATATATGTTCCCAAATTATTATTACATTATATTAATACACATGCCTATTATTATTTCATAAGAATAAATGTACACCAAACATTCCATAAAAATATATGAACATATATGTTATATATATATATATATATATATATATATATATATATATATATATATATATATATATATATACACACACACACACAAATAATAATGTAACATATATGGCACAATGCAAATATGCTAGCAAACGTGAATTGTTAACTTTAAATTATTTAAGAATTTTAGACACCATAATAAATTATAACTTCTTAACTACATAATATCAAGATGATATATAAGATAGTAAACACTAAACGATAATTCCATATTTAATTTAGATATAATAGTTTATAATTTATAGAAAATGTATATGTATACTTCTGTAGCAAGAATATTTCTAATAAAAAGATGGGTAGATAATTTGTTTAAATTATTATAAATTTTTATTTTATAATTATAGAATAAGATATTATTTATTTACAAGCTGTAAACTAAATGTTTTAGAACATTTTCCATGTACAGATAATTATGTTTTCTCCTCAATCCATGTCTACAAATACCACACAAGCCATTCCAAATGATAATCTTATGATATACTTCCAAATGCTTAATAAGCTCCATAAAGAATATTGTTGAAAATTACTTATCCATACATTTAAACAACAGCACATCATCTAGTTGTTCACAACCTATCGGTTGTGAACAACTAGATACATCCTACATTGCCATGTTCACAGTCATTTCTTAAGACAAATATATGACCACCACCTGTATTCAAATATCTTTTTTTATTTCGACACACAAATATCAATTTCTTATTGACACAGTAATAACTAATACAATATACCATTGTAATACAATTTAGTTCACACTACAAAATTACATTAAATATTTTGGATGATTGGCACTGAAATGGGTTTTGAGAGAAAAAAAGAATTTTATTATCAAAAAAAAAAAAACAAAATAAAAAATAGTTTTACTGCACATATGCATCAAAAGGTGTGAAATGTAGTAATTTTCCCAAAATGTATATTATTATTAATATTTAATAATAGCTTGAAGTGTGAAAACATGCTGCATATATTTTTTTTATACTTCTACTCTTTTTTTTTATTCTAAAAATAATATTTGTATATTGTATACACATTTACACATAGAATTATCATAAAGTAATGCATTTTGATACATAAACTAATGATTTTGTTTTATACAATGAAACTACAAGCCTGCCATTGTGCAAATACATTAACAAGACAATATAGTGAAATATTAGAACATAAAAACAAAACACTAATTAATGATTAAGAAAAATGAACATTAACATGACAACCAAAACATTTATAAAAATATTGTTTTAAATCAATAGTTTTATGTACTTAGAATAGTTTCAAGTCAAAATTAAATTCCAGTAACTATATTACACAATTTGTTACACATTGCATAGTTAATACATTCAATTTGTATACGTCTTAAAATATACAAGAAGTGTAAAAACTATATTTAATTTGTCAATTGAGCTTAGACCAGAACAAATATTTAAAATAAATGTTTTAATCAAATTGCAATTATGCACATATCTTACCTTTATAATAAGGTAAATGAATAAAAGTAAAAATTGAATCACAATTATTTTAACTTAATTTGTACGAGTATAAATGTAATTTTATATTAAATTTAAGTAACACAGATAGACACAAGATAAAATGTATGAACATTTTTCATATTAAAAATGTATTGCAGCCATAGATTGCATTTAGTCTATTCAGATTATCACAACAATCACAATTTACATAGGTAGTTTCAATATTCTAAAATGTATTGGTAATTATTTTTTCATCATTATAACAAAATTTGAAAGTGCTTTTATGAGAAAATTCTTCATTCTATAAATTGTTTTTTTTAATATGTATTGCATTCACTTATTATTCGTTATATTATAACAATTTTTTTTTCAACCGTTATTAGATTGATTTACATCTAACTTCGTTCTCCATTTTTCACAATCTTCGGCAAGCCTTTTTAATCATGTGTAAGTATCTAGCCCGAGGCCCACAGTTAACTAATACACTATACAGATTTTCAATATTTGTATGTGTTGTCTTAATTAACGGTGCCCCAACATGAAATTCAGTCTTGGAGTCCACTGGATTCTTAAACCACTCATGATCCCCGCATGCGTTTTCAGTTGAGATATTTACGAATTTCTTTGTCTTCCTGGTGGTTTTCATCCCAGTGGCGTATACATGATTTTTCAATAGGGGGGGATCAGGGCCGGATTTAGGGAACCTTATAAAAACCCTTATAAAAAAATAGATCATGGGGGATCTGACTCCCACATCCCCCCTTGTATACGCCCCTGTTTCATCCTATAACCATGGTATTGCACCTTGTATTATAATAGTGTGGTACAGATTTTCATCATGGTGTAAAACGTGATCCATCATATTATATTTCAGTCTTACATGATTCTCTAACATGGTTTAGCACATTCTAATTTGTTACTCTTTCCATCCAATGCGTTTTTTTCCATTTATCTCCAATGTCACATTACGAGTACTTTAAGGGATTTTTTTTCTATTTCATTAATAACCCATGTCTTGCATTCATATAAAGCTACACAATCCACACAAAAGTTTTTATAAATTTCTTCTTTATTGCTCTGCAAACTTTTTTTGAGACCAAAAATCTTTTATTCTTGATGAAAGCTGTCTTAGTATGCCCAATTATCTGTTTAATTGCACATATACTTCTTCCACTTGCTGTTATTAGACTACCCAAATATTTAAAACTGGTAAAATGCGCTACAAATTGATTCCCTAAGAAGACATTTGCGCTGATTGTAGGTTCAAAGGCACAAACCAATATCTTTGTTTCAATTGAATTTATACACATATGATATTCATTTATAGCTATTTGCATTTTAACCACAGCTATCTGAAGGTCGTATTCTGTTTCTATATCATCTACAAACTGGATCACTGGAGTCAATATACTACCTACTTTGATTCAAATACCGAGCAGATTATAAAATAAAAATTTAAGTTGAAAAAAAAATATAAAATTTAAATACTGTTAAAAATATAAAAAATTAAATTTGAAGAGTGTTAAAGTACAATTTTTCTCTTACTATTTAATTACATAAATAAATACATTTTACTTTAAATTTTAAAACAATGAAAACAATCTAGTATTAATTAATATGATATGCACTTAATTACTTATATAGTAAATATTATAAAAACAAGTAAGTTATCTATAATCTATGGTGTAAAAATAAAACAAAATACTAGGTAATGACAAATTCAATAGTGTTCTATGTACTACATGAAGATAACAATTACAAAAATGAAATAAGAGTTATTTGTATACAAAAGTAGTACTTTAGATAAAAATGGTTATTTTTAAAAAAATCACATTAAGTCTATTTCAAAATAAACAAACCAATATTTCTATGTAATCATAAAACTATATTATATTACTATAACTTAAAATGTTATATATTATGTACCTAACATAGTATATGTTTTAATGATGATCATTATTGGCCATTGTTATATTAATTTTAATATTTTTCTGTATTTAGTGTTCATACCTATTTATTAACATATATGTAATGGTACATAACAGTTAACATACACAATTTGAAAATTTGTTGCTTTTACAGTTTTTAAAAATAGAATTTGCAAATGTTTAGTTATAAAGCCATATATAATGTTATTCACATGATCTATATTAAATACTTAAACAAATAATTTATTTCAAGGTTTAAGAAACAAATTATAAACTTAGCATAAAATAGCATGCATAAAAGCAAAAAAAGTTAGACTGGCTATAAAATATGTACGTAGTTATAAAATTTAAACTCACGATTAGATAGCAGATCACCAGGCAAACTACGAACTCTTAATGATATAACTGGTCTTTCTTCTAGTTTTGTATTTTTGGGCGCGTCTTGCACATTCTGTTTTTTCTGTAAATCTACAAGTTTCGCTAAAAACATACACATTTAAAATAATTATAAAGTTCATTAAACTTAAATAAGTCAATATACATATTTCTATTTACGTACACATGTTGGATTGATCATTTTTCTTTAAAACCAAATGATGTGCAATTATATGCTCTAAAGCATTTTTCAAAAAATATTGTTCCGAGATCGTTTCAATTTTATGTTTACAAACATCACACTTTCTATCCCAAACCAAAAACTGATGATTTAGTTCAATGTGCTTAAAAAAATCAATTGGAATTACAGTTGAAAATTCATTGTCGAGACATCTTGATGCTGAGCACTTGAATATTAACACTGAATTTATTAATTCACAACTTAAATCTCCCACGGTGCATTTTGTACAGCCCTCTTTTAATGTGTATTCAGAATTGTCAATCATATGATCATCTGCACTCATTTTGGAATCAAATGCTAATCAAACAATACCATATTTTAATAAATAGATTAAACCCTCCATACATGAATATCATAATTTGTTCACATTAAGACAATGACTGTAAGTCTTGCATGTAGATTGAATCACAGCACCGTCTTAATCATACAGCTAGATGGTGCAACCAGGATTTTTCAAGAGGAGGGATTAGAGTCAAAATAAAAAATTACTAGAAAACCACTTTTATCGCAATATATGACCATAGATTTTTTTTTTAACTTTTCTCCGGGTTGTAGCAATTAGTAGATGTGTTACATCAATAATGAATTTCATTCTTTAATTAATATGTGAGATATGACGTTTGTATGTAATATTTGAATATATGTACCAGCAGGAATCTGACTAGACCAGACAATAACAGGTTGGACATCCAGTCAGTGTCTTAACATGAACGGAGTATACTTACATAGATTTGATTGATTTGGTGATAATTGAAGCATATTTGATTTGGAAGCATCTTCAACAATTTCTTGTAGACAATGTTCTTTTTTAATAGATATTGAATTATCAATTGTTGACACTTTTTCTTGTAATTCTGTCACACTATTAGTTTGTTGTTCTTTACTTTCATGAACTTTATTATTTGAAACATTTTGATGAATACCTTGTGTGTATTGTAAAGGCGGTAAACATCCAACCAAATTATTATAATCAATTATAGAGTTTTCATAACACTCATTTACATTAGACATATTAACACGTATGACAGTCCAATGACCATTAAATTTTTTATCTTCATTAAAATGTCGCAAAGTCATATGATTAACTATATTATTATAATCGAGTTGTATATAATTACAAAATGAACATAAATATCCAAAAAGTATAGTTTTCTGGATTGGATTTGGTTTTAATAGGTGTGAAATTCCATCAGTTTTATCATAATCGGAGTGTTTTAAAGTATGTTTTTCCAACTCATACTCATTTGGATAAATCTCTTCGCACATTTTACATTTATATCTATACTCTCCGGTGTGACTAGAAATATGGTTGTAAAATATTGTGAAATTATTGAAATTAAGTTGACAGAAAACGCATGTAAAAGAAATATTTGAAGATTTACATTTTGATGATTTTATATCTTCATACTGTTCAGAATTTGAAAATCCAAAATGTTGTTTAAGAGACATATTAATTAAAGTTTCAGCACAATTTGTAGACAATCTAGATGGTAATACTTCTTCATTACGGTGTTGATTTTTATAATGACGAACAATATTTATTCCAGTATCTTCATAGTTACAAAATTTACATTCCAAAGTATTATCTTTTGTTTGAAAATATGATTTGTCTTTGAAGTCATTAACTGTTAAAACTTTAGATAACATTGCAGTAGTTACTTCCATATCCGACACAATATTTAATTGAGAATCCTCACACGTTATCTTCTTCTTAGTTAATTTTTTACTCTTCTTTTTTTTAGATATTTTAGATTTTAATTTAACCAATTTACTAGATTTTAAAGTTTTGGTCTTTTTATTTATTATTGTAGTTTTTACAGTTTTCATATTATTCTTTTTAGCAACTGGTTTGTTTTTACTTAATTCAAATTTAGACTTGTTATTTTGATTGACGTGCAAATCCAATTGTTTAACACTTGACTTGTTATTCTTCTTTGGCACAACTGCATGGTTAGTATTTGCATAATCTATTTGCTTTTTCGTTCTACAATGTCGTACATTTGGAATGTTTAGTAATTTATGAGAATCGTACATTTCACTAATATCAGCATGAAGTTTTTCTAATTCAGTCATTTTTGGTCTAGGCTTTTTAATATCAGATTTATTCTGAACAATAAATGTTTCAATCAAATTTTCTTCACTTACATTTTGTTCTGTTGTAGCTAACTTGCTATCAGAAGGTGTTTCTTCAGATGCTTTCTCAGATATAGCACTTTGAACAGGAATATTTTCAATAGGTTCTATTACAACATAGGCATCATGTATCACTTCCATTGTTTTAGAATTAATTTTTACATTTTTATTTTTTATTTCCTTAGAATTTTCTTTCTTGTTCTTAGGAGTAGTATTAGTTTCAGATTCAGGTCGAATTCTTTCACCTATTCGCAAATGATTATTACGTTCAATTTCTTTTTTCTGCTTTGCTAATTTTACACTTAGTGGACCAAAAAAAGGTTTTTTAGGTTTCACGCTTTGTATTGTTTCATTGGTAGTTTGTATATTATTGCTTGACACATCTAAATTTGAATTTTCTCTTCTTACTACATTTTTGTCAGACTTAGCAATAATTATTTTCAAGTTTTCTTTAGTTTGACATAAATCACTACGAACTTTAAAGTTTCCATAATATTCTTTAGATTTTCTACGTTTGACTGATTTTGGATTAACTTGATCGGTTGGTAAATGATCATAACTGTTATCAGAATTCGAATTAATCTCACTATCATCACTTAAATGATCCACATTTTTTTTATCATTATTTATACCATCATTATCTGAAATATGTTCTAAAAATTCTTTTTTACTTTCTTCGCTTGAAGATTTCTCGCTTATATTTTTTTTCATTCTTCGCTTTTTCTTTTTTTGTTTTTTCATTTTTTTTCTAATTTTTTCCTGTTTTTCACTATCATCGTGATCTTTTAATATTTTAATACTTTTATTCTTGGGTATATCATCATCAACAATATTTTCAACTTCTGTGCTTTCTAATAACTTGTTAAGTTTTTTCAATTTGTTTTCATCTTGAAGTATGCTAAACACTGACATTAATTTTGGGTTTGATAAAATATTCATTATAAGAGTTTCATCGATTTTTTGATTACTTGTAGTATCTGCTGTAGAATTAATCTCATCAGAGGAAACAATATTTTCTTTACAATTTTTATTTACAACTTCTGTTGATGAATCTATTTCGGATGGTTCTTTTGATGTAGATGATATAACATTTTGTCCAGTTTCAATTAACCCATTAACATCTTCAGTACTTTTATTTTTATTATTTAGGTTTTTACTACATTCTTCTATTGCAATTTCATTTACGTTTTCTGATGAAGGGTTTAGTTTTTTCAAATTAACACAATTTAATGAGTCTTCTTTTTTTCTAAGGGAACTTCTTGTTGTTCTAGTTCTTGGACCACATGCATCATCACTTGACAATAAACTCTCAACAGCTTCTTTTACAATTTTTTCAAATTCTTTTTCCTTGGTATACTTTTTTGGCTTCTTGGGTTTACACAACTGTTTTGTAGGTTCGTTTAAAGTACAATTTTGTTTAGTATCAATAGTAACTTCATTTTCATTAATATTATTTGAATCATTCAATTTTCCCGCATTCGTTTGCACACTTCTTTTGATTCCTACATCTTTTTCGATATCACTATTTTTATTTGTTTCAATTTTAATATCCTTTTCTGTATTATTATCTTTAATTGTTTTACATTTTGTGTCTCCTTCTATATTACTATCTTTAATTGTTTTACATTTTGTGTCTTCTTCTATATTATTATCTTTAATTGTTTTACGTTTTGTGTCTTCTTCTATATTATTATCTTTAATTGTTTTACATTTTGTGTCTTCTTCTATATTATTATCTTTAATTGTTTTAGGTTTCATGTCTTCTTCCTTGTCATTATTTTTAACAGTTTTAAGTTTCTTATCTCTTTCTGTAATATCATCAACCAATTCAGTCGTTTTGTTCTTTCCTGGATTATCTTTAATCATTTCATTTTCTTCTTTGTGTTTAATTTTTGGTATTTTAAAGCTTTTAATATTAGCTGTATCGTTTACCATCCCATAGTTGTTATGAGACATATTTTTTGTGACCGTTTTAGTTGAATTTTTTAACTTTTCACTCTCCGAGTTAAAGGTATGATAACGGTCATTGTCTTGACTACGGTTCATTCCAGTTTTAGTTTTTGAAGATCCGCTATTAGAATTATTTTTGCCATACTTTGCTTCTCTGTATTCTTTGAAGTTACGAAACTGTGGTTCACGTACTTTTTGATCACTTTTCATTGATCTTGGATCTCTCTTCACTGTACTACTGTTGAAGGATTTGTATGACGATACTACTGGTTCACGGTATCTCATTGTTTCATTATGGTGAACCGTATTAACATTCGTTCGATTAGTGTCAGAGTATTGATTAAAATCATTGTTTTGAGTATCAAAAGTAAAATCACTACGATGATTATGTTTATATTGATTCTGAACCAACGGTCTACAATGACTAAATTGAGATTGAACTGAATTCCCACTATGTTCTGTAGGGAACTGTTTATTTAATAAAAGCTGTGTATTTATATGACTTGGTGAATTTCGAAAATTAGTTGGCCCATTATATCCAGGCAATGCATTATATATTTCTTGTTGTGAAGCAGTATTCATAGGCTCCACATGTTCTTGTGGCCTAGGCTCAAAAAACGTGGACTTCATAGGGGGTATATTCAAAGACATAAGGGATGGAATGTTAACTGATCCAGGGTTTTGAATTTGAGGTGTTATAGGTAAGGGTATCATTTGTTGTACATTTGTTTGTAAAGGTGATTGAATCAAATTAATATTCTCAGGATTAACCAACGGTTTATTTCTGATTCTTGGATCACGGGGAACAATAATTTCAGCAACAGGTGATTTCACATCAGTGTTTTTCTCATTTAATTTGGTAACTGGTCTAAGAGATTCTATATGCAATGAAGTACGAGTAACTTTAGAGTTTTCTAGGTCAATTAATGTACCTGGTTTTAATGCAGTTATAAATTTTTGTTTAGGTTCACTGCTAGGACCAATTTTATGCAATACATTTATGTCATTATTTAATTTGTCACGAATGCTTGTTGATTTACTTGGTACCATGCTACAAGTAGATTGATAATTAGGCGATGTTGATATTGTTACATTATCTCGAGTCGTGTGGTCAGCTTTTGATTCAATAGGTGAAATCAATTTAACATCTGCCACCGAATCCACTGGAGGAAATGATGGCGACTCAATTATATCTGTTTTTTTTATACTTTCTATAACTTGTTTTACAAGGTTTACATCAATTTCATCCATGTTAATACCTTTCAGCATATTTTGACACATGGTTGTATTATTACTCTGTTTCATTATTTCATCATAAATTTGTTTGGCGAGTTCGGAATGTGACATGATTTTGTCAGATTTATTAAGTTTTTCAATAGAGGCATTGGCTGCAAAACCAATGACCTTATTAAGTCTTAAGCGGCTATCTAAAAAATCCGGTTTTGAATCATCTTTAATAAACTTAGAAAGATCATCATCTTTACTATTAGATGACTCGTCACTTTTTTTTGGGAGGGAGGACGATTTTTCAATAATTGATTCATTATTTCGTTCATGATCAATTTCTAGACTACTATCTAGTTGATTATTAAGAATATTATTCTTAATAGAACTTGATATGGACATTTTACTGGAAAGTTCAGACTTACTATTTATTTTTTGATCACTTTTATTTGATATCAATCCCTCTTCTAAGGATCTGTAAAGAAAATATATCTATATAATACATATATACAGTAAATTAATATAATATTTAATAATTTGTATAAATAATAAAATAAATTTAAATGTAATAGTAAACGATTAATATTAAATATAAAATGTATTATATACTTAGTTCTACTTTCGTCTTCTTTTAACTGAAAAAGATTCTTGGAATTATTCGTGTCTTCTTGATTCTGTTAAAAAAAAAAAATTAATATTTAAGTACAACAGATACAGTAACAAGAGATAACATAATATAAACAGTAAAAACAGTATAAAATACACATTATGGTGTTGATAATTTTAGGTAGTATTTTAACAACCAAATTTATTAATATAAAAAAATTGTTTTTTTTCCAATAAAATACAATACATAGGTATAAGGTTATTTTTAATTATTGATAAGTTGATATGTATTAAAAGGTTAAAAACATAACTAATAATAAAAACTTACTTTGATTAGAACCCTATGGTATTTTGAATACAAGCTACAAAATACACTTTGACAAGACTTCAGTTTAGATGCTGACAATCTAAAAAGAAAAAAAAATTGAAATATAATTATACAATTAATAAAAAACACAAATACATTACAATTACTTTTTTTAAGAGACAAAATAGGGCAATAAAATTATATAAAAGCATAGATGATTTAGTTGCAATTTTCAATTTTCTTTTTATCCACTAACGGTTTTTTTTTACGCAATTTCAACAATATAATATGTACAATTATGTTTTCAATATTATTTGGCAAAGGTTCATTCGAATTTTAAACAAACCTTTCTCAATTTTTTTACTACATGCATATTATGATCAATCAATACTATGAACAAATTATTTATTTAATAGGCGTCCATAACTATATTTCAAACACAATTCTTCATACATAGAACTTTAAATAATAACATAATTAAATTAAGGGATTTCTATTAATTAATAAGGAGTAAATATACCTACATTAAATATTTAAACACATATGTATAATTAAAACGAGTTAATATATAGTTTAATAATAAAAGTAAAACTGTATCACGTTCTTCTAAAATACACAAATACACATATATTTTATTTAATATATAAAATTTAATTTAATTTCGACCAGACACGAACAAATATTTGTAAATAGTTCACACCTCAAAATTAATTACTCGATTCCATTAAATACATCAATAAACATACAATAAAATAAGATTGATCTAATAATACATATTTCAATATTTTTATTTTAACTCTGAAAATTTGCAAAAAAGAATTCTATATTTACTGTAAATCATATGGTGATTTCAAACCAATTAATAAACTGAAACATTATAAATTACAATACATTTTTACCTGGGACATATTACACATAACCGTAACTCAAATAAAAAGACATTTTAAAATGAAATAACGTTTACATGCAATACATTGTAAAACGATTCTTTTAATTTAGGCGAGAGATCACCTATTATGCGGAAAGAAAGGATTTTTTTTTTTAAGCATTTACAATAAAATCAAATGCACTTGACTAATAATAATAATAACCACCATACGAAAACAAAAAAAACTAATACTAATGTAACACCATATATACATATTATATTTAAACTTGTACAAAACAAATCTTGCCCATTCTAAACTATAAACCAATTACATAGGTAATATAATTAAAATATGAAAAGGTACCTAACGGATGGAATATACGTTTTTTTATATTAGTTCAGACAAGAAAAAAAAACCAGTTTTCAAATGTCCTATTTGAACAGAAACGAACCCGTTAATGAATAATAACGCCATAAAATAAAAAAATTGATAATAATACACGATGGAATATATCGAAATAATTATCAATATATTAAAAACCCATGGCCACAGACGCAAAAGCGTTCTAAAAATTTTTTGTCGGCAATTATCCATTAAGGCGTATACTCGTACGCAACGTATCGAGATTTAATTAAGCCGTTAAGGACAACAAAAATATTTTTCCACAGATAACCAAAGTTATCGGTTACTTAACCCACTACTCATCTGTATGTTGGGTTGTTACTGTGACCTTTGGGGCGCGCCAAGCAGATTCCTTTTACTACAAGAAACCAAATACGTATTCGCACGTATAAAATACAGTTACGGGTAAACTCCTACGGGTAGAGATTACATTTATCCACTGACGAATTTCTACCAAAATGTTTTGTTAAATACGTAAGTAGGTACGGAAAATAACTAAATTATCCTATTATATTCACGATTACTCTGAATCGTGTATAATGACAAAAAAATAAAAAATGACTCGGTGGGAGGGAAGTTAATTTCGAGGTCGCGGGGTTAAGGGTAGGATTGAAATTTCTCTACCCTTTACCAACTCGATATTACACAGACACCTATAGACACGAATAGAACTGTCTGCAGTAAACAATGTTAGTACCTAAAAACAGAAAAAAAAAAAAAAAAACGATATAATAAACGTTTGGGTTTTTAACGAAAATGCTAACCTGCTGCTGTCTACCATTTCATACAAAGACCGTAATTTATTTAAATGCTCTTCATGAATGCCCAAACTTTCGGTACTCATGACCTTTTTCAGAAAGGGCAAGTAGCTCTTCGCGTGCGCCAACAGTTTGTTGTATTCTTCGCCTGTCAAAAAAAAAAAAAAAAAAATCCCGTTTTTAACCGTACTCGTGGAAAAATTTCGAAAACCACGTTACCTTCGGCGGTGGCGACACCGTCTTGCGACGTCGTGCCGCTGCCGTTCATGGCGGTATCGTCGGGCGTAAAACGTAACGATCAACAACGACGACGGAGCTAACGTTTGTCGGCAATTGGCCGACGCGAACGCACCACAATAACAATATCACAAGTGTTAATTAGAACGACATATAAGAGATACACAAAAAAAAAAAACCCCGTCACCCCGGGCGCGCTTAACGAAAAATTCTCGATACTCGCGGCACCAGAGTCCGACATCAAATGAACGCTGCCAAACGAAAAAAAATGGCGGCTATACACCGACGATCCGCGGTGACTGCGGCGGCGGTGGTTGGTCGAGGTGATTGCGGTGGAGGTGGTGGTGGTGGTGGTGGTGGCGGTGGTGGTGGGGGGACCGCATAACATGTCACGCACGCACAAACACCGAACGAAAAATCGGTTCGCTTTTCGTGTGGGCGCGCACGCGAAAAATATCACATGGTCGGTCCGCGTTTACCGACGAGTTCACGGACAAACGGTCCCGGTGCGTTCGTGTTTTGTGCCGACGCGACAGTGGCGGTTCGGTGGGCTACGCGTACGCGCGACAACGTCGGACGGCGAACGGCTTCGGAAAACGACGGATCGGCAATAACATTCGAGGGGGGGCCGGTTTAAACGGGGCCGACGTTTATAAAACGTCGTGTGTGCGAGGCTCCTCTATTTCTTTCGGTTTCTTTTTTGCGCTTCGTGCAGCGGGCCACACGGCCGTAGGGGGAAACTCGACAACGCGACAACGACGACGACGACGAACGCAATACCGAACGGCGGAACGACAGACTCGAGACTGTGGCGGCGATCGAGCGCGCGGAAAACGAACGTCGTAGTGGTGGTTGCGGGGCGCTGGCGCGCGCGCGTGCGTACACCACGCGCGGGTCGCGGCGACGACGACGACGCAGCCGACGTCGGCCGGCCGTGTGACCGACCCGTGAGAGTGGGGGACACGGCCGTCCGTAACGCGGGTTTCGGGCGACGGTGCGCACGAAGTACGGGGGGGAACTCGGCCTGCCGGAAACGCGTCGTAGCTATCGGATTTTTTGTCGGTTTTAGTTTGCCATCGGTGTTTGTTTTCGTCGGGCCGTTCTTTTTTACCGCCGGTCTCTTTTGTCCGGTTTTTTTTTCTCCGTCACTCTTTTAAACAGTGCTGACGTTAACACCGGCCGTTACGCTGCACTGCCCGATGTCGACTCCGGCGGGATTTTTAACGGACAAATGTTTGCCTGTAAATAACATTATTATTACTTTTTGTACGTTAATAATAAATCGATTTGGCTTTTATGGTTTTCGTGTTTTTTTTTTTCACTTCCTACTTGCACGTACTTACGAGTTATGAGCACACACACACGTTCGAACCGCTCGGCATGTCGGAACGCGTGCGAGAAAACTCGATGACGACGACGACGACGATAGGACTGTAGGAACGCGCGCAGACAACGCCCGAACGCCGGGCGGCTGGCTTCCGATCGATTGATAACGATGTATAAAGATACACAGGGGAGGGAAGGGTCATTTTGTTTTGTGTCGTATAATGGAAAAAAAATAAAAATTGCGTTTGATAACCACCGGTTGATGGTGCGCAATACGCCCGGTCAGAAACCTTTTTATCGCGTCGCGATTTCTTGCTGTACCACAGTGTGTGCACGCGATGCGTTTTTTTTGTGTATTGAAACGAGCGTTCGTCGCACAGAAAAAAATTGTCGGTATGACGCAAAACGTTAATGCCGAAATGTTCAAAAAAAACACTCGGTTTTTCAGTCGCACGACAACGATTTTAAACCGTCTTCGTACGCGTCGACAGACGACAGTAGTATTAAAAATTCGTAATGTGTTGCGCGTTGAATTTTCGCGATATAATAAACCGGCCGTACCGCGAAGACGCGCGTTATTCGTGTACGGCTGCACTTGTTGTACACTAGGCGTTGCGAAGGAATCGGGACGCGCCGTGGTTTAATCGGTCCGATGTAAAAATAAACGGACGAAAACTTCCCCGGGAACACATTTTTCCGATAGGTATGGCCGATTACATGGACCATACAATTCACGATTGTATACATATTTTTCGAATCCCACGCGAGATACCCAACGCGTATTTATTCATTTTCAAGTAAAACGCGAGACGTGCGTATTGTATCGTTTCGTTTTTGCGCTTTTAAATCACTGTTCTTACGGTACAGTGGCGGCGCCAGAACTTTTGCAGTTGGCGGGCCAATCAATTTTCGAGGAGGGGGGGGCAATATTTTTACTCACAGCCAAATTATGGTGGGCCACCTATGCCCACACCCCAAAAATCAGATTCTTATATATCACAAACACGCCATAAATTGTTGTATTGTATTACATAACTATACTTGAATACTTCGATACGTTTAAACGTATATATATATTACAATTGAAATACATGTACATTACGTAACAAATTTTTAATATTTTTAAGATAATTTTTAATGATACCGATTAGGATTGACTTAAAAGTTAAAACCAATACAAATCATAGTTATGAGTCTTCTCATAATTTATATAAATTTTAGGGGGGGGGACAAGAAGTTTTGGGGTGGACCCGGGCCCACCCCTGGCGCCGCCACTGTTACGGTACCACTCCGCGGGTATTGTAATTGATTTTTATTTCAATAACCGTTTAGAATTGATTTTATATCGTGATTTTTGTACGATCGTCGAAAAACGCGTCGCGGTGGCTTTTTGTCCGACCGTTTTTGAATCGATCTATTCTCGTCCGGCATTCGTTTTACGCGTATAGACATATTCTGGAAACGCGAAAACACTAAACGTACAAAAACGAATATTGGGGGATTCGTACGATAAGTGTTGTGTTGTTCTGCCGACGAAGAGTCTATTCAATCGTTTTCAATCATTGTTTTGTATTACGAGTACGGAACGCAAGATGGTAATAGTCATTTACACGCGATGACTTGAACGTTGAACGATTTCGTTTCTATGGAAAATTATAAAATACCGTGAAACTGTATACCAGCTATTACCGATTTTAATTTTTTCCTATCCCACTGTGGGTGGAAAAAAAAACTATAATACAACCGGGAAAATTTACCAAATTAACATAATATATATAGTCGCGCAATACGACGTAATGAAAAAAAGTGCGTATTAAAATTTCACATTGTACTGTGACGTAGGTACAATATATATATATATGTATATGAATAATAAAGACCCGGCATTAATATTGTATTTATTCAGCTGAGGCCTGAGAGTCAGTGAACTGATGGAATATCTGTTTTTATTAGAATATTACAAATGATAATATAATATAGTGGAATAGACGAACGTTTCATGATGAAACGATGGAAATTAAAAATTTTCAAAGAAACCATTACATTTCGATATTTTCATTATCGATCATATTTCATTATGCGTGTATCAGAAAAAAAATAAAGTACACTGATACGAAAAAAAAAACCTAACATTTTGATCGTAAATAATCACGAATTATCGACATAGAAAGTATTACCAAGAAAATACATTTTCCATTGATTTAAATGGAAACTTCGAGTTCCCTGAAATTTTTAAAATTACCGAGTACCCATACACCCGACGTTGTGGTTTTCCTATACAGTAGTGTAAAGCAGCTATTCCAACTGAAAATTGACACATGTAAAAGCATAGACGTGCAAAAACGCGGATCAAATAAGAAGTACTCCTATGCATACTGTTGTCTGAAAAACAACTAATTTTATTAAATACTATAAAAATGTAGAACGAACGCAATTCCTATGGCTTGTACTTTGTATCAGAATTAATTTTATACCTATTCAATGATTAAAAATAATTTCCACGGACAAATGACATATTATGATGTAAAATTTCAATTTGACCCATATTTAATGAATTGATGTACGATGAATCCGTATTTTATGTTAGTTATATTTCTTGTTCATTAGGGAACTTTAGAAAATCACGTAACTCTATTGTATACTATCCAAATACGATAAAACAGTTAATTAGGTTTGTTTCATTATTTTAGCACTAAGAGTAAGGAGCGTGTGTGGAGAAACGGACGATTCAACTTTAAGCCCTCTTACCTGTGCTTATTAGTAATGGACGAGGTTAAGATATACGAGGTAAGGTACACGGTGTTTGATGTTTGCGAACGATGTAGTGTTAATGAGAGAAAACCTAAAAGTTAATAAGAGACTTTTAGAGCGGAGATCAGCGCTTGAAGGAGAATGAATTAGTGGGAGTGAAACAGTGAAAATTGTGCATGATTTTGGGAATAATCATCACGGAATTCATTAGGCAAGGCATATAATGAAAATTAATAAAAATGCAGGCTTTGAGTTTGATAGATTCAAGTGCCTAGGATCGGTAGTACAAGACTGGTGGTTCTTAGGAAGACATGAAAAATAGGATAGTGTGGATGAATGAAGTAGAGAAAAACGTCAAGTGTTTTGTGTAACAAGAGGACGTCAATAAGATTGAAACTTAAAAGATAAATTTTATAAACCAAGCAATGTTGTGCGATTCGGAATATTGGGCAGTGGACAGGAAAACGGAACAGAGAATGAATGTATAGCGGAGATGAGAATGCTAATATGGATGTGTGGCGTAACTATGAAGGACAGAATAAGAAATGACTACATGAGGAGTCGTGTAGGGCATGGAATTTACTATAGAGAAAATGAACAAGAATGGTTTGCGGAAAGGTGTTATGGAAATTAATGTGGAAATGAAAAGAGAAAAACCGAAAAAGAAGTGGATTTGAGGTTGATATAAAGATAACTATTGTGAGTGTACAAGAAGTGGAAACTGGGAGATCATGCTTTTTGGAAATGTAAGACCTAGGGTGGCCGATCCCATGTAGTTTGGAGTGTAAGGCAAAAAATTAGAAGAATTAAATTAAGTATCTAACAAAAAATATGTATATAAATATATGTTACAATCAAACATATGTATATATAAATGAATAAATACAATGTAAATTATTTTACACAAAAAAAATTATATTTCCATCCTTTTTCAGTAAATAACTTGTTGCTTACTTCATTTTATCTGGTATCGTTAAATTCATTATAAAATATTACTCGAATTTGTATTGATTTTTTCTACACATAGGTTGTACAAAGAGTAATATTTTTAAACGAGCTGTGGAGAATACGTTTTGGCTGGTGCGGATAATTCTGCTGTAGGCTGTTGCTGTGGGTCGACAGCCATGCGTTGTGGTCGAACAGGAAGCTTATCGGCGGAAAGCCCGGCAACATACAATGATCGATGTAACAATGCACACTATCTGGTGGTTTAGCGAGTGTGTTGAATATTGATCGATCTAATGGCCTTAACTTTTTGTCCTTTTTGATATACACTTCATAGATTTGGAAGAGTACACTTTAAACATAAATATATTATGAATTTTTCTATAACATATTATTTATAACTTTTAGTATGCCTACTTGTGTAGTGTGCAATTTTTTAAGTAAATAATTATACATTATTAATAAATAATTACGAGGGACTATAAAAATCAGAAAAGTAATGTGTAAGAACGAAAAAAAACAGGAAAAAGAAATGTAGGAAAATAATAGAACATAGAACATAATTTACAGCAAAATGAAAACCAAGACAGTATATCTATGGAAAATATTATAAGGAATTGAAAATTCAGGAAAACATAACACGGGAATATAAAACGCAGAAAAATATTATACTGGAAAAAAAAGAGCGAAAAATATTGCGTTGGAATACGCGTTTTTATAAAAATAAAATCATATAAATAATATATATATATTATATTCCCACGTAATATTTTCCTGCATAAGCGCAATTTGGAGGGGGGAGGCTTAGGAGCGCCTAAATGTTTTTCTAAAACG
The DNA here is from genome assembly GCA_032441835.1 of Slavum lentiscoides. Lineage (NCBI taxonomy): Eukaryota > Metazoa > Arthropoda > Insecta > Hemiptera > Aphididae > Slavum > Slavum lentiscoides. Next base: position 5,470,094 of record CM063713.1, read on the forward strand.
TTCGCCAAAAGACATACGCGTGTGAAGGTATTACATATTTATAATTATTATTCTACTCTATTAATGTGTGATAATGTGTCGTTCGAAATCGAAGCGCGTGTCACACTTATCACGTGGAAATTTTACCTCGATAACATCTTTTCTTGAACGGAGTTGTCCGGAGTGTTGTAAAATAATAAAACACCATTCTGTATGTAAGAAAACATTTAATAAATTAATATTACAAACGTCACTATTGATAAAAAAAAGTCACAAAAAGCACATGACCCGTTTCCGTCCTAAATGTATAGTGCGAGTTGTAAAAAAAAAACATAACCTTAAGTGATATAGGTGGAGTTGTTACCAACACGGTGCTGTTGCAAGGAGTCGGGGACGTTTTCGACATGACATTAAAATTTTGTATCAACAACGTTAATATAACGTAACGTAATTTAGAAAAAAAACCATTTAATAACATCAAATTCTTAATGTCTAAACGTAATTGACTTCGTGGAAGACTATTAGGTGTTCCGCGAACGCACGACTGTGTAAACGAGCTCGGATTTAATATCCGTAACGAGCTCGGATTCTATAGCATTTTGCCATAATTATTATTATTGAATATACGGATAAAAATATAGCAAAGTTATAAATTTGTTTTACGCATCGAAGATTCCCAATGTTGTAAGCCGGGTTTTCTAAGTCCGGTTACAAGTTATTTGTGAGTGGTGAGTTGAGTTCAAAACACGATTAAAGAATAAAAACAATAATATAATTTGTATTTTAAAACAATATCGTATATATTTTGAAGTTTGGGCTACAGACACTGAGTGAACACGTCCAGCACCAAATCTCAACTGTCTTTTTATTATACATATTGGATATATATATATATGTATTATTACAGTAATATTATTCTTAATGGATATATGATTCATAACAAGATTACATTAATGATTTAAGATAAATATTATATTATATCTAAAATAAGATTAGTATTAAATATGATAATTAATAATTAATTATGGTGTGTCACATGAACAAGTTTCACGACACCAATATAAAATTTTTAAAAAAAGGTAGCGAACCGCGGGGTGTTGTGGATATCGCCTAAGTGAATTACTCGGATAAAGATTTTAAAGTTTTGTTTTTATTATAAATTTGAAAGCAATGATAAATCATTGCATTCGATAAAACGATTCTGAGCGGAGCTCATTTGTCGAAAAAAAATACACACACATGTATACAATTTTGTTGAAAATTTCAAGACAATAGAATGATTATTTTCGAAATTATAGCGAGAAAACTATACGTGATATTGACGAAATCCCATTTTTAGCGGTTTTTCGTAATTTTTCGATAATTTATCGCGTCGCGTTAAAAAACTATTGGGAAAATCGAGAAATGATCTCTCTAAAGTACCAACTAGATGCGAATTGCTGCCGGAAACAAACTGTGACCAAAGAGATCGGAACACTCCTTCTGGTCGAAAATCTGTACGCAGGATAGAAAAAAAAATTACCGTCGGTTAAAAAAGGAAAAAAAAACATTAAATTACTAAAAGAATTTTCTTGTTTCCTCTCAAAAAATGCATATATCTAACTATGACAATATTTTTATTTTTCGTACACCCGACGTCCCGATCTGCAATCGATATGCAAAATAGTGGAGATACATATTAAATTATGCAGAATTATGTAGAGTTTGTCGACGGCTCGTTCAATTACAATTTTTTTTTTTTTGCGATCATTGGTGGTAAATCAGTTTTGTAACTTGTTTTTCAAACAGAATTTCCTCGTTTAAACGATCAATTTTTTCAACGTATTTCGAATCGATTTCCCCAGTTACGGATTATCATATATTATTATTATTTATTTATTTATTTTTTTTTATTAGTATTCCGGTATATTTACAATCTATACAAACAGAACATGGTATAATAAGTAAGTGTGATAACAATGACAATGACATTTACAATTTGAATAGGAATTATTATTAATTATGGTAAAAATATCAGTTTGAATATTATTTTGACTGCTCTCTGCTGTAACACGCAGTATCCGATTTTTAATTTCGAAAGTTAATTTGACCGGTAAAATAATTTTACGAGAACATATTACCATTACATAATTTTTATTTAGATGCCACTGAACCAGTTAATGAACATCACTGAATAAAATAATAATTTGATTCCACTGAAGTGATTCGAAACCGGGAAATATTAATAATAATATGTTTATCATTTGTGATAAATTTTTCTGGGAAAAGCGAAATAACCAATACGCAGCTAATCGACGTCGCGATTATTGTGATTGCCACGTGATTCTGAAAATACGAGTGGAAACGAAATGGCCATTTATTTATAATTATTAATTACGTACCCGTATGGACTATTATCCATGCGCATTATCAAGTGTACAGGTGGCATTGCAATTAAATTTGATTTAAATCATTAAATAACAAGTCTCGGCTGCGGGCCCGAAGGAGGTTTTATTATTCTAGGAAAACGTTAAAATTAATAACAATGATTATATACATTGTTTTGTCTGGGTTCGTCGTTTTGTGGTGACGGACCGAAAATTCACTAACGTTTAACCATAAAATGTGTTAATTTCGTAAAAATAAACGTAGAAAACATGGATCTGAGTATGCGGCGTATTTATCAGTGGCGTCATTTGCTGGGGTGTGGCAGGGTGGGCATTTGCCCCCCTCCCTTGTTAACAGTGGGCCGTCATGATTTGTGCCGAGGTGATGATGGAAATATAATAGTTATTCTAACCAAAAAATCTGTAGTAAAGATACTAACGAGTAATAATAACAAATCGCGTGGCAAAAAAAAGAGATTAAAATATTAAATTACTATAATAAAATTAAAAAGTACGCAGGTCAACGAGTTCGCGAGGAAATAAATAGTCGGGAAAGTATATTTTAGGTAAAAAAAAAACGTAAAGGAAAATAATAATATCGTCATGAATGTAGTGATAATGAAATTATAAAATTTCCAAAGAAACTGAAAATAAAAAATGGCATTAATAAATACGTGTATTTATTGATGAAGTTCAAAAAAAAAAACAATCGAATAAAAATTGACCAAAAACGTGATTTAAAATGTAGAGGACCGAACCGAAAATAGATACGTGTAGTCAAATCCGGATATTTCTATATTAGAGAGTTTTTTCGACTCGAGAAACACAACGTGAAAAAACTAGTTTCTGCGATCTGTGTAGGAGAAACGTAATAATTATTATATTAGGCTCCTTTACACGGACGTTTTTTCACAAGCGCTTTGAGCGGACGCGCCAAGAACGCCTGATAAAACAGTGCGTTTAAAGAATAAATCGCGTACTGACTTAGCATGATGTGTCTAAATATGTACAGATTTGGCGCACGTTCTTTCACTGTCATTTTTACACGATACACGCCTGTACGCGCGCGAAATCTGTGACGACCGGTACCGACTGGCTAACTTATACATAATATATTATATTATTCCAGAATATATAAGTATATAAGTATATTAGTCCGGTTGTATATCATGTATTGGATTATATTCGTGTATTAATTGAATCGGGTCATTTAAAAAACAACATAAGTCAAATAAGTTTTATTTTAGTGAAATATAGTCAAAGACGGACAATTTAAAACCACAAATTATGAATGTCATAAACCTTAAAAATAAATGTGTAAAGAGGTAAAAGTACAAAAAAAGTTAAATTTCTGGAGTTATGAAGTTATTTGTGGTTTGTATAAAATTTCAATTTGATGACTTACGTTGTTTTTGAAATGACCGATTCAATTATAATAAATACCTAAGCGTGATTCTATTAATTTATAATAAAATACGAACGATTTATTTGTTTTGACGAACAAATACCCATAGACGCTATGGCTAAAATTTTTTTTTTTAGTTTAAACATTAAACGTATTCAACGTACCTATATTGTACATACAACGTTCTATACGGCACTGTGACTATATAGTGACTACAAGAAATCTACAAGTCTAACAAACTCCATAAAACCGTGTGAAAAACTGCGTGCAATGCAGACACGCCATTCCAAACTCGTGTCGAAACAAACAGTTTTAGCCTTTACACGGACGCGATTGGCGCGTGTTGCCATTTTCGTCACAGTATTGGCGCGCAGTGGCGGCGCCACGTTATTTTTCCAGGGCGGGCCAAAGGGAGGCCTACATATTATATCGGGGCAGGCACAGATGCAGTCATAATATTTGATTATAACTAGGTTTTGATGTAAATTTTAATATTTAAAATTTTTATAAAATTTCAGGGCGGGCCAGGGACTTTTCAGGGAGGGCAATGGCCACTGTTGGCGCGCCACACGCAAAGAACGCTTCGGGAGGGTCCACTCCAAGCGCGCGCGAAAGAACGTCCGTGTAAAGGTGCCTATTGAACTATATATTGTTGAAATTTTTGCAAGTAACAAATTTCTCCAAAAAAATTTATTTATATAACGTTTATTTGATGTTCTCGTTTACGGGAACCACTCGTTGTCGTATACGAGAACGACAAGCAACACCAGAGAATACTGCGCATGCGCACTCCAACGGTCACGTGATTTTCTCGTATACGAGAAACAAAATTGAGAGTCGCAGAAAGTCTGATTACCGATTATAGAAAGTACGGAGAAATACAGTTTTGTTTCCAACTTTGTGGCATACATTGTCCCGACTATAATATTACAGTGGCGGTAAACATCAAAAGATGTATATAGACATATTATCAAAAACAATTATGTATCGGCACGGTGTAGACCAGTGAAAATCTGTCGCCAATAACTATTTTTAACGCCCCTTGGAAATTACCCGGCATTATATTTAATTAATTCGTCGTGGTGTACTCTTGCAGACCAGTTTGATTTTGTTATTCACATTCGGAACACGTTGTGATCTTGTGAAGTGAAAAAATTATTATTATTATTATTATTGAGTGGACTAAAGAAATGGTCTCTCAGTTAATGGATTTATAATATCACGAAAGACCGGTGTTACGGGATAGTGGATACAACATCGCCTAATTATAAAAATTGATTAAAAAAGAAAAATGAAAGTCCACCATCATCTATATCTTTTTTTGTCTTTAAACTTGGTCGAACTCAAAATCTTGTCATTTTTTTCTTTTTAACACATAAAATCACGCACGCAGCCACGGCAATTATAACGTCATTTTATTGTTTTATTTTTTCGTTTATGGTGTGAACGTGCGCGTTGTCCAACTTTGTCGCTGACATCGTTAGACACATTTTTAAAAATTCCTTAATTTGTATCCGATTAAATGTATGCTACAATGTTTCCTTGGTGTGAACGCGGCTGAATAAACGTTGTATGTATTTAATTTTCAAATGTTTTTAAATAAATCAGCAATACCTATATCGGCTATATAGGTAATATAAGTATTATGTAAGTAATATTCGTGTAAATTCGTATAAATATTGTCATCCAGTACTTGAAATGGGAAAAAATTGGTAGAGGAACACAAAAGTTTATTGAAAAACGCAAAACGCCTTATAAAAGCTTCGGATTTTCCCTCTCCGCCCGTCCGTAATTTATACGACAAATAAAAAATGTATTATTTAATATTATATATTTGAATATATTAAATGAATTGGTCGTATTGTTGTAAACCTGGTTGTCTAGGTCCGTTTTTACAATACAAACATACAGTGAATCAAGTTTCCAAACTCGATTAAAGAATTAACACAATAAATTGTACCTATTTAAAACAATATCGTATATATTTGGATTAATGGGCTGTATCCGGCAGAAAGACAGCGTCCGGCACTAAAAATTGACCGACTCATTTTTTTATGACACTGTTATTACTAATAGATATTTTTACAATAAATGAGTCATAAACTACAAATAAGATTATTTTAATGATTATAAGATAAATATTATATTGATGATCTCTAAAATAATAATAATTAGTACCTATTACAATTAATGATGTCTGATGCGTCACGTGAACAAGGTTTTGTCAATTTTGTTCCAAACGTTTCATTTTCATTTCCTTTGTATCCTTTACACAAGCGTGCGCAAAGGGAGTGCAGATTGTACAAATGCATCCCCCGCGAGTCCAGCTTATAGTTTATAGGTACCGAATTAAATAATATATTTTCTTGAGCCTTGCGTTTTGATATTTTTTTATCACTCAACAAAATATACTTACTTTTAAATGAAACGTTAAAAATGTTCACAAAACTATTTAGAACAATTCCGCCGTTACAACATGCTCACGTGAGAGAGCTTTATGAAAACTTGACATAGTAAAAACACTAAATTAAGAATGAAATGGAACAGGAAAGATTAGATTCTAATGATGATGATTTTTGTGGAACAAGAATTGACTTTATATAAATCGATTCGGAATACGTAATTACGGATGAATTTAAGTCTATACACGTATAACTTGTATAAATACCCGAGTACCTATGCGCGTCGTCTTGAATTATATAGGTAAAACTAAATATTAATATATTATATTGTATATATTATGTACAAATACATTTATATTTTTAACGCACTAATAAGATTAAAATATGAAAAAGATCAACTTTGAAAAAAAATAAAATTATTATTATTACAATGTTATATCTGTTTTTAGAAAATTGTGTGACTCCAGCAAAATTGTTCTGCGCAAGCATATGATCCTATTTATATCCTGCATATACATAATTGACGCAGCTGATGATTCAATATACAACCCAAAACACGCTTGGAAGTTCCTAGCTGATACATTGTTATCGTCAGTGACGGATCTACGGGGAGGGGGATATGGGGGCCATTCCCCCCGTGGGCAAAAAAAGGATTTTTACCATAGGGCACAGACTTCAGAGTAATAATAATTTAGACACAGTCCAATAGACCATAAAGATGATTTTTACACAATTCACACATTGTGCAACACGTAGGTGTCATAGGATAACATCTGTATCACCCGATGAAGTGATTGATATGATGGCCACAGTCTTTCAAGAAACTAAATTTTGTCTTATAGTAATAATTTAATCTATTAAAATAATAATAATCTATTAATAAAGAATATTAAAATAGTTCACATATATGCATACATATTTTTATATCCCCCCCCCTCCATGAGAAAATCCTAGATCCGCCACTGGTTATCGTCTCGAGTCTTTTGAAAAATACGCGCCTCGTTATATGCCGTTCCGCATAGAAAAATTACGGAAGGGACAAGGAATTTTTTTCCTGCGACCTCCTTCACCAATTCGAGCACTGTTTAATTGTATATAATCGTATCGAATTATACTCCACGCCGCGTATTACGCGCGCGCTCGTTTTCATCGTTGATCGCGATAATTATACTGACATCATTCTACAGCTGATGGCGTAATAAAATAAATTATAATTTTTTGTGTGTCACAATAATATAATTGTACGCGATCGCTTCTCGGACGTGCGTCGGTCGGGTCAACGCACTAATTTTTTACATGCTACACGCGCGATACCGATATAAAAAATAGGTATTGTGTACAATATAATGGAATTCATAAACAGACTTGTGTGTACACAGTTGCGAAACGTCTGCCATCCGAACGCGTATTTATATCGGTAGGTGATTAATGTATATAGGTATTATTATATAGGTAGTGCTGCAGTTGGTGCGTTCCACCTGAAATTGTTAGGTTCGAATTTTCATATTTAAAATAAATTTAAACCTCACCGGGTATATATTGTAAATATACTAATAATAACGCGGCGGAAAAAAAAAATGTCGATTTTACCGACATTATCATTTTTTTGGAGGATTTTAAAAATATAGGTTTATTGTATATTTCAACTCTTAAAAAGTAAATACAAACGTAATTGGAAATAATTTTTCGTTAAAAAACGTCGTAGGAAATGGGCTGCAACGCGTTGACTGTAATTATGAACTAAATATGTTTAAAAATCGAGTGTTTTTTTCATATCATTTTTTTTTCTGCACTTAAAATTTTCACAAAGTATTGGTATTTTTTTTATTGTTGTAAATCATTACAAATCGACCATTTTACATCAATAGGACCACCACTCGATATTTTTTTGTATCACATTTATTTCGGTGATTTATTACAATATCCGATATTATAGGATCCAGAGACGAACGTAGATTGGTGTTTTAGGGGCTCGAACCCTCTCCGAAATGTCTGAGGAATTTGAAAGTTAAGCTGCGGTATATGTAAGAGTATATACATAATATATATAATACCTAATAATTTTACATTTTTTCAAAAACCCATCCTGAAATTTTTACCTGCGTTCACCCCTGATAGGAGCGTCTGAATACAAGAATGCGTTGCTGATAGTGCGCGGGTTCGATACCAATGAGCCGTTCTAAACATTTTTCGCACCTCTTCGTAATATAGGGTAATCAGGCACGGATCCAAGGGGGGCTAATTTTTAATTAGTCATTGCTTGAAAATTATACGTACAATACGTATTATAATATTTGTCAAGCATTTATTTCTCCTCCCAATTTATAATTTCTAGATCAAGATCAGTAGGTACCTTTTTTTTTTTTTTTTCCAGTCACACCTAGGCGACTCGGGAGGATATTCACCCGTAGATAGTATTACCCCCGAGTCGACACGTGCATCGTTTATTTGTCATCAATACATTCAGTGCTGGACAGTTGCGGGCCAATCTTCCGCTCAATTACCCTCACAATTATTGATACACGGGTATTCGGACCACAATCTTTTCCTTAACTATCTTAGATTACATATCTGTATTCCTCTCAGCCTGCTGCTCCTCTCGTTCTGTTATTTCCTTCTGCCCGAGCACCAGTTTGGCAAGGTTGCTACCGCTTCCCATGCCCATTGGTCTTCCAACATCCTTTCCACAAGTGTAGCGATGTCCAGTGGCCCAATTACCTTCTCCAGCTCTTGCCGCTCGTTCTTCCACGCCGGGCATACCTGCAGTATATGCAGGGCGTCGTCCAGATTCCCGGTACAGTGTCTGCATGCCGGAGTGCTTTTTTTGCCAATTCGGTGGACGTACCCTCCAAAACACCCGTGGCCAGGGAAGAGCTGTGTAAGGTGGAAATTCACTTTTCCGTGCTTCCTAAAAACCCACGCGGTCAGGTTAATAATAAGTGTCCTCGTCCACTCACCTTTGGAGGCACTCTCATTTCTTCGACTCCATATTTCTATTATCTACTTTATGTACGTCGTTCTGGTGCGTCCGAAGTCTCTCGTATATAACTCTCTTCTCCATGGCGAGAAGATCGACTGGAGGAACCGACGCTAGTACGTTGATGGCGTCGTACGAGATTGTGCGATAGGTACAGATGCTTCGCAACGCTGCGCGGCGTTGCACTCTGAGGAGTTCTTCCCTGCTGGCCTTCACGCGTTCCAGCGAGCTTGCCCAATGTAGCGCCCCATATAGGAGTACTGAGTTGGTGACATTCAGTAGGAGTTTTCGCCTTGTTTCCGTTGGGCCGCCCACGTTTGGCATTAGCTTAGACAGTGAGGTAAGTACTCGCTGTGCCTTCGCTGCCGTATACCTGACGTGTTCCTTGAATGAGATACTACTATCCACCAATATGCCAAGGTATTTCATGGTCTTGGTGGTCGGAATAATCTTACCCTCCTGCACGATTTCGGGCACCCTTTTCTTACACTGTCTCTTGAAAAACATGGCTTCGGATTTCTTCGCGGCCAGCGAGAGACCGAGCTCGTGAATCGCCGTCGACACCGTGTCGAGTGCCTCGTTAATTCTGTCCTCAACCTTCTCCGTCGTCTTACCCCAAGCCATCACGAGCGTGTCGTCTGCGAAGCCGATTATTCTCGTCCCCTCGGGGCATGCAGATCTTAGCACTCCGTCGTAGGCGAGATTCCACAGGGTGGGCCCCACCATTGAGCTTTGCGGGACGCTGCAAGTAATGTTCATGTGCAACCGACCATCCGTGGCTTGGGGATATGCGATGGTTGCCCCTCTACCTTAGAAATACGAACGGAACACTCGTCGCATGTAAGCAGGAGCTTCGCACCTGTCCATCGCACTCAGCACACTCCCACCCAATAGAATTGAACGCGTTCCATATATATCTAAGCTTACTGCGACACAGAGCTCATACCTCTCCAGAGCAGCGCCCGCAGTTCTTATTACTAGTTTGACTGCGTCCTCTGTGGAACGTCCGCGGCGGAAACCGAATTGGGTCTCAGAAAGGCCTTCCCTCCCCTCCAGATGGCTTTCGAATCGCCGGACTAGCAATAGTTCAAATAGTTTGCCGACGTCGTTTAAAAGACACAATGGCCTGTACGACGCGGGCTCTCCTATGGGTTTGTCCCCCTTCCTTAACAAGACAAGCCTGGCAAATTTCCATTTACAGGGGAAAGCTCAATCTTCCAAGCACCTGTCAAACATCTTTTTGAACAGGGATGGCGTCGCTCGATGTGCCGCCGCCAGGATGCTATTGGTCAATCCGTTTGGCCCGGGCGCTTTTTTCCTCGGGGCCATACGCTTGAACGCCTTGCCAATCTCCTATTCCGTGAAAGGAGGATAGGCCTCTTCCCACCGGTCATTCCTAGGTATTTGTACCTGCGGTTTCTTTGGGAAAAGCGTTGTTGTGATGGTTTCCAGTTTTGGAAACAGAAGGAATGAACTTCTTATAAAAGGTGCAAAAATCGAGAAAAAAAAACAGATTTAAAGTTTAAATAGCGATTCATTCATTCATTTATTTAAAATATAGTTATTTTTAATATTATTTATTTTAATGATTTATTCGTATTAATTGTGTTTATTTTATTAGCTATGTATCGGTTACTATAATAATAATACCATAAGATAAAAAAAAGGCCATTGGTTGTGTCTAGTTTTTGAAATTGTAAGAGTTGACGATCCTAGTTATATTAAGAAATATACTATACAGGTAATTGTTTCTACAACAACTAGAACTAGGTTTCAGGTTTAAATATTTCAAATCAGTTAGAGTATTAGTATAACCTTTAGATATGTAACTATTAGACAGTAACAAGTTTTATCATATTTCATTTTACATGTTGTTTTTGTTTATTTTGAAGATAAGTATTCGGTAGGTATCTAAGTACTTTATACGTTATACTACCATATTATTTAATTATTGATATATTGTGTAATATAAATAACAGATTAGTGTTATTTTCAAACAGTAATGGTTAATACATAGTTTGTGTATTATAACAAGGCACATTATAAAGCAATTTATATGAACTATATACGAGTATAACATATACATTAATGCTTTTATAATAATTGAATTAAATTTCTTTATTATCATTTTTAATTAAATGGTACATATTGTTTGAATGCATTAATAAACTGATTTACAATATTAATGCGCATTTAAATTTTATAATTTTGTCACATTGAAATGATAAAATACATTTAATTTAAATAATAAATATAAAAGTATGAGGTAAAAAAATTTCAATTGTATAGAAACGTTATCGTACAATATTTTTACGATCACTGAAATTTTTGAAACACCATCTCTTGTTCACCATTTTCAAAAAAAAACGTAATCTAATTAATACAATACTGATTAAGTGATGTATAAAATACAGAGTTATCAATGAATCAATAAATAGGATATAATTAATAATAAATAATACAATAAAATAACTGAAGAAAATAATGGTTCATTAATTCTTTATATTCAAGGTAAAACAAACAACTATTTAGTAAGACCTAAGAAAAAATTTTTTTTCCCAATAACATACATATATAAAAAAAAAATCAATAAAAATACTAAATAAATACATAAACAGTCATTGAACGTCATAAAACTTATTTATGTAATCATGTTGATAAATTATAAATCTACGTACGCGTCTGTTATAGGTTTAATAGAAGAAGTGCTTGGAGGAGGCGGAGGTGCATAAGATGACTTTTTCTTTAACCTTATTTTTGGTTCTTTTACATTGTTTTCTTCTTCAATAAGACTTTCGAAATTTCTCATCGTATTTGTATCAATTCTTTTTTTATAACTACCAGTGCTCGACTGAGATTCGGCAACAGATCGGCCGTCACCTTCATCTCTTTTATTCAATTCCCCATAAATCGTCTCTTGTGATGTATCCCCACCGAATCTTTTTAACATGGATGGTGATAACCAGCTGGTTTTATTATCTTTGGTCAAATGTTTATCGAGAGACAAAAGTTTCAATAAAGATGGTGCTAATCCTAAACCGATTTTTCGCTCATGATATACTTCGGATATCGTAGGTTTTGGTTCATAGTTTAATTGCCGTAGTTGTGACGTTCTGATATGATCTTGAAGTCCAGTATTCACATCGATGTTCGACTGAGATTTAGCTTGTTCATTTTCAGATATATCCAGCACTTGGGCAAGATATAATGACATTTTGTCAGCGTCATCAGTTTGATTTATATCATTTTCTACTACAATGTTGTCTAAAATATCATTCGGTTGGTGAAGTTTTTTAATTGGTGGTATAAGAGGTAATGAATGAGTTCCACGGCGAAGTATAGTAGAATGCCCATTTCCTATTGAATAAAAATAATATATATTAGTATTTTTATTCATATATAGCTTATAACATAACACACTATAAAAATATTGTGTAATTTGCGATTGTATATCGAAAAATCAAAAGCATTAGCCTTATAACGTATTATAATTGTTCAGTATTGTGAAGTTTTTTTTTTTTTGAAAGCAATAAAACTGCATAAATTAATGAAACTTTATATGATCAACTACGAATATAATATAATAAAAAATACATATATAGAAAACAATATCTAGTTTAATGTTTTTATTTATTTTTAACATTATGAAATGCCTTATTCTAACAATTTGGACATTTGTTTTTATACAGTATTACCTATACTATACAGTCAATTATACTGATAATTTTTTTTGTTTTCTTGAATTATTCAATAGCGACATATATTACATCTAAGGCTAACTACAGGTTAAAATTTTTTGTGTTAGCAGTGAACGCTGTGTTCTAACAAGATAATATTCTCTGCTGATGCAATGTTTCCTGGTTTGTAAGTGGCTACCTTATAATGGTGTTTATAATTATCAAATGAGTGTATACAACAGTGGATGTTATTTTATTTCGAATATTTTTGCAATATTTATGTACAGAGAACTAAAATTTTCATTTAATGATTATACAAATAGATATCAGTCACTGTTTCTTATCGATGCCAATTTATAAAAATTAAATTAGTAAATTTATGCATTTTAAAATCACTAACCTTCCCAATCTGTTGCAGAGCTTGCAGAACTTGATGAATCTGGTCTAACAGGAGTAGAATATAAATTTCTAATTTTAGTTTGATGTGCTAGAGTTTTGCTTAGTGCATCCCCTAATCCAGGAACTGGCGGTGATGGTGTAAATGCGGCATCACTTTCTCCACCACCATTAGTACCACCTGATCTACGGCTTAATATTGTAGGCATTATCAACACTCCAGTCGGATTCTAATGTAAAAATACATAAAACATTATATAATAAACTTTATTTAAAAATCAGATTAATGTAAACTTACCTTAGTGATTTGGGTGGATGCATCTGAAGCGGTTCTTCCATCTGGTTCTCCTCTTTTTCTTACATAACTGGTAAACGCTCCAGAACCAATACTTCCAGATACACGTAACGCATTGGTTGTACTAGGTTTTAATGGTAAATCGTTCAGCCTATCATCTTCAACAGTGACTACACTTTCAAGAGAACTCGATGAACATAAGGATAGACTTTTGGGTGCTTCTTGTGTGTCTATACACAGAGAATACATTATTTTTAAATTATAAACAATATAAAAATGATATAAATTAAAAGTATATATAATAAAAATTTACCAAATAAAGCTAACAGAGCTTGAAGAACAAACTGTATACTGCGTTTGTTCGCTTGTTTGCTGGTACGAAGAGTAACTTCATCCATACCAACTTCAATCAAATCGAAACCTAAACATATAATTTATACATATTTTTCTAAACAAGAATAAAGTAACTAAGTAATCAAATGTATACCTAGAGAAGCTAAAAGCTCATGACATCCAGGAGTATGCCATAGTTTTACATTGACTGACATCTCAACAGACTGTTCATTTTCAGAAGAAAGTCTATTATTCAATTGTTCAACAACATGCCGTATAACAGCAATCACATCATCCGTAACGTCAGATGATAATATTAATTTCGATATTGCACTTAATGTTGTACTGTTCAGTCCTAATTATGTAAAAATGGATTAACATATTTTTTTTTTGAGTTGCTTTAATTATGAGGTATTTGTATATTATGTAAACAAATAACAGTTAAAACCTACCAAGTAATGCTTGTAGACTAGCACTACATTGAGTAAGCCTATCTTCAGGATCACTCTGAGGGAAGAATACTGAAGAAGGTATGCCATTCGCAGCAGGTTCAAAACGAAATCCAACAGATTGTAGAAGTTCTTTCCATCCAGTAACGTCACCAACCTTAGAGAAAAATTGTAATTTATATATTTCATTGAATTAGATTACTATGAATCTTTTCGATAAATAATACATATTATTTAAAAATATCAATTCACATGTGGAACTGTATTGTATTTTTGAAATTTTGTTAAAGGGAATAACATTTATTAAATTTAATTCTTCTTTAATAAAAAGAATTGTATTTATTATAAATTGTATTTAGTATAAATGAATTTAAATAACATACTTTATTTTCAATGCTTTTTTGAGTAGTGTACATTGCATTTTTTTGTCCTCTATGAATGCGTTGCAATGATTTTTCAACCTGAAAAAAATCAACAACAAAATATTTAAAACAAAAATGTTACTTAAGAGCTGTTTTAATGAAAATAATAATAATAATAAACATAAATACCAGGTGAAGAGTAACTCTTAAAGCATCTCTACATCGGTCTGGAGTTTTTAACAATTCACATAACGCTTGTCCCATTAAAGCTACTTTGCTTGATAAACGTACGTCTGAGCCAATCAGAAAATATCCAGCCCAGTTTGATGGATGGGAAAAATGTTTTGTGTGTTGAACCGTTTGCATTGCATCGCACAGAGCTCTGCATACTCTTGATCCCTAGGTTATAATACCGTACTAGTAAATAGTTTAAAATAATTTGAATAAAGTAATTACTTGTAATAAAGCTGAATAAAATGCTCTTAATAAAATTTTAGCAGCAGTACTGGGTACTGGCCATAAAGAAACAAGTATACATTGCGCTCCGGCCATGAGCAAACCATTTGTAAGATCATAAAGTCCTTTTGATGTAGCCCAATCATCCCGTGCATGTGACCAACTTAATACTACCAGTCTTGCATTTAACTTAAGAGATAATAAATCTTCTGTAGTTAGTAATACTTCAGAAATATTCATATCGGATTGTGAGGTGGTTTCCTGTAAAGAAATATAATAGTAATTATATAATGAACAAAATGAATACATAGAAATTAAATAAAATATATTCATACGCTTTCATCCGGTGATAATATGATAGCTGATAATTCCCAACTAATATGGGTAGCTAAATGAATACATTCTGCTTTTACAAGCTGTTCTAAAATATTTTGCTTATTTGCCTAAAATAAAAATGTTATGTTGATAAATCATAAAATTTAATAAATGTTTATATTTTATTTACTTGAGATTTAATCAAAGGTTTTGTTTGTAACATTTCTGCCACCATGCTAGCTTCCTGCTCAGTGTGAGGTAGTTCATTAAGACTGAGTTGTTCATTAAGATAACTTGGAAGTAATGGGTTACCAACCACGAGTGTAGTCATATTTGATGATTCATTAACTCCTGATTTTTTTTGTGCTCTAACAATAAAAATATACATATTAGTTTAATTGTTACTAAAAAAATGTTAGTTAAATATCCAATAGAAATTATCAAACAAGTTTAAAAATATTTCACTATTAAAAAAGTTTCAAAACAATACAAACCTTTGATTTTCCTTAAATTTCATTAATGAAGGAGTAACAAGTAAACTGAATTTTTCACTTAAATATTCTCCTGATAAGAGACAATCGTCATCTGTTTTTGGATGCAGCATTGAAAATGGTACTAATAATAAATCTTGTTCAAGAACTAATAATAATTCTTTTCTACCCGAACAACCTTTACTGTGAGAAGCTATAAACATTAGTAATATAAAATTATATTTTTCTCGATGAATTAGTGTTTTTCAATTTGAATTATAATTACCACATGGTGCAAAAAGATAATCTTCAAATGGAGCTATTAATAACTCATACAATTTGTTTAAACTATCAGGAATTAGCCACGATTTTGTTTTCTTTGCTCTGATACTACCAGGTCTACTAGCAGAACCGACTGTACTTCCACTAACGCTTCCAACACTGTAAATAAATAAATTATATTGTTATAGGATACTTTTAAAATAAAATAAATGATTGTTGAAAAAAAGTACCTGAACAAACTACTCAAACTGTAGTTACTCGAATTATATAGATGGTTTCGGTTTACCATTCTTAAATAACTACGTTCATTTTCTTGGGCCAATCTATCTCCTAGTTCATCTAAATGGCAAGCTTCATTCAAGTCTGAATCAATTCTAAAATGTCATACATAAATTTTTACATTTTTTCCAATTACCTACACTCATATATAAGTTATAAACTTACATTGGTTGTTGAACGTTTAATGTACTTTTCACATCACAGAGATATTGTATTAATAAATTCTCTACACCGTTTTCAGTTTGAATTAAAGTTTCATGAAATTTAACAACTCCTAAATGAAAAACAATTGTATGAAAACCATGTTGTAATAAATACAAATTAAATAGAAATACCTTTATTTGGAATAATAAGCCAAGAAAACAAATAACCAGATGCTATACTAAAGTAAAGAACCGATGCTTTTTGCTTATTTACAATATCAAGAATACTTTCTACAGAATTTATTTTATGGTAATCTGAAATAAGTTTTCCTCGTGTATTGTGAGTAGCAGTTTTTGCTCTGATCCGATATTTTTCTGTGACTAACAGTGCTTCTTCACATCTATTTAATTGTACTAACACAGTCTGTAAATATAAATAGAATACAAATTAATATTACATTATGCATTATGCCAAAAAATTAATATAAAAAGCAAATTAAATTTTTGAATGGGATTTTTAAAAATATAAATACATAAATATTTTAATTTCTATAGAATAAAATAATTTCAAAAATCACTTCTACGCTATTAATTATTTTTAAACTTGATTTTGAAATTTAATATTTTATATAGAATATATTTTATAATAACTGAATTTTATTATTACTCTTTAATCTAATTATTGATTATACATTGTTTAAAATACCAAACATTATTTTACTTTTGTACAGAAAAAAGGAAATAAATATTATACTTCTATGGAAAAATACGACTTTTTGATTATGCCTCATATAAATTATAATTATAATTCATTTACTTGTAAAGCCTGGTAACATTCTGATCTTAGTTGAGTAATAGATTGAGAATGTTCTTGAGTAATATTATTAAGAGCATTGTCTAATAATTCAGATGCTTGTTCTAAATGACCACGTGCTGCATCAGATTGTCCATCAGCTAATAATGCCATTCCAAGTTTAAATCTAATTCGTCCTTCTTCATCTGGTTTTCTAGTCATGTCAATACTTTGTAGAGCTTGAGTAAGATATATTACAGCTTGACTCGTATGCCCTAATGTATGGTGTAATGATCCTAAACTTCCATATGCAGCAGCCTTTGCTGTTTTATCATCAATCTGACTAGCAACTGACAAATGTTCTTCCTCATATTTAATGGCTTCGTTTAAGTTACCTAAAACTTCTTCTACATTTCCAATATTTCCATACGCTCTGCATTGCAACAGTGGTTGATTGAGTTCTTTGCCAATTTCTAAATCAAGTTTATGATAGTGTAAAGCCACACTGTTTTGTCCCATCAATTGATGTGCATATCCAAGAGCAGACGCTGCATTTGCTTCAACAGTTCTATCGCCTAATTCTCTAGCTATTGATATTTGGTTTTGTAAACAAGATACAGCTTGTTGGCAATTACCCATCATAATGTGGTTGGAACCCAATTCACCATATGCAGTAGCTTTAATCTCAGGATTGTTAAGTTCATGAGCAATGACTAGTATTTTTTCAAAACAGACAAGACTTTGATCAAGGTGTCCAATGCGTCGGTATGATTGGCCTAGACAACTATAAGCTTTTTCAAGATCCCGAAGATTTTGAAGTTGCACAGCGATTGTTAAAAATTGTTCATGACATTTAACAGCTTCATCAAAATCTCCTAATGCATCATAACAGTCACCAAGATTCCCAAATGCTCGACCCTATTCAATCAAACAATTATTTGAGAATAAAAAATAAAAGAAGTTTTTATAAATATATTTTACTTTATCTGTTAAAGACGTATGCGAAGATAATTGTTCTAGTGTAGCTAATTGTTGTTCAAAATATCCAATTGCTCCTTCATAAATTCCCATATTCATTCTTGCTATACCTATTATAAACATATATTATGTATATTATTTTTCAAATGAAAAAATAATAGGATAATAATAAAAACAATTTCAAATGATACCTAAATTTCCAAAAGCTTCAGCCTCAATTGCGTTATCTCTTAATTCTTTTGCTCTTTCGAGTTGTAATTGGTAACATTTGATTGCATTTGTATAATTTCTAAGAGACATATACACTGCTCCAATATGTCCATGAGCACAACATTCACCTTTTAAGTCATTAACTTCTTGTCTTAAAGCTAACTCCTAAAAATATAAACCATAAAAAATAAATAATAATTAAACACAATATTGTCTATTTCATATAGGTACATACTTGACAATGGTAGGATAGAGCTTTATCATAATATTTTATATATCTGTTAGCTAATCCTAGAGAACTACATGCTGCTGCTTCCATGTTTGGATCTCTAATTTGTCTGGCAAGTGTGAATTGTCGATGATACATTTTAAGAGCCTCTTCTGTGTCATTCATCTTAATTAATATATCTCCAATATTGCCCAAAGCGCGAAGTTTTGCTTGTAGATTTTTTGTCATGTGTGATATGGCTAAAATAAAACTAGAATAATTTTTGCACAAACACTTATATATAAATATAATATATTAATTTACCTAAAAAGTATTTTTGACATTCTAGTGAAGTCTCTAGATTTCCTAATGCTAAATGAGCAAGACCTAAATTACAATAAGCTCGACCCATATTCATCTTATCTTGTAGATCTTTTGCTAAAGATAAATCTTGGTCATAATATCTTACAGCCTCTCGATAATTACCCAAACAGTAATGAGCATAACCCAAAAAATGGCATGCTTTAGCTTCTCCTTCAATGTCATGTAATTCCTTGAATAAAAATAAATTTATATTTACTATTTTCTTTTATTAATTATGTTATTTATAAATAATTTACTTGAGATAACATTAGATAGTTTTCATAGTAAGGAATGGCTTGTAAGAAGTCACTTCTGGTACTCAAACAATTGGCTAAGTTTAATAAAGCACAAGCCTCTCCAGCTGTATCTTTCAACTCTCTAGCAATATTTAAATGAGCTCTATAATGTAGAAGAGCCATTTCAAATGCTCCTAAAGACTGATAAGCCACTGCGAGATTTCCGTGAGTAGACGCTTCCGAGTTTCGATCCTTGACTTCTTTAGATATTGTTAATTCTTGTTTATGATACTTGATTGCCTAATGCATAAATTATTTAGTTTAAACTAGAATACGATGATGTTATCATTTCAGATTTTACCTGTTCATAGAAACCCATAGCACTGTAAGCATTTCCAATGTTTCCAAATGCCCTTCCCATAGCAGCTCGATCGTGTAATGACTTGGCAATATTTAAATGCGCGTGATGAAGTTTTAAAGCCGACTCGTGAGCTCCAAGTAACTGATAAACAATACCTAAATTTGAACACGCTCTTCCTTCTCCTACTTTGTCGTGTGTACTTAAAGCCATATCTAATTGTTTTTCATGCCAATGTTTTGCCTAGAAATTACATTGAAATATAGGCAAGTTAATTTTAAATAATGTTGTTACATTATACTAAAACTTACTTGGGAATAATTTCCAGCACATCTTGCTGCGTGACCAAGTCCAGCATATGCTCTAGCTTCAATTACTTTATCTCCAAGTTCTTGTGCAAGCCTTAGAACGTTTTCATGATAAGTGATAGCTTGAATAAAATTCCGCCTATAGTGATATGATGAACCCAAGTTGCTATAAGCCCGTGCTTCTTCAACCTTGCCAAAAGAAAACAAAATGAGATTGAAATTAAAATACAAAGACGTTATAATACCTTATTTCCTAATTTTTTTGACAATTTTAAATGTTGCATATGACAATCTAAAGCACTTTCGAATTCACCCATGGCTAAATAAACAGCACCAACGTTTCCAATCTCTCTTGCTTCTTGGAGAACTTCTCCAATTTGTTTTACTAACTGTACACATTGTTTGTGCGATGCTAAAGCATTCGGATAATCACCAACTGCTGTATATACATGACCTATTAGAGAAAAAAAAAATGTAATAAAAATAATAAGTATTTTAAACTAATTTGTATTACAATTGAATTATATATAAATAAATAAATTATTAAATACTTAATAATATAATATTATAAAGTGTAAGTCTAAAACTTAGTATAATGTATAATGTACTACATTAAATAATTAGTAACTCACCAAGACTAGTGAGAGCAGAAGCAGCAGCTTTCATCTCTCTGGATTTCATTGCGAAAACTAATTGGTATCTATGTGCAGTTAGTGCTTCTCTATAACTCCCTTTACTAAAATAAGCTGATCCTAAATTACCATGAGCTCGACTCTCTCCGGCTATATCTTTTAAAGACTTAGCTATTAATAAATCTTGCTGCATGTATCCAATTGCCTAAATTAAATTAGATAAGATAATTAGGTTGTTATTATGATTTAAAAATTGAATGAAAAACTGACATACTTTATCTAAAGAATTTAGTGCCCAATAAGCTGAAGACAATGCAGAAAACACAGAACCTCTTAACTTAGCACTACAGGTACCTATTCTAAGAGCCGATTCTAAAACAACAACAGCCACTGAGTACTGGCCGGCTGCTAATAACTCTTGACCTATCACAGACATGACGAGAAATGGAGATTTGTCCAATGTTACTCCATTATTATTTATACTCCGTAATTGTTCGAATGTAGGCTCTAGTACACCTATTAAATAAAAAATAATTTGTAGAAACAGAAAAAAAAAAACAATACGTCATCAATTGTTTTTTTACCTCTAAGGGGTGACTTGATAGAAGCCTCAATAAGACCAGCTAATAACTGAGTAGATTTCGGTTCAATGGAAAGCCCAGTGCTAAATACTGCCAGAGCATCACCATGCCTACCCAGACATTGTAAAGCAACACCTTCTCGGTAGTGTGCTTTTGGCCAACTCGGATTGATTTGGCGAGCACAAGTGGCATCCTGTAGCGCTTCTGTAAATCTTCCCAGTTTGAGCAGCGCTGCAGACCGGTTAGAATACAGAATGTGGTTGTTGGGATAATGACGTAAAGCTTCAGTATACAATTGTATGGCTCGTGCAAAGTCTCCGGATTCACACGCAGCATTTGATTCACGCACTTTTTCCATAAAACCTTCTTCGCCGCATCCATTTTCCGGCTCCACCTTAATAATATTGTTAGCAATGAATTTCCGTTTGTTATAGATATGGTCGAGTAATTTCTAAATTTGTAATAACTCTTACCTCGGATAGGTCTCTTTGTGGCATGATTTTGACAACATTTCTACGTTCACATATCTATAGACATTTTTACTGTAAAAGAAAAAAAAAATTATATATATTATAGTGTGTATAAAATGGTAGCTGGTAGTTCATGATCGATGAAAAATCGACAAAAAATGTACGATAACAATATTATTTGAACGTATAATAGAAAATAAGCAGGTTAGTTTTTTGAAAAAGGAAAATACAGTATTTTTTATAATGTGTACAGTCAGCGGCGGATTGGGTTCTACCGGCCTACAACGAAATAGCAGCAATACTTTTTAATTGTTTCTTATAACACATCCAATATTTATTACTATAATTTATGGACACAAATTATGACTGTACGGTGTACGTGTACTATGTAAATGTTAAACAGAAATATGATCAATTATCATCAAAACATTTATGAGATATCTGGTCTTTTGATATTTCATCGATCGCCCGACCGGCTTATCCGGGCATGTGTACTTAATATCTACTACAACATATACCTACTGTAGTCTAACCAATAGTCGTTATGTCCATATTTAAATCTTTTATAAATTTCATTAATAATGAGAACTACAGTTTAAAATTACAAAAAAGTAAAATAAAATAAATATTTAATGTCAACTGTTAGTGAATAAATATATGTCAAAAATTGAATGCAAGTCTCTCCACCATAATAACTGGAGGTTGACCAAAATGTTTTATTGTTAACAGTCGTCTGATACCGCTTAATTCAAACGGTTATTACTAGGGCTCGGAAGTTGTAGGATTTTTTTTTCTCGTATTTTTCCCATTTACAGCCGACCAAGCGCGACAAATGGATTTCATACAACGACGACTTTGAAGGCGAAATTTTTAATCGCATATTTTGTATATAAAAAAAAAAAAACCGCATATTCCTTAATTTTTAAATATTTCCGTAATAATTATAAAATATTTTATTTTTTCAACAATACTGTATGAAAAAACATTTTCTTCGACCAGTACTCAGTAGGTATACCTGCAGCTATTATAGAGCAGCAATACTGTAAAAGTATACAATTTCTTTATCGCGGTTCATAATATCGTATATTAATATTTATCTCGACTAAACACTAAGAAAAGGCTGTTAATTTTATTTAGTTTATATATTTTTTTTCATTCATAATAATTGATTTTCACGTATTTCACCCTTTTCTTTCCACGCACATTTCGTCCGTTTTAGCTCCCATAATTTCCGAGCAATATTACAGTCGTTCACTACGACTACAATAATAGACGGGTACCTACATATTTTATACACATATTTTCAGGCACGTTATTAATTCGCAATACAAATACGTATCGAAACGAAAAAAATCGTTTTACCTGCTTACGTTTTTGTATTTAATGGTAAAAATAATAAATTTAACGATTTAACGATTTTTTTTTTTTTCACTACTTATATACTGAATATTGATCATTCGAGCGCGTGAAATTCGGTGAAAGTATAATACATTCACGACACGCGTGTCGTACTCGTCATTTCTAAATAGCACAATAACATCCTCGAATATTACTCGTATTATATCCGATTATTACGAAGTTTCGCATTTTCGTCTACACCCGCAAATGCCGGACTTTATCACAATTACACGCGCGTACAGTTTTTTTTTTTTACACATATTCGTTATGAAACCGTTGAAATACGCGCGATCACAAAACGTAAAAAACATAATTTATACGCGCGCGTATTATTATATTATATTTAACAAAAAATAATAATCGTTATTAAACGTCGACCGAAAGTGGAGAAAAGAAAAGTCGATTTTTCAATCGTTGTCGTCGGCCGGTCGAAACGAAATACCGGTTATCAGCGGTAACAATCGTATCGAACAATGTGATACGGTTCGTAACCGACGGGTGGTGGGCGCGATAAACAAAAAAATACATATTACCGGGGGGAACGACCCCACGGCGATCGGTAGGTAAACAAAAACGCGTATGGGTACGAAGCATTTCGTGTGACTTACGCGGGTCCGCGTGTGAAACGCGACTACGGCGCCTATGACAATAACGATAATAATAACAATCCGTGAGGTAGGCAGAGGTGCCGCAAATTGCAGGCGTATTATCCGAAACGACGATAATAGCGCGCGGTTCACGCCGACTGGCGAGACGCGACGGGAAAACAGAAAAAAAATAAATAAAACCCGAGCGCTTCTCCGCGGAGGAGACTTTAACGACGACGACGCACCGTAACCGTTTCGTAATGAAATCTTACCGTCGCGACACCGACACAACGCGACGGACAGCGTGCGATCATCGCAACGTTAACGTGCGACCTACGTGCACGAACACAACACACACACACACATGACGACGACGACGATTGCGTCTTCGCAACGGGTTCGATCGCGGCGCACTACTAACTACCGCCGCCGGAGGAGGAGGAGGAGGAGGAGGATTCGTCGTCGTTGTTTTTTTATTTTTCTTCTCCACGTCTCGCGTTTGTCGGCCGTCGTCGTCGACGGTCGCCCGATTGCGTTTTGCCCGGAAAGAACCGACGACAACGACAGGTGGCGGCGGCGGCGGCGGCGTAAGAACCGCTGCGCAGTGAGACGGTACATTGCGACGAGATTCGTGATCGTTGGGAAGACGACGACGGGGGGGGGGGTGCAGTGATACGCGGGCGAAAAAGAAACGTATCCGTGTGTGCTGAGCGCACGAAAACGCGCCGCATTCCGATGTCGGCCATATTGGAATGCGGTCGACTGATCGCCCCGCCGCCGCCGCCGCCGCAGCAAACGGATCCTCCCTTTAACCTTGATTCGCCCGGACCGAGGAGCGAGCTCGCGTAAAGCCGACGAATTTTCTATGATTTTTTTACACACACACACACATGATGGTACGCAGCGCGCGCGCGGATCATTAATTTAAATACATCTTATTAAGATCGTCGGGAAAGATATCATTCGGAGAGTCGCCGAGCTGCGCGTACCTGTATACCTCGTAACTGCTGCAACGAGTTCGCGGGTTCGGTGGGGACTTTTATTTTTTCGAATACAATTTCCGTAATTAATTCGTTTCGTTTTGAAGACGAATAAAAAATACAAAGGTTACTACAGCACAACCGCACGCAACGAGCCAATTATTATCAGATCGTTCCCAAAAGGCGAAAACGATTGCGGCACGCAGTGCAGCTGCGGGGCTGAGGAAAGTCTTTTATGTATAATAATATACGAAATGTCCTCGGCAGCGGTGACTGGCTAGACACAGTGAACAAGAATTCGAGTCTCGACACAGACGGAGAGAACGCGACGGATCGGCGGAGTATAGACGGAGGGGTTTGGTGCAAAAAAGCACGCGGATAAAAAAAAAAATGTTTACAACTATAGTATTTGGCCGCCAAAGTTGGCGTGATTAGGTACTACACTGTATGTATATGGAGCAGAGGCGTATTTACGGGGGGGGGGGATATGGGGGTAATATCCTCCCCCCCGGGAGGTCAGTTAAAATAATATTTTGATAATTGTATATGAACGCAAAACGAATGATATTAAATTCAATTTTGAAAAAATAAATAAAAAAATCAAATTTTGTATACAAATGACAAATGTTTGTTTACATAAAATATGTATATAATAATATCAATATACATGTGTATAATGAATACAATAAAAATATCTGTTAAAATTTGTATATCCCCTCCCGTGGAAAAATCCTAGATACGCTACTGATATGGATAAAAACACCAGGTTCGGCTGGTCGCAGTTATACTCCATAGTTTGGGAAGGTTTTAGAGTACCTAGTATGAAAAGGAGTATACCAAACCCTCCGCCGCCGCCGCTGTAGACCTTATTCAACCCGCGATGAAAGAGTATTGAGGCACCAGGGTTGAATAAGGTTTAGCATCTCCAGCGGCGGAGGAAAATGCGGAGGCGGAGGGTTTGGTATATTACTTTTTAGTGTTATATATAGTCAATAAGTTTCTGAGCCACTTTGGAACGGGGGTTTCCGCGAGGATGGATTTTGTCGAGATATCGTAAGTGATTGGAGTGACGGATATGGGAATCTTTTGTAGTATATTGGCAGGGTTTTTGTGTGGATATCGGTGACGAAAGGGATGGATAGGTCATGCGTATGGTTCGTAGGATATGATTCGACGCGTGTAGTATGGTGACGCTTTTGTAATTTGTTTGAGGGCATAGGCGTGCGTACCGAAGTTAATGTTGTGCCACCCTATAATAACAATTTGTAGTTTGTACTCCGTAAATATGTATGTAATTTCAAAATCTTAAATCCTTTCATCTCTGCAAAATTTAAAAGTGAATTAGATTCTCTGGAATAAGATTGCTAAAGCATTTGCCAAAAGAACGACTTATTAAACTACATACAATATACAAACAGGAAGTGCTGACAAGTCTCACAAGATGTTGGGTGAACTGGTTTTCCTTTATGCGCAAACAAGACAAATGTAATGTTTTCAAGACATTATCATTATTTGTAACCGGAGTAGGTAAATTGCGTCCCGCAAAAAACGGCACAGTCATATACTACGTAAATGTGTCCCGGGTATTTTTGAAAAGTATCTACGTAAATTGCATTTTGGGATATTCTGTTAAGCTTGTATTATTTTAATAATTTTTTAGTTGACGTATAATTATAATTTTTTTATCAGTACAGAATTATTAACCGTAAATTCTTTATCCGTTCAATTTTTATACATTTATTTCTACACGTTTTTGACCATTTTTTATGGTAAATTATAAAACGTATACTTTAAAATTTATATATTACGTACTGTACATTCGAAAACTTGGATATTTTATACACCAAAAATAATTAACATAACAATCCCGGGAGTCGGGACGCAATTTACAATGTTTTCGATAGCTTTTAAACGCGGCGCCTAGTTCATTTTGATCGAAGAATAACGGAGTGGCCCAAATCAGCAGTAAGTCATTTAATTGACTTATATTTTGAACACAAAATTTTATGGGCAACAAACTCGACCAGACTATAAAAATAAATTTAAAAAAAAATGGTTCGTGGTGTTAGATTGCGAAAATACTATCGATTGACAAGTCTGAAGTGGAAAAAAAAAAATGCGAAACGTAAACAGTCAATTTTATCGAGAGTCCAAAACGGAAAAGTCTGGTGCTGGAAAGTCATCGATTCAAAATGGCCCGCCTACGATTCCACGAGGTTTTTAAATCTATCTCCAGATAGACCGATGTCATCATCACGCTGAAGATCGGTCATTATTATAAATCATTAGAGCACCGCGTATTTCTCGTTCGCTAAACGACTAGGACGAAACCAGTTACGTTCTTTTGTGGGCCTTCTTCGTTTCCAAACTCAAAATTACGCGAGCAGCCGCAACACTGCCGGCGTCATTCGCTCAGGGGCGTATTTATGGGGGGTGATGGGGCTCCAGCCCCCCGAAATTTCATTTGCATTAGAAAGTCTTGCATTAGAATTTAAAAATAATTCAACAATGATATTTACTCAATGCCTCAGCCCCACCCAAAAAAAATTTCTAAATACACTCCTGCATTCGCTCGTTCCACATTTTGTCGACGACTATGACATATATGTGTTTATTTGGTCTGGACGCGCGCGTTTTTAAATTTTGTCGGTAACTTTGCAGTTGAAAACATTTTGTTGCAGAAACCGATGTCGGAGACAACGTTTCTTTGGCGTGGACGCAGCTTATAATAATAAGAAACCGCCGTAGCAGTACGCGTATATACGCGCGTGAGATTCGCGGCGGCGGCGGCGGACCACCAACACGCGATAAAATTTAATTTGATTTTGCGCGCGGTGATGGGCGTCGACGGACATATCATTATTATTATTACTGCAGTACTTTTTTTTTTGCCGCAAATTTAATTGCCCAATATTATAACAGCGATTATACAAATACGCGTGGATTTTTTTTTTCGCGTTTTTATTATATACGAATTAAATTGGGTTTTGATATATATAAATTACGCGAATATTATGCAGAAATATATTTTAAATTATAAAATAATATTATATACTATAATAATAGGAGCTGGTATATATTATGCGTACCGTACTGATTGATGTTCGAGCTATAATTGATATATTCTTATACGAGCATCCATAAATATAATAAAAAAAAAAGGAAACATATATAAATTTCTACGAGAGCGTAAATTGAAAATTAATGTATTATTACGCTAGGTAGGTATATTTCTCGACATAAATCTTCTCTCTCTCTCTATATATATATATGTACAGCATAAATAGAATCGTAAATCGCTATTAGCCGTGTCCGTACGCAAAAAAAAACTACTGAAAACATCGAAATGGGATTCGTTTTTTTTTTTTTTTAGAGTAATTTACGCGCAGATCGTTTTATACAGGTACAATTTGGAAAATATTCGCGCTCGGTGCAGGGGCGTAGTGAGACAAACTCTTCAAAAAATATTTCACGCGAGAAAATACGTAATTGATTTTTCGATTACCATCATTGTATTATTATATTATGGTTATCGTACAATATGCGGCTAACGATTTTTAAATATTTTTTTTATTAAATAAATTTGTATTATACCTACGGTGCAACAGAGAAACGACTGCTCGTAAAGCCCTGCGTTCGCTGCGAGCGTGCTAAATTCCTCTCCAGTATATATATGGTTTCAGTATATATATAAGTACATTTTTTTTATATTTTTTCATTTCTAAACTGACCTTTTGATCAGCGAATTACAATAGCACAATAAAATTAAATTTACATTTTATGCAAATTAATGGCGTACAATAATATTATATAGGTATACCGCGCGCAACATATACACGCACAACAACGCGCGGTTTGTGATGGCTATAGAACTATTGAAACGATCAAAACTGTTCGTATGAGTAGCAGTCGTTGGAGGATTTCCATTTTACGTGCAGACCATGTGTGTATTATATAATATAGTCGTTTTTTCAAATGATAAATAAATAATTGTGGTATAATATTCATAGGCGTAACTAGCACTAAATTTTAATGGGGGGCTAAAATTAATAAGCAAAAAAAAAGTGTTCACTTTCACAGAAATTTTTCCGATCGAGCTAAAAAGCCAAAAAATTACCCAAATAAGCAAAAAAAAAAAAGGTCATCAACTTTCACTTACCCAATAACTAGGAATATTGGAAAAATATAAATAAATAAATAAATATATAGAAAATACTGTACATTTTTAATGTAGTCAGGTTGCCTTTTCGGGGGGCTAAGCCCCCCTGTCCCTCCTAGTTACGCCTATGATAATATTATGTATTAATATCGGTATTACTATGCAGTTACCTGCACACCACTGCGCGACTAAATAAACAGAAATATTTTTAAACCTAAACCTTTTTATAACCAATTCGAATATTATATGTAGGTATTTGATTTATTCCAATATAATATGGTTGAATTCGAAATATTACGGGGACGAAATTTCAATATTTTATACAACCCCCCCCCAAAGATAAATTGAAAGTACGCCACTGGCTGTTGGTATGTGTCATAAACAGAATGCAGTATATAAATTAACACGGAACCATAGGGAAGTATAAACATTATTACAGATGGCATATATACATAACGTTTGATTGTTTAAGATACCCTGTGGAAATGATAATTTATATATAGAAATTATTTTTTATTTTGACGTTTCTTAAAAAATCTGCATTCGATTATACCGTACAGTATAAGAAACGTACGAAAATACAATTAAAAAAATACATATCCTATATATAGATATAACGTTCGTAATTGAAATAGCTTTAATTAAAAAAAAAACTATTAACCTATAACAGTTTTATAATATTATATAACTATTACTCCATTCCTATATGTATTAATAAATTATTATATATTGCCTAACAATTCAATGTGAGTACAACAAAATAATAATAATAATAATAATAATAATAATAATAATAATAATAATAATAATAATAATAATAATAATAATAATAATAATAATAATAATAATAATAATAATAATAATAATAATAATAATAATAATAATAATAATAATAATAATAATAATAATAATAATAATAATAATAATAATAATAATAATAATATGTAATATGAATTTCAGTATAATTTAAATAAGTAAGCATTATCTAAATTATCATAAATTATAGGCATATATTATATTATTAAAATTAGACTTTGATTTTTAATTTTTTTTGTTTGACTTAAAAGTAGGTATCTAATAAGCTATAGGAACTTACGTACAAATATTCATTAATGTTTCATCATAAGTATATTTTATTAAATATGAACATAGAATAAGAAAAACTAAAAAAAAAAATAACTAAATTTACGATAATTGTACACCCATCATACACACATACACACACATACACATACATACATGCCACACGGGTATATTATTATATTCGTATAATGAAACTAATAACATAAGTAATAAGTACCTACGTAAGATAAATTACTGAATATTCGCTAATAATATTATAATTAAATACGAGTTTTTTTTCTGATGTGGTATATGAAAGAAATATACGATTATATAAGTACCTAAAAGGAACTTATTAGTATGCAAAGAATTACACGCGTTACTTGATATACGACACGCATTCCCACGGTAAATTGTACGTTGCACACGCACATTGATATAATGTCACGTATATGATTTGAACTTTTACATTTTAAGTAGGTACACTAGTTATAGATAGGATAAATTTATTGTATTTTAAAGAATGAAATGCATATTGAACTTGATAATGATTTTTAAAATTGCCGTATGAATAGTTTCTGTTTTATTGGACAATGAACACACGCGCATTCAATCGGTTGGTAAACACGCCGTGTTCATATAACTGTATACAATACTATAATCTTGTAGTTGGTTAAAATTATTCTGTGTGATAAATTGTGCTTATTATTCCTATATAGAGTATTATAGACGGTTTTATATCTTCTACTACGTAAGATGGAATTATATTTTACAAGCTAGTTTTCTACAGTGGCAAACGAAAAATAAAAAAAAATAAAAATTTCAATAGTAAGTTATTATAATTATCTTATATATATATATATTTTATGCATTTTTTTTTATAATTTTGTGGGCTACAAGCTTCCTTATTTGAAACAAAATACATTAGGAAAGAAAATTATATATAATTAACGTCTAACACTCTCAAAACTCAAAAGTAAAATCCAAATAACTTTATACCCGCAGACTACCTACCGGCACGCAGTACTATTTTAATGTGTAATAATTTTGATGACAAAAAATAATCTATTACCTACTTTGATTTTAAAAGAATTAT
Organism: Slavum lentiscoides; assembly: GCA_032441835.1. Classification (NCBI taxonomy): domain Eukaryota; kingdom Metazoa; phylum Arthropoda; class Insecta; order Hemiptera; family Aphididae; genus Slavum; species Slavum lentiscoides. The sequence continues at coordinate 5,501,099 of CM063713.1, forward strand.
TGCACAAAAAAAAATAATAATTACTAAAAATATTAGTAAATAAACGAATAATGAATTTTAATATACATAATATACAGGATAGGTATCTATAATTATTTTTAGTTCTGCAAAATATACAGTGGCGGGTTAACGTATAGTCCAAGCAGGCCTGGGCCTAGGGGCGCCTTAATTTTAAACCGTATAAAGGGCGCAGTCCACGATATCCAGCACTAGTGGCAAACATACGAAATTGGCGTTCCCTTGCAATAATTCTAAAATAATAAATTTTTTTCCCGCCAATTCGGCACGATTTAGAAAAAAAGAAATTTTTGGAAAAAATCTTAAATTTTAAAGGCGCTATTTTATACAGGGCCTACAGGAGCGCTAAATCTCTTAATGCGGCACTGGATATGTATAACTGCAGATATATTTATTTTAATTTCATAATAAGGAATTTTTGAATGTAGATTAATAATAGCAAAAGCTATTTCGGCGTAATACGATCATGTGTGATGAATATTATTAATATTTTGGCATATAATATTAATAATAGGTACTATATTCGTGCAAAAACTTATGCGCGTACATATCACCGATCGGCTATTATAATAAAGTAGGTACTATTACACATTTTATTTGCTGAGGTTAAATGTATACGTGTTTATATGGTATATCCGAAGCCCGAAGGCGGTACAAAAAAAAAAAAATATAACGAAACTATCGCGATGAGAAAATCTATTTTACAGGAAATTATAGTTTTTTTTCTGTAACCTCTTCTATTTTTCCCCATTTAATTATAAGTTGCGAATGACCCCGCTTATTTGTTCGACATATTTAGACAGGCGTAAGTACGTATAATAATATATAACTATCAAGTCGTGAATTCTCAATTCTCGCAACTATTATATTTGGTAAAATAGAAAAATACGCGATTATATATTTTATTAAACTCTAGTGCACGTTTTATCTCTCTTAATATATAAAAATCTCGTGTCACGGTGTTTGTGGTCGCACTCCTCCGAAACGGCTCGACCGATTTTAATGAAATTTTTTTTGTATACTTGGTAGGTATGAGGAGAATAGGTCGCAAAGTATTTTTCACTCTCCTACCCCTCCCGAGAGTGGTAGATAATACGGGAAATTTTAGGATTCTAGGCGTTAAACAGTTACCATGGTGACCATTTAAATTGTTATTAAAAAACATGCGCGATATTCGTCCTCGATAAACTTTGTAACTACTTAACAGTTAATAGTATGGATGAATATCGTGCATGTTTTTCAATAACAATTTGAATGGTCACCATGGTAACTGTTTAACGCCTAGAATCCTAAAATTTCCCGTATTATATATATATACAATAATAATCGAAATCTCGACAGTTTATTATTTATAAATATTATTTTCTCGATATCGAATAATTAAAAACATTTTTTTTTATATAAACGTAAATATTAATATAATAGTATCTATCTATATAGAATATTATACGTGATTTAATTGAATCGAACTTGTATACCTACTTACAACCACTTATATAGTACCTACAGTGAACGTGCAGTGATGTAAACTGGGGGCTCGAAAAAAATTCATACTTGCGATTTCAAAGCAAAAAAAAACCGGTCGGGGATTCGCGAAGACCCTAAATTTAAGATGAAAATTTAGAGATTTAAAAATTCCAGCTGCCGGTTGCAGGTGTGTGTGTGTGTGTGTGTGTGTGAAATAAACGGGTTAATCGTCTAAACTCATAATAACTTATAACTTATTATAATCCCTATTATCCATTCGGACTTCAGCCCGACTTACGGCGTTCAGTAAGCATAAGGTTATTGACTTCGTACAAGAACCAAATCGGAAATAGTTCTGATTATTATTATTAACAGGCCGTAACTGCTGCTGGTATAATACAACCTTCAAGGTTGTTTTTCTCTTCTGATGCGTTATTTATTATATTGCTAATGACCGCGCTTATATGTATAATGAGTCACGTTTTATCCGAAGCCTAGCTGTATCATCACCCGCGCTGGACTTTTCCGATTCTTCGCGTTACGATAAATCACAAATAAAAATCGTTTAAATAATAATATTAATAAATACGTCCGTTTTCGTCTATTTCAATACCGTTTTTATTATCTTTATTACGATATATTTTTGTTTTTATTAATTCGTTATACATTTTTTCGGAGCAAAAAAAAAAAAAATGTAGACACTATTAATCGTATAAAAAAATATATACATTTTTGTATTCAATACAGCTAATCTAGACGATATTAAAAATAATCGTTTATACACGCGTTTTATAAAATATTGATAATTCGTAATAGAAATCCACGTGGATCGTGTAAGAAAAAAAAAACGTTTAAATCGATTAATTCTTACTGCTATTTCATTTTCATTAAATTCAAACCTATATAGGTAGGTATAATAAATAACGCGCTGTATATAGGCATGTGACGCGCGCAGTGCAATTCAGAAAGCTGCGCGTATAATATGATGTGCTATAGAGGTTAATATTTTCATTTATAATAACCTGTTTGTTGGCGTTGTTTCCCTCTGGAAATCTCATATATATATATATATATATATATATATATATATATATAGTTAACGGCATTTAAACGAATGGGCGTAAACATTAAATTACACAATGTTGTCGAAGAGCATGTCTTCGAATTTTTAACGTTTGTCTGTGCGATAATATACCAGCTATAACTACACACATATATATATACGTATCACACACTATACGGTTTTCTACAATCTTATCGTTTGAAAATAATTATTTTCCAATATATATCATATATTATATCTGCAGCGAATACAGTCAGTATATTTAAAACATTTTAAGGAATAGGGCGTAGTAATATCACAGAATAGATAATATTCCGAGGTAATATAGTTTAATGTCGAATATGGGTTTTATATATTTGGAGTTTTCTCGAGGTACAATAATACATGTAGGTACATAAATTATAACGCCGCAGTAGTCGCGGTGAAGTTACTTTATAAAATAAAAACTAAGCTCTATAACGTTCGAATATTTGTAGAAAAAAAAAACAGGAATAAAATATTAAAATGAAAATGCGTTTTTTTTTTTTTTTGAAACTATCAATTACCCCCGAATTAAGAATATTAAATCATGATCGTACAAGAAGTACGATACGCACTATTATTATAGTAGTCCACATTCTACGAGTACCTACCTACCTACCTACATACAAGTTAAAGCGTCATAAAATAGAACTACGATTTAAAACTATATAATTTAGTTGTTGTTGTTGTTGTTGTAGGAAATACATAGAAAATACACAGTTACATTATATATTGTATATATTATAAAGTTTTAATGCAATGTCTTAATTTTTTGTTTTGAACGAAAAATAAAAACGTCGGACATGAACCTTTTAAATTCAATATAATAATAATATTCAAAATAGTACCAGACGTTTGAGATTCTAGGAAGTATAAACATAGTATCTTGTTTTACATAATATAAAAAGATTGTGCACGAATTATTGTTTTAAACAATTTTCCCGGTACCTAACACCGAGCATTATAGAAATAACTATAGGAAGGATAATAATTTAATTTTTCCAAGAGCAAACTTATAAATACCCCTTAGTCCCTAAAATATTGCGTTATATTATCTTTATTATTTTGCATAGTATAAAATATTTTTTTGCCTCATACATTTAACTCATTTAACTACTATTCATACAGGTAACCAACAAATCAGACGATACACGGTGGCGTCATTTTCGTACGAATACCTATAGTACTTATTCGTAACAGTATTAATATAGTACTTTTTCTGATTCAGACCTTTTATATCTCTAAAACTATAATCTTTCTTCGATGATTTTAAAACATTACGACATTTCTTAATCACTCTTTCCAACACTGTTATCATATCAACTCTAATAAAGAGAAATATACAATAATAAATATCCGTCATTTGATAATTATCCTACTTTGGAATAATATAAGTTATAACGGCTTACTGAAAAAAAGAGTTAAAATCTCTTCTATATTACACAAAACAAAATGAAAACAATTCTAATTAGTGAAATCCACGTCACTTCATACTCTTTCGTCCGAATTCCCGTAATAACCATTGAAATTATCCCGAGGGAACAGCTCATGTTGGTTAGGCAATCATAATCAAATCGAGTATTAATCGCACTGCAGTCCTACCTAAGTTTCAAACCACATTCCTACAAGCCACCAACGTTTCATCACACCTCCATCGCTATATTTTCAGTATATTGTCCACCTGGTCGAATAAAATAATCACTGAAGACTTAACACAATATTTCACTAGATACCTTGGAAACACAATTCATATCCGAGTTCTAAACAGTTCTAAACGTCTACTTTGGGTTTCCAGAATAACCAGTACCATAGGTCGTTTGTTCTACAACTCATTACTGAACAATAATCTCCTCCGCGACAAGCATGCTAACCGACATACACAAATTGCGGATTCCTCGATATTCACCAAATAACATCAGCTATGACAGAGAAAATTTATCTGCAGACTTTTCATCTGTTCATACCACCACCAATTTTACCACATCATCGAAAATAACAATATCTCTAAATGTTCATTTGAAAACTTCCTCCGATATTGACTTTTAAATTTATTAAAATCATTTTTTTTTTTTAAATTTCACATTCATCATCACCCGTATTTACTTCCCACATTAACAATATAATATTCCCGAACATTAATAGCGGAAAAAATCATCGTGCTCGAAACCGTTTGCAACGTAAAATATCAAAATTTTATAAACTCTCTGAGAAACTCGAATAATCCAATGTGAAAACCACTAAAATAATTTTAAATCACACAATATATATATATATATATATATATATATATATATATACATAACACGTATATTATATATTGTATTTTACACCCGTTTTATAAATTAAATTAATAGATGGTATATTATATATATTTTTTTCCTCGTGTAAGTTTCGAAAGATATATAAACCAGTATAAGGTTTTTGATGGTTGCGGTACCGCCTTTATAATGAGTTTTGGCTTTTAATTAAAATTAAACATTGTATCGGACAAATATGCAGATCGTAGAGCCTGAATGTAGTCACGGGACAGGTATTCAACTTTAATAATAATAATAATAATAATAATGTTAAAAATTTGTATTTCATAGATATATATTTATATGCTCGTCACGTTGCGATGTTATCATTCGGTTTTCATGCGGTTATTATATCCGCGTATGTATATACAGTGCAATGCACCGCGGAATTTGTTCCAAATCCCTATACGTGATCATCGTTCGAATATAACACATTTTGTCTATATACCTCATTATACATTACCATAGGTAACTATGGAATTCATGAACCACGTGAACCTCTACCAGCTACCATAGGCGGAAATAAGGGGCTTTAGGGGCTAAGCCCCCAAATATCTTATAATTTGTATGTATTTTGGATATTTGACTGATTATGACTGATGTTAAAAATGTTAGCCCCCCCAGAAAATTTAATAGATTTCCGCCTATGCCAGCTACACTATTTTAATATACTATAATTATTATAAAATCAACGCTACTAAGTATTAGGTATACAAAATACGTAATGTAAACTTGAAAAGAACGATACAAAACGATTAACCACACGATTACATATAATAATATTGACGCGATAAGAAAAAAAAAATAAAAAAGCGGAGAACACTACAATTTTGTACACCAAAATACACACATTAAGTAGACATTATTCTTTTATATACAAAAAATGCCGTTTTCTTCGAGGCTATGACGTATAGCGTATAGGTACACGTACGTGATCTCATTCCTGCAGTATTTTATAAAATATATTTAATATATTATATTATAGCCTATCGATATTATAATATAGTAGTACTAAAAAAAAAAAATTTGATCAATCGTGGTTTTTCGTGACACTGTGAAAAATCAAAAAAATATATATATTCTTACAATATTATGATGAATAATATTTAATTTTTACAAAACAAAAAAAAAAAAAACTATTATTTTTAAGACTCAAATATAATACGATTCCGTATAGGTGCAGCAGGTATGATGTAGAAATAGAATTCTATAAACACGAGACTATATTAGACAGGTGGGTATTTCAGTATTTGTGACTGATGTGAAACAGTAACAATAATAATAATAATAATAATAATAATAATAATAATAATAATAATAATAATAATAATAATAATAATAATAATAATAATAATAATAATAATAATAATAATAATAATAATAATAATATTTAAAAATAAATAAAAAATATAAAAATAAAAATATATTTATAATAATAATAATAATAATATTATTATCATTATTATTATTATAATAGATTAATAAATTCCTACACGTTTGCACTAACCTACATCCGATCTAATATATAACTAGGCCGATCCAGCGTGTGTGTGTGTGTGTGTGTGTGTGTGTGTGTAGTATACAACAATACTGGCGTCCTCGTATATATTTTATAATAACCGCCACTGATTACTATTAAACGGACACTGCGATTCGCTTTTCAAAAAGATATTATTCCCGTTTGCCGTCACCGATTTTTCGCGGCGGAGGACACCACACACCTGCACGTCTTATATATATAAAAAAAATGTGTTATTATGTTTTTATATACTTTCTAGCCCCGAGACACGAATATTGCGCGCGTTTATCACGTTCCAATTATACCGATTACAACGCGCGTGCCTCCTCGTTTAATTGTTATATTATTTAAACGAGTAATATGCGTATAACGTGAGGTACTTATATAGTGTGTATATACGAGTGATTCGAGAGCACTTAAATGTCTCTCTCTCTCTTTCTGTATAACACTATAACGTAATAATACGTAGACGCAGTGGCGCAGCCAGGATTTTTATTTGGGGGGGGGGCTGATGAGGCTGATAATTAATTTATATGTATAGACGGCATCTACTAAAAAATTGATTATTTATTAATTTCGGGGGATGCAGCCCCATCAGCCCCCCCTGGCTACGCCATTGCGTAGATGGTATTTTTATACAGTAACTAGCTGACCCGGCAAACGTTGTTTTGCCAAAAAAAACAATCATCAAAAAAATTTAAAAAAAAAAATTAAAAAAAGGGTTTTTCCAAAATTTTTTTTCGTAAAAACCTTCTCCTGGTAATTAAGAACAATTAAAAAAAATTTGAGCCAAATCGGCCCAGCCGTTCTCAATTGATGAATTGTTATACATTTTTGGCTTCATTTTTATATATATAGATATAATATTACGCGTCCCAGAAAGTGTAAACAATATAAATAATGAACGCGAGGTCGCGAACTGCGTAAAAAAAAAAAAAAACTCGCAGTTTCTTTCATTTCTGTCACCTGTTGATTATACGCGCGTATGTCAGCACAGACTTAGTAAAAAATATAATTATTTTCTTCTTTTTAACGTCGACAAAATATTTCTCTATTTTCCAATAACCATTCCCTCGTTAAATCCGTTTCATTTTTAAATTTCATCCACGAAACCCCGGTTTCACAAACACTAATTTATTATACTAGAACTAAAATCTATAGTCACACCGCATAATACATAATATTGGTACACTATCAGTGGTGGCGGCGGCGGCGCCAGAATTTTTTTCTCTTATTTCAGATTGGGCCGAGAAAAATATATAATGTCAAAGCCGAATGCAACGGGACCTCGTTCATAAAACCTTCTCGGGCATTATTACATACGCGATTGTACACGATTTGTGTGACAAAAGAGGTACTCGCGTTCATAAAAAAAAAAAAACGTAATATTTTTATACTTCGGACGCCCTTCAAATAATCATCTAAAAACGGTAAAAGTTTGAACGTCAAAATCTCGAATATATAAAATAATGGTAAAATCTTGAACAATAAAATGTGACGACCTGTCTGAGTGAACGTATCGATCCGAGGACTTTCGTCACGAGCTAGTCGAGGTGCGTGAAATACGTGGCTATAAAGCGAATGGATTTTTGTAAAAATTATGTTAATTAATCGTAATTGACGGTTAAAATTTTATTGTTCAAGATTTTGAACGGCGTCCGTTTGTATTGTGATACACTAATAATTTTGTGTCATATACAAACAATATTTTGACTGCAATGTTCGATTAGTAATAATAACACTGGATGGCGATGACCAAGGTGGTGCCATTTTTGAAAACAAATAACTAAAATATAAGTAATATATAATATTATATAATATTTTATTAATATTATAAAAAACGCCGGAGGAAAAAAAAAATAAAAATAACGCGGAAACCGCGGTTATACATATGTAATTCACATAGACCTAGAAAGTAGTAATACAAGCTATTATATTATAGACTAGGAATAGCACAATACCATAGGCGTGCGCAGTTTCTGGTCAGTTGCAGCGAACGATTTTACCAGCTCCCTTACAAACGGTACACAGGTTACAGCAGTTTCACTTGATCATAATTTATGTTTCACCATTTATTTTGTTAAAAGTGACATGTGATTTTTAATAAGATTTGTTTTTAATTAGCATTTTTTTCACTGAAATTGTCATTAAAATTAAATTATTATTATTATGATAATTACTTAGTTAAACTTAAATATATATTAATTCACAATACCTCCTGTGAAAAAAGCTGAAAATGAGGTGTTCGTTATTATACTGGCGTAACAGTGGAAGAAACGTAATGTAGAATAATTACTGTTAGTAATTCTGGCCCCCCAACTACTTCTAGTCACAGGGCGCAGCAATATTTTTCATTGAAATCCATCGACAAAAAAAAAAAAAATCATTAAATTATAAAAAAATAAATAATATGTATAGAGTACACAATTAATATTATATGTATTAATAGAATATTTTTTTTTATAAATTATAATATTTTTAATTAAATATAATTCCAACTATTTGTACGTATTCTTTGTCGGTGTATGGATTTTATAAATAAATGTATAAAATTTAATAAATATCACAATTGGTTATACATATAATTTACATTATTTAATTTTGAAATTATAGGGCCGAATGTAAGGTTTATATTATACATATAATTTTCTAACAGTACCTATCGAAATTTGTTTCAAAAACGTTCAAATTTTTATTTTATTCCAAACAATTTCACTACCAGACATGTATAATATTTTTGCATAAGGTAAAATTTTACCACTTAAAATCTAATTCAAAGGCCGGTTCTTATATATTTATTTATTCCAGCAAATAAAATTATTATTTCAGCACAATGTCTGATGTACCCGTATGAGACGATACATGTATATCGAGTTATATGTTACATGGAAGAAATTTCTCTACCCGATGAAGAACTCTTGGGAGGACTGTTCTGAAACTTCACTTACCAATTCAAGGTCTCAAAAAAAATTCTTAAGAGTCGAAGAGAAAACAGATTAGCAGTCTCTCATAATTCTGGTATGTTAGATTGAAATAATTATGATGGGCCACGCAAAAACAATTAAAATATTTTAAATGACAAGACATAGTCGAAATAGAAATTTCTGAAATAATTTGAAAATTGTAACCGTCAATGCTCTACAGTCTAGTATGTACTCACTTATAAGTGCATAGTAAAATATAGTGTTATAAGTTTATAACCTTTATTTTTAGTCAATTTATTAATATATTTTTAAAACTGTATACCTAAAGTTGAAAAAAAATTTTTTTTTACACCAGACCGCAAACGTACATGGGATGTTTTTTATTCGCTGACATTCATAAAATACTATAATAAAATTATAATACATTCATGGCTTATGCAAATTATAAATAAAATTACACATGTGAAACCAGGCGCGGCTCCAGGGGGGCCCTAGGGGCCGCGGACCCCTTCCAAGCTTGTATTTTTGTAAACAAATTTATATTGTCTATTACACTAAAACCGTAACTCCCGGTTTCTCTTCCATTGGTAAAGTAAGACCTTTTTTTTTTTTTGGCTTATTATAAAATATAATATTATATATATTATAAGGCCCCCACCCAACCCAGTCTCTGGAGCCGCCCCTGTGTGAAACGTATAAAAAAAAAAAAAAAAAAAGATTCAAAATTTACATTTAACACAAGTCTGTAATAAGTAATAACGATTACACTATTTGCACAAATGCACTAAACATCTGTGTTTAAAGAAGCATTATATAATTACAAATTTAAAAAAAAAAAAAAATTGTTAATATTATCACATTTATAATTCTAAAATATTTTATCACGGAGGCTAATTAATAAGGTATTAATATTACATATGTATTATCAATTTGACAATTATTTTTATATGGTATAAACTGCAATTACATACATTACTTATTTACTTCCATAAGGACGACGAAGAAGAACTCATGATAATATCTATTAGTACTACATGGTAGCATTTATTTTTCATGATTTACTTAATAATTTTATTATTGTAAAATAGTTTTTTTTCCTATGGAATACCTTGTTGGATTTAGAAAATAAAAATAGCTTTGTTAGCTTTACTTCTTTAATATGTACACATTCACCTCCACACGTATACTTCGTATAATAGGTATTGCTTATTAACATTATACGCACGGTGATGCGTTATTAGTGTTAGCCACTGCCTATAATCGATGCAGACAGTGGTCGAAGTCAATCACAGATAATCGTGTATTCTAATATTTAGTTACTAAATAGACTAATTAAAAAAAAAAAAAAACTATAAAATATATATTTTTATAAACATTTACTGTTTTATAAAATAATACTTTTCTAAAAATTTACAACAGTGATAATTACGGGTGAGTGGTGGCCGTCAGCACCCGACCATTGGTGCAAACCATGAGACAGCGGAGGAAAACCTGTTAATGGATTTCATCAAAGAAAAAAAATAGTTGAATGTATTTGGATATAGGAATCAAATATGATTTATTATAATAATTATTATCAAAATTGATTAAATTTAATCACAATCAGTTTAAATGATACATAAGATGAACTTCGTTACAAAAACAAAAATAATATAATTAAAAAATTTTACAATCAGTGATTTGATATTATAATAATTGATTATATATATATATATTTGAATACAATACATTTTATACAATAATAATGTGATACAATAGTTTACTTAAATAATATATAATTTACCGTTGAACCAAAAATAAATTTATCATAATTTCCAAGTAAAAATATGTACCAAATCCGAAATTTTTAAAAGTCACTGGACAGTTAAAAAATTATGTTTTCTAAAATGTTTCATAATTATTTAACTTCAAAGATTTAAACTATATTGTTACATCTGTTTTTTAAATTATTTTATTTCAATATTTTATATAAATTCTGTAAAATTAATTCACTATATAAAATTATAATATATATATTGCTGAATGCTGATGGTTAATTTATTTTCAAACTTAATGCTCAAGATACAAATTCAATAATTCAGAAAAAAAACGGTTCCTTTTAATTTATAAAATAAATACTAACTAAATAGTACTTGTAATATTATATTTCACTGAACGATTATATGTGTGTATGTATATATATATATATATATATATATATATATATATATATATCATCATTGTAATTTGAATTTATTATTAGTTTTATATGGAAATCAAATTTTAAATAACACATTGCTTTCATTAAAATTAACTAATAATGTACCAACCATTATTAATTAGTTATGGTCTATGGATATAGAATATACAGAGCACAGACATTTAAAATTTGTACTTAATATTCCAAACAAATTAATGGAATGATAGTTTATACTAAATAAAGCCATAAAATTATCATTATTTATGTTATAAGTATAATAAAGAACATAATACTCGGAAAGAATAATAAACAGACATATTTATACAAAACGAATATCACTAACCTTCGCAGAAATATTCTATAGTCTGATGTATTGATAAGAATATATGTACCGTCATTGTAATTTGAAAATTATTACAAATCTTTAAAGTAACATTATGTATATCTAGAAAAAAAAATGAAATTTAGTTTTGTTTTAGTGAAATGTGAGGATAAATTGAATATAAATTATATTTATAAGATTATTTTATTTTATTAATTATATTATATTATTTTATTAATATATATATATATATATATATATATATATATATTTATGACTGAAACTAGAAACTGAACTAAAAAGGTATTATATTTTTCACCTGGATTTATAATCATTTTAATTATTGTATTTATTTGAAGATTAATAAAAATAAAATAATATTTGTGCTATTATTAAATTTAACTGTTTCACGGTTACACACATATATTTATTTAAACAATTATATGTATAAACTGTAGTTTGTAGTAAAAATAACTCAACATTTATAAATTAATACATGTGTTTATTTAAATAGGATAATTTAGTTATGTTCAATTGATCAATCAAATGTAACATCACAGACTAACTATTGAATTACTATATAATTAAATGGTATAACTGAATATTTACATGTAAAAAATAATGGAAGACAATATAATAAAATAATAAATATAAAAGAATATTAAATTCTTTAAATTATTGGTCAACATGAATTTAATTTTAAAACTGTAAAATAATGTTAGGTACATGTATATTTAAATAATTTGTTCTTGTATAAAATGTATCTAAAACAAAATGTATTATTGCCAAGGCTTAAAACAAGTTATGTATATAACCTTACATGTACATAATAAAAAATTAAATGAGTTGCAAGGTATACTTCTTTTATTCAGGTATTATTTTTATGTGTACTTTTTTTTTTTAATACGTCACTGCTTTTCAATATTTATTTAATATTATTTTTATAGTATTGAATCAAAGTTTGTATTATTTTATTGTAACATATTTAACTATGTATATTAATATATTTGTTTTTATACACTTAGACTAAAGGGATCAATCGATTTACATACAGCAAATGACTACTTATTTATTACTATTTTGAAATTATAAATATCTAATAATTAATATAATTTGTATGAAACAATATCAACACATATAATGGTAGGTAATACATTTTAGTAGTTTGAGATTACCAGTTGTATAATATCAAAAGATTTAATTACAGTAATTAATAGTAATAGTAATAATAATATAGGATATTTTATCAAGATTTATTAATTTAGAATGGTGAACTAATGGAATATGTATTACCTTACCACTTTTAATTAGAGTATTTCATCAACGGGACAATTTCATTGATTAAATTTGGAATAATAATGTAGTTATAAATAAATAAATTTTAGTTTTCCTCACAATATTAAATATTGTTATTTTCAAGCCAATTTACTACTGTACGATTAAGAATATTTTAATCAGAAGAATGCAAAACATATTTATATAAATTTAATGATATCACATTTATACTTTAAACTGAATATTAACCGACCATAATAATATTGTTTTAAAAAGCTATAAATGTTCTAAAGGCAAGACATAAACATATTTAATTCATATTTTACAATGATATTGTGTTGACATGATAAATAATAAACATAAGAAAATACATATTAGATAACAATATGATCATGATTAATATGGTGTTGAATGATTTTAAATATGCTGAAACCTATTAAAAAATACAGCCTTCCTTAAAAACTAAAATATGATTTCAATTTGCATAAACGTGAAATAAAAACATTGAGCTTTGTGTATTCACATAATATAATGTATATGTGGTAACAAAAAAAAAAATCATAATTATAATTAAAGCTTAAAATTTAAAAACTTACAGCAACAACTGGACTTAACAACATTTTCTTTTCTTTCCTTTTGAGTGGTTATTTAAATCCACTAGATCATTGTTCTGATGTGCTTGTCTTTCCTTAGTTTCTTTTTTGTTCCGCAACACTTGTTTAGTAATCGACATGAACATCTATAATTTACAGTATAATTAAAACTTAAATTATAATTGGTTGACATAAAAATTAATTCAAATTTGAAATAGCTAAATAGTAAAAAAAAAAATTTGTATACAAATTAAATAAATATTATTTAAACTGTTTAAATATATTATATACATTTTGTTTTCCCATTTAAACATTCATTTTTACAATACTAAATTTAATATACCTAGCCTAAATTATAACCAAATAATAAATTGAGATATTTTTGTTACCTGTTCAACATTTATGTTGTCTTTGGCGCTTGTTTCAAATAACTGTATGCCCATTTGGTCAGCAAATCTTTGAGCATCTTCTGTTAACACTACTTTTCGATCTGGAGTATCGTTTTTGTTCCCAACTAAAAAAAAAAAATTGTTTATATTATATGTGATAACTAAGGCTTATTCAGGACCTATTACATTTGCATATTTTTATACAATTGTCTAAAAAAATTGTCAAGTAAGAAATAAATGTTTCAACAATGCTAAAAACTCCATTTTTTTTTAATATATATTTTGTTATACTTATGATTTTAATTTATGTGTATATATATTTCTTTATTTTTCATTATATTCCTTGACATTATTGTATGTTCACATAAACATTTATATATATTTATAAATAAAAATTTATTATTTACGAATATTAATTTATAGTTTTTAATTTTTGTTTTTACTATTTTGTTATTGTATTTGTTTTCATTAATATATTATAAGAAAATACAATCCATAGCCTAATAATAACGAATAATGATAAATTATGATTGTTACCCGCATCAATGTTAGTCTTATTGTCAAATACACCAAGTGCATTTATCTACCTTACCATAAATAAGTTTACATTGAATTTCATTTTGTTAGTTTATAGTCGAATAATGCCAAAGAAAGTGAATAGTGTTTTAATAAAAAATATTGTTAGTAATCAAATCAATGTTGAAAATACTGGTCAGTGTCCCAATTAATGTAACCCAATACCATCAATTCATACATTTTAAGATTTTTACTGAATATTTCAAGCATATTTTGGTAATGTTATGTTTAAAATAAATTTTTGATAGTTAAATGTATATTTTAATAATTTTTAGTGCATATTTTGATTATTTTCTATACGCAACAAGTACCGAGCTCTAGTAATAACATATTAGTTCAATGTTTCCATAAATTATCTTTAAACATATATAAATTACGATGATTAATTTCCTATATAACTTACACATTGATGATATTTTAATTGAATAAAAAATATTTTAGAATGATAAATAAGAGAATAAAGTTATATTTCGAATCAATTAAATAAAACATAAATTACAAATGTTTAATTTTCATTTTACTCAGTATATGATAGTAATAAAATATGTGATTATTTCTTAATTATGGTTTGTTATGAAATGAGTAAAAAAATTGTTGAATATATTTAATTGATGAGTAATTAATTCTTAATCTCTTCTTTCCAAGACGATACTGATTTAGTTATGATTATCTAATTTTAACTGTCTGACATAAGTTAAACCTAAATTTAATATTTATATTAAAAAGAAGAAATTATTATTACATATTTACCTAATATCCTATTAACAACTTCACAATTTTGGTCTATCTCATGTAACCATCGTTTGACATTTGCAAATGAATCACCATTGGTAACATCGTATACAACAATAACACCATGTGTCCCTCTGTAATATCTGTATTTGGAAAATTTGTAAGAATAAAAAATTAATTACAATTGATGAACTCCTATCAGTAGGCGGATTCTTAAAATCAAAACTTCACCATCTACCATACAATGATATTTATTATTCTACTAAAAATTATATATTTTAAATAAAAAGAAAAAATAATCAATAATAATAATAATAATAATAATAATAATAATAATAATAATAATAATAATAAATAATAATAATAATCGAAAAAAAAAAAATTTAATTAAATGAACATGCGCTATGCCTTACGTCGATGTAATGGTTCTAAATCTTTCTTGACCAGCGGTGTCCCATATCTGTAATTTTACTTTTTCTCCGTCAACTATGACTGTTCTGATTTTAAAGTCGACGCCTATAGTTGTTATATAACTACCAGAAAATGTGTTATCGGCAAAACGAACAAGTAATGAACTTTTTCCGACACCTACAGACATAACAAAAATTTGAAAAATATCGCTTTAATTATAAATGATGAAAATGATTAAAACGTTTCGACTGGGAGATAACTGATTTGACAATGATATGCGCTTACCACTGTCTCCGATGATTAGTAACTTGAACAGATGATCATATTCTTTCGCCATAGCAGTATTAGTGAAACGATTATGTAAAAACAATTACGTTGTACAAATGTATTATTTTGTCATTTATAGAAAAAGCATCTGGTATCGTACACTGACAACGCAATACTGCCGGATCAAACACTACAGTCAACCTGTATTGCGAAATGTTCTTGAACGTTTCGTCCGGCAATTGACCGAGTGCGGACACTTTGCGATGAAATACTAAAGAATAAAAATTTATAAACAATTAAAAAAAATGTTAATGGCATAGCAAAACACGAAAACGAATTAAAATTTTTTCCATTACAATCAAAACATGAATCACCCACAAAAAAACGGAAAACAAAACCGTTCATTGATAATGACAAGCATACACCGTGGTTGTATTTCATGGTAACCCGTTATCATAATAATGATACGCCATTATTAAGTGATAATTACGTGATAATGTCAGTTTAATAATGAAATAAATTAAAAAATTTCTCCCAGTTCGTGTTTTTATTGTTTAAAACGTTTGTTCAGATTTATGAAAAAAAAATTCCGACTTTTTTTTTATATTTCAATTTTTCAGTTATCATTATTATTACAATAACTGTTTATTATTTTTTTTACCGGTTCCAATGATATAAATTATTATTGTTTCGAGTACAGTTTCAAGGAATCATGGGTCAAATTAAATTTTTTTTAAAAATTATTATTTCTGCCCTTTTTTCGCATTCAATTATTGTGATAAAAATTAATGCTAGTTCTCCCCCAGTTGTGTTATGGCATGGAATGGGTAAGAAAAACTAATATACAACTTCTTAGTGTTCATAATTTGTAAATTATACATATCTGTACTGCTTAAGTAAATATTTTATTTTTTAAAATTCGTTATTTATTTATTTTTTCAATTACTGTAGTAAAAAATTATTACAAAATTATTTTTTTATCCTACACTGGCCATACTAGGTTTTCTGTATTCTAGACGGAGAGTTGGAAAATCTAGTTTAGCGCCACCTTTAATTTTCAAAAAGAATTTTTTAATTCCTAGGTACACGTATCAAAGTTTTAAAAACGACGTTGCAAACAAAAATTGGTAGAAATCATTAGTTTTAAAGTTGTGACACTATGAAATTTGCGTATTTATGAGCATCTGTGTGGTGCTATAAATAAATAATTATTCTTATACTCGGAGGTTTGTGACCGTAGTGTGGTGGTTAGCAACATGAGTTACAAATTTCTTCGGTGTTACGGATTCGAATCCGATTAAAAAAAGTCACATAAATTTTCAATATCTTTTTTTTAAACCCATATATTCAAATTTGGAGAAATTTTTTAAATAATATTATAAATGGCAAAAAATGTATTTTTGCAAATTTTACGTATCTCAATTTTGGCTTATAATAAAAGTCCTTAATCACTATTCAATTTTTTTTTGCGCATATTAATTTTTATAAATTATAGGTTTAGTTATTTTGTTTTAATTTTGAATATTATTTCTAATGATACAGAATAATTAAAAATTAATCATTATTATAATATTTCACAGTGGCGTATTTAAGAGTTTTTCATGGGGATTGTTATTTGTCATCACCAAGGAACAAATTAAATGATAACTGGACAGTTAAACATACTTTGCATGGTTAAAAAGCTATTTATGTACTTGAAAATCATTTTTTGAACTGTTGTAAACTGTTTTATGATTGTGTAAATGGCATTGGGCTGTTATAAATTATACGCTGTTTTAAAGGTATTGATGTAAAAATAAAACGTATAAAAGCAGTATATCTTATTTTAATTTAAAATTATGTGATGTATCTAGAATTAGTAGAAAAGTTATTTTTTCTAAAAAATAAAAATATTCTGTTTGGACATACTATGACTTCTACAATTGGTTGACTCAAATGTAACGACAATAAAATTTCTAATTTTATTCGTACATCAAATATGGTAAAAGTTGTTGCCTTATTGTATTGTATACTGGAGTATTCCTCCAGTATGTCATTTGCCGGATTGTGTGATCATTCAAATCACCCTCTTATAAATATGTCACTGATATTTATTTATTAAAACAAAATTGCTTTTATTTTAGGTGACAGTTGCTGTAATCCATTGAGTCTTGGGAAAATTATTAATGTATTACAAAGAAATTTAGGAAATGATTCTTATGTGAAGTCTTTACGAATCGGAAAATCTTTTGAACAGGTTTTGTATACATTTATTTACTGTATATTGTAATTTATTTTTTAACTATAGTCGATGACAGATTTTGTGAAAATTTATAATAAATAAGTTGCTTAAATTAACGTGCCTATTTTGGAAAGTTTTTAAGGAATATTTTTTTAGAACTAACTATAGTGTAAAGCTACCTGATATTAAATCCTAAATATGTCAAAGATGTATTTGATTACTTCCTTGAAATTCAATTTTGATATTGTATGATTATTAATTTGCGTTGTATCTGAAGTAAATAATTAGTATAAAATAGTTGTACCATTTTGATGCAAACGAATCTTAATGATGGAATTACATATAAGGTATTAAAATATTTATAATTTTTTGTCTTGTATTTTATAATATGGTAGGACGTGACAAATGGTTATTTTATGAATATAAATCTTCAAGTGAAAGATGCTTGCAAACAAATAGCTGCTGATCCAAAGTTGACCAATGGTTTTAATGCTATTGGATTTTCACAAGGAGCTCAATTTTTGTAAAATTAAATTAAATTATAGTTTATTGTGTAAAATAGTTTAATAATTTTAAAAATAATTATTTTTAGGAGAGCAGTTGCACAGAGATGTCCTAATCCTCCAATGTTAAATCTTATATCTATTGGTGGTCAACATCAAGGGGTTTTTGGCATGCCAAAGTGTCTTTATTCTGATCACAAGTGGTGTGAATATATAAGACAACTTTTGAATAAAGAAGCTTATGTTAGGTAAAAAAAAAAAAAATGTTGTGATATCTACTTTATAATAAAAAAACTTTTCTTGTAATGATTTACAAATATATATATTTTTTAAATATTCCAATAATGTAATTTGTAAATATTAATAGTTATACTAATATAATTTGTTTAGTCAAAATTACATTAAAGTTGTAACTTACAAGTTAAACTGAGATATGTATCTTGAAAATAATAGAAATATTGTGTATATGGAAAATTTGTATGTATATGTATTTGACTTAATATATTTTTTAAATTATCAATAAGTTATTTGCTAAAATTGTATATTGTTTTAACGTCATTTTGTTGAGACACAATATTGACAGAAGATAGAACTAAACATTTTATGGTAAAATGTATTATCGTATTATACTAAACTTTAAAAGAGTATCTATAAAAATAATATCAGAGAATAACTTCTTTTACTTCTTAGTATCTTCAAAATTAATGATATTGTTTTGAAAAATATAAATGAATAATTGTATATAAGTTATTATGTCTAACTAATAAATTACTTTATTTATCATTTTTAGTTGGATACAAGATTCATTTGTTCAAGCAGAATATTGGCATGATCCAATTAGAGAAACAGATTACATAAAAGGCAGTTACTTTTTAGCAGACATAAATAACGAGCGTGTTATGAATACAAATTATCGTGAAAATTTACTTAAATTAAACAACTTTGTCTTGATAATGTTTGCCAATGATACAATGGTCATTCCAAAAGAAAGTGCATGGTTTGCTTTTTACACACCCGGTCAAGACAAAGAAATTATGCCACTTGAAAAATCTGTGTTATATCTTACCGTAAGTACTTAATTAAAGACGAAAGTCATTTTAATCATAGGCATACCGAGAGTTGACATGAGTATTAAGTGCATTTCACTGTCAAATTCCTGTAATGTTTATACTCTGTGCCATGGGAGAATGCAACTGAACGGCCATCAAAATAAGTCTAATTACCTCCTTAATTTGTTGGCCGTCCAGTTGAGTTCTCTTGTGGTGTAGAATATACCATTCATGTAGGAATTTTAATATTTTGAACAAATATTAACTGTAAACAATTTAGTAATTTAAGAACAGAAATTAAATACATATATAAAATATTTTATTATAGTTTTGTTTAAAAGTTAAGGAAAAATGGTGTAAATTTAATTAATATAGATTTTATAAAAATATTCAAATTTTAAATGACGATTTTAAATTAAATTTTATTTTAAATTCTTTAAGGAAGAAGTCATTTAAATTATTTGTTCAAAATACAGTTAATATTAACATAAAATTGAGACCTGATTTATTACGTATGTGTATGATTTCAATATTAATTGTAATCAAAAATTGTTGTGTGTTTTACAAGGATCGACTCGGTTTAAAAGTTCTGGAAGAAAGTGGACGGTTACATTTTTTGTCTGTTCCTGGTGATCATCTACATATGTCTATTGATTGGTTTTTGAATGAAATTGTTAACAAATATCTTAAAAATTAACATAGTAATATATAGATATACATTTTTTTTTTGGTTCTTAGTTTTGTTAAAATTTAAAAAAAAAACCCCAAATTATGTATAAAACTTTTTATAATTTTCTAAAAAAAATGTTTAAATAACAGTATATTTTTGTTTTATTCTTTGATGAAAATTTAAGTAGATTTATCTTAAATGAGTGGAGGAAATAATGAGAATAGCGGTATAGGATTATGTATGTGTACATATTTGTTATTTGAATAAAATTTAATATAATAATTATTGAAACCAATGCTGTATTTGTGTAGTTCTCCAGCGTACTTATTTACTTTTTATGTTGCCTATTGATTATACTACTGTCTGTTCGCTTACCTCCATCTGTAATTACCGCATAATAATAAAACATGTACAAATTACAATTTGAAAACGTTATAAATAAAATAACAGATAGAATATCCGCACGGCGTACACATATAACATACGATTTATCATCCAAAATTAAAACATAGGTATTATCGTGATTAAAAAATTAGGTACAACAGCGATTCATACGCATTCATGTGCCAATGAAATATGTAATATAGGTACTCTACGGCTCAATTGAAATAAAAGATCGGGAAAAACATTTTTGTACAACTGATTGCGGCGCCGTTGAGTAATATATTTGACACACGGTTAACGTCATAATTAATAATAGTACATGGCTAGTAGTAATAGTTAATAATAATAATACAAGGAATCTGCGGAAAAATGGGAAGAAAATAGGGTGAAAAATAAACGAGGATAAGACAAAACACATGGTCGTAACCAGGACAAGTAGTCACCTACTCTCTGCAAAATTACTCGCTTCGTTCGCAAGTTTATTTACCACTTTAAACTCAATCCCAGTTCGTCAATACAATTTTTTCACTCAATTTAGTACAATCAGCATATTTTAGTATTACTTACGTTTATTATACAAATAATTGGTTTCAACACTGAAATTTTACTGTATAAAAAACAAATTATTAAAAATACAAAATATATCAATGGGTACTTATTATTGAATACATTAAATAAAACTTATGCGTCTACCATGCACAGTTGCTGCTGCATTGAATTCGTCAAATTTCGGAATCTATTAATTGATTCCTTTCAATATGTAACATAACTATATCAGACAGCCGAACTTGTTCTGTAGTTGATCTGAGGCAAGTTTTAAGCTTCATCGGTAAGTAGAAAAACTTGGTTCACACGATGCTGTGTTTGTAGATATTGTCAAAAATAGTTTTAAAATTTCAGGTAAGTAAATAGGGAACCCATATTTAATTTCACCTTGTTTCACATGATCTAATTTGTATATACTGAAATACACTACTACTTGAATTAGTTTGTTTTTATAATTTATGTTTTTTTTAAAAAAATATTTAATAGTTTATCGCTATTTTATACATTGTAAATACAGAAAATTTAGGAGATGCAAATTGATAGTATTGCACCCTCACAAAAATTCCAAGGGGTTCAAGTGCACCTTTTTTCACCCCCGAGATTTACGCCTATGAATACACGTTATTATGAAGTAATACGAATACGCTCACGTAGTGTTTTTCTTTTTTCCGACCGTTTATTTTCGCGTTTTTTCGACTCCTATTTATATCATTTTCTTTAAATATTATCATTAGACGAACGTTGCGCGCAATATATTATTACAAACGTTATTATGGATAACATTGAACTGCGAGTCCCAAATATTGAATTGAGTCTCGGAAATACTTTTGGGCTATCGGAGCTGAGTCCGACCAATATTGTTAGGTTATTCGAGTTGAGTCCCTTCAGCCTATTAGCGTTAATATTAATAATTAAATATACCTACCCAACACAGTTGCAGGTACCGCGTGCCATCGACAACGTATAGTTACATGTACGAAAACCTGTTTTTCGTGTGCATCGCACTGAGCGATGACGTCACACTCCGTACAGCGCGAACGATGCCCGTGCGGCTTGTCTTCACGCGACGGTCGACGAATAATCGAAAAATAAAACAAAATATGAAAAAACTTAATAGAGTAGTACTTTAATCTATTGATATCAATACTTTTTTTTATAATATTAATATTATTTTATACAGATAATAAATTAAATGAATATTATTATTATAATTTTTCTCTGATATTTTTGTAGGGGGTGCGGTCGCACCGTCGCACATGTAGGTACGAGCCGCCACCGGGTAGTTGACATAGTTATCTATACGGACTCAATTCAAAGATATTGTGACAATAAGCTGGACTCAATTCAAACACATACAAGTAGGTAGCATGGACACAATTCAATATCACCGGTTATTATAGTTTACTAGCTGAATTACCCGGCTTCGCCCGTGCTCAGTTTTGAACGAAAATGTACTCCTTATTTTCTTATATATTGGTACATATTATATAAGAATTTAGAATACACTTATATATACATATATTAGAACAGGCCTTTTTAAAAATTTTTTTTGACAGAATTGTTCCAAATACTTCTCCGAGTGTCCCCACGTCGCATTATTGAAAAACGCCGAAAAACCGTAACATTTAAATACAATACATACCCTCCCCTCCTTTCCCCAGACAAAAAATGAAAAATGGGCGACGTGGGAACACTTGGCGAAGTATTTGGAACAACTCATCTGTGAAAAACAATCGTAAAATTGTTGAAATGCCTCGACGAAAGAGGGTAGGTCTCCCGCAGCGATTTTCGTAGTTTTAATAGTTGCGTTAAAAAAAAAAACACAATTCCAGAATATTGGTGGCGTTGAAAAAATATTGAGGCATAAGAATTTTTTCTTATCGGATTACCCTCGAAACCAAAAAAAAAAAAAAATTTAATCTATACGATTCGCATTTCGCTTTCAATAAAAGCTTCGTTAGGGGTTAGATTAAATTAGGTTAAGTGTACGCGGATACTTGGTTTATTCTGAAGCGTAAATATATAGTTTTTTTTTATTTTATCCAGGTGACATTGAAAAATTGATTATGAATTTATACTTGACGGGTTCAATAAAATTGTGAAAAATCACGTCGCAAATATTTGAAATATTTGTACACTAGTGTAAGGTTTTGATTTTATATGAGTTTTCTTGTTTTGTGTATTATTTTAACATATTTAACTTTTTACTAGTTTAATGTCTCAAATAAATTAGGCTGCGGGGAAATGGGAGGGAGCAAACAATGCTATAGCTTTGGATAGTGAAAATTCTACGTATTTGTGTGTAAGTCAGGCATCTAAAATGAATTACTCATAATTTTTATAGTGGACAGGATAATAATATATTTATAGTAATCGAATATTGAAAATTATGCTAGTATATTTTTTGTTTTGAGGCAGTATAATCGTTGCTGCGAAAGTGAAGGATAAACGATAACACCAAATACTAAAAAAAAAAAAAGACATTATTGACATAATATATTATTCGGTTCGCTTGAAAATAACATAGTGACCAGAAATATCCGGTTTGTTTCATGCTATTTTAGGAGTGAATTCATTTATATAATATATATATATAAATATATACATTTTTTTTATAGCAAAAACGAGTTATAGTACAGCGCGAAATTTAAAAAATGTAAAAATACTGAATAAATACCGATAATAATTATTGGTCTAGCGATGTGCATGAAACGCGCTGACTTGTAAATAGGTAATACTTTTATTTCGTGTCCGGGTCACTTATTTAAATAAATGTGTAAAAATTATTCAGGATATTTAAAAACAAATTTATTCGGAATATTTTTAGTCAGATACTTAAGAATATTCCACTCATTTTTAGTAGTTTATTGACGGTTCTGTTAAAATTACACAAATGTGTGAAAAAAAAATTGCTAGAACTTCAAACTGCGGTATATTTGATATTAATATGCGGTAGGGCAGCAATTGTGTGATACGTATCCTATGACGTTCTCCGTGCGTCAAACACCTTTAAATCTACTCTATGGCGAAATTGAAGTAAAAGAGCGGGAAAAATATTTTTGTATGACTGATTTTGGCGCCATATAGTAATACATTTGGTGCACGGTTGAAGTCATAATTTAATGGAACAACAATTTTTTCTATGACTGCGCAAAATTCACCGATATAAATAATCTATGTCATGATTAAAAAATTAATCTATGTAATATACTCTATGGCACAATTGGAGTAAAAGAGCGGAAAAAATATTTTTTAAAGACAGATTTAGGCGCCATAAAGTAATATATTTAGCACGCGGTTGAAGTCATAATTTAATGGAATAACAATTTTTTTCTAATACTTCACAAAATTCACCGATATAAGTAATCTATGTCATGATTAAAAAATTAATCTATGTAATATACTCTATGGCGCAATTGAAGTAAAAGAGCGGGAAAAATATTTTTGTACGACTGATTTTGGCGCCATATAGTAATACATTTGGTGCACGGTTGAAGCCATAATTTAATGTAATAACAATTTTTTTTTCTATGACTGCGCAACATTTACAGATAATCTATGTCATGATTAAAAAATTAATCTATGTAATATACTCTATGGCACAATTGGAGTAAAAGAGCGGAAAAAATATTTCTGTACGACGGATTTTTACGCCATAAAGTAATATTTTTGGTGCATGGTTTAAGTCATAATTTAATGTACCTAATAACAATTTTTTTTTCTATGACTGCGCAACATTTACAGATAATCTATGTCATGATTAAAAAATTAATCTATGTAATATACTCTATGGCGCAATTGAAGTAAAAGAGCGGGAAAAATATTTCTGTATGACTGATTTTGGCGCCATATAGTAATGCATTTGGTGCACGGTTGGAGTTATAATTTAATGGAATAACAATTTTTTTTCTATGACTGTGCAAAATTCACCGATATAAGTAATCTATGTCATGATTAAAAAATTAATCTATGTAATATGCTCTATGGCATAATTGAAGTAAAAGAGCGGAAAAATATTTTTGTAAGACTTATTTTGGCACCATATATTAACACATTTGGTACACGATTGAAGTCGTAATTTCACCTAATGACAATTTGTTGGTTTTTTTATGAATACGCAAAATTCACTGATATCAGTAAAGTTGCTGCCATACTTAATTTTTTAATCATGATCTATGTAATATACTCTATGGCGCAATTGAAATAAAAGAGCGAGACAAATATTTTGTACGACTAATTTTGGCGCCATAGAGCAATATATGTATACTATATAGTCCGCGACACGAAAACTGAACCTATACATTTTACCGTACGGCGTACACTACGCGGTTACCGTATGTGTACATGTTTTGACTATTATTTGGTTTGAATAAACAAATTGATTTATAAAATATTTTAAGTATTATCAGTAAACGAGATTTAAATTTTAAAAAGCGCCGCAATCAATTAAGCTATATTTTAAACCACTAAGGCGAAACGGCCGCCAGAGTCATGACGGTCACCGGCCAGTTTTCGTGTCGCTCACTATAATAGTAGTTAAAAAAATACAAAGAATCTGCTGAAAATGGAGAAAAAAACAGGGCGAACAATAAACAAGGATAAGACAAAATACATGGTCATAACTAGAAATCGTAACTGAAGAATAGTTCTGCATCGGTCGACGTCGTACAGGCGTGGGATGCATCATCAACGTCGGTCCGTAGTCTCCGGCGGCGGCGCGTTATAACGAAAGTTGGGTTTTGACGGTTCGTATGTGTGTAATTGTGTATCGTCATTCGTCAACATGCAATAAAATTATTAAATAATTTAATATACGTTATTATGAAGCAATACGCATACGCTAGCGAAATATTTTTCTTTTTTTTTTTATTTTCGCATTTTTTCGACTCTTCTTTATATCACTTTCTTTAAATATTATCATAAGACGAACGTCATGTGCCCGCGCATTATATTATTACTAGCTGAATTTTACCCGGCTTCGCCCGTGCACAGTTTTAAACGAAAATTTAATCCTTATACATATATATATATATAGAACAGTTCTTTTTTTACATTTTTTCACAGAGTATAAATACTTCGAGTGTCCCCACGTCGCATTATTAAAAAACGGCGAAAAACCGTAACATTTAAATATAACACATCCTCTCCCTCCGTCCTTAGACAAAAAATGAAAAATTAGCGACGTGGGAACACATGGCGAAGTATTTGGAATGACTCATTGAAAAAAAAAATCGTAAAATAATGGAAATGCCTCGACGAAAGAGACCGATACATTTAAGTGCATTACATCCCTTCCCTCCCTTAACAGACAAAAAACTAACATTGGGTCATTCAGGGAAGTATTGGGAACAACTCTGTGGAAAACAACTGGAAAATTATTGAAATGCCTTACCGAAAAAACGTAATATTTAAATACAATACTTTCCCTTCCTTCCCCTTCTCAGACAAAAAAATGAACGCGGGGACAAGTATTTTGAAGAAATCTGTGAAAAAAAAATCTAAAAATTTTTCAAGTTCAATAGTGTAGTCAGAAACTTGGCACATAAATATGGCTTGTTCTTATATACATACATAATATATATAACAATTTCGTGCTCGTTATCGAGCTGCGTACATAAGAGTAGAAAAAATATAAAAATTGATAATACGACGCGCGTTTGTATTATTATCCGTTGTCGTTCGGACTATAACGAGAGACGTTTATTGACACGAACGTTATATTGCGTCTAATAATTGCGTTATCGTACAATATGTACGCGTCCGTTTTTGACGAGATTCTCATTAAAAAAAAGTGAAATACGTGGGAATTCTTACTGGGGGCGGTTTTTCGTACCGCTGGTAATAAGCTTTACCTCGGCCGTATGTCGCCATGTCGTCGTTTACGTTGTTCTCCGTTTTTTTTTTGCGTTCTTTATTCGGACGCGTTTTACTGTCTAAGAAATGCCCGGGTAGCGACTTTTGCCGTGGAGTGCGCGGCGCGGACCGGTGTCCGGTCCAGCGCTTCGCGGCATCACCGTTCCGGATTCGAATCCGGATGGCGGCCCGGCGGATTTTCGCGTAGTCGTCGGGTAAAGGCCGGTGTACAGTTTGAAGATGTATATGATGAAGTAAGGTGAAAACTTCCGCAATGAAATGCTCGACGTCGGTAATTTCAAACGGCGGTGTTGTCACAGCCATAACAGCGATGAAAAAAAACCTTTCCGCCCATACTAGGTTTGTACGAGCACAGTCCGGCAGTGAATCACTCGAGCGGCTAGGAGTGCCAAAATGAAATGAGTGGACTTGTGCGGTGGGTATCCGAACACAAGCCAATTCATCGTTATTCGTTCGCTTCATTGTTCCAGTTAAAAACACGCGACTTGTTTTGAACGCGGGAACAAACTTTTGCTTGCACTCTTCGAGCGAATCTTTTTTGATCTCTAGGAAACTCATGGCTGTGGACAGTGCAGATCACGTATGAGACCGCATCACACCGACCTCAGGTTTGTACGAGAAAATTAAAACTCGCCGACCACGTACAACGGCGGAATCTAAATTAATTGATCCATTAACGATTGTTTAACAATTTTATTATTTTCGGCGTTGTGCTCACAAACACTTTACAATACGGATCGTTACGCCGAAACATTTGTCGGGAAAATGTGTTTTTCAGATTTCACTTTTAAATTCCTAACCGGGCGCCCGGTTTGTGCCGTTTGGTTTCATGTTGTTAACATCGAGGGGTCTATTTTATATTCCGTACAAAATAGACCCCTCGATGTTAACATCACTACTCACAGGGGGGACCACGGGAAGGTAGAGCACATCCCCCCCTATTTTTATTTATTTCTCGTTAGTACCAAGTACCCGACCTGTAAGCATACATACCCATAATCATACCTGGGAAGCGTAAAACTTTATAGGGCTTTGGTAGCATAATTTACCAGCAAGTTTTTTCCCACTATCAGTTCTAAAATATAAAGAGACCTAATGTTTCTCAACTGGATATTTAATACGTCTTTCTTATATTGGCACATTCTATACTGACATACGTTTCTGCCATCAAATTTCTTTTATACGCGTAAACGTGTCGAAGTGGTAAAAGTTTTACCACTGGTACTTTGTGATACCGATTTAAATTTTAAACACAATTACATGTCAACACTCATAAGAACTTGTTTTTTTCGGTGATCGTTACGAGAATTGAGTTAAACGGTAAGCAATTTATTAACTTATGTATTTAAGTACTAATTTATGCATATAATTAAAACTTATATTTTATTCCTAATAGTGGTTAGTTCATTTTTATTAATAATGAATTCAATGTACACTAGCTTTATAATAATGTTGATTTCATTGCTCTCTTGTGATTGCTAAAGAAAAAATGTTGATATTTCTGTAGAAATTTGTTTATTATTATTCATTTTGGTGTGAACTGATGTACAGAAATGTACATATTTTTGTTTGATTTATTAACTACTAGGGTACTAGTCAATTTATATATGTATATTTAATTGTTAAATATATTTATTGTTATAAAACTATTTTGTATGTGAATATTACTATTTTTATTAAAATCTAAAATATATTTTACCACCACAAAACTCAAAAAATATTAAAACAGTTTTTTTTTTTTTGATTAATGATTTTAAAAACACGAGTTGGCGCAGTTGATAACATCAGCAAATTAAATTTCGGTAACGATAATTCCAACGACTTGATTGCTCCGATCGAGTGTAGCAAATACAAAGCAAAAACGTCGACACTTCCCTTCTGTTTCATCATATGACTGTTTCACAACGATATACGCAAACAACAAAACTCAACACATTAATCCTAAATCACACTCGAGCACAGTATCTCCTTTGGTTTAATTGACTTGGACCGGCCACACTATTATTATCTCTTTTATTTCTCATATACATAATATATTATTGCTTTATATTAATGATATTAATTAATGCGACAATTTCTTTACGTAGTGTATATTACTATTAATATTCATTATAATAACAATTATCAAACCAAAACAATATGATGGCTCTGTAGTCATTTAAACTCATACATAGAATAAAATGTATCCATATACACATATATCCATACAAATGTTGTCACAATTTTAATTTCTTAATTTTTTTTTTTATTATTTATATTAGCATTTAAATTTATATTATTCGTCACACACAATTAACGAGCTTAGAGGACACAATGCCATGCCAGAGGCTATGAAGATACATATCAATTTTAAGCTTGCAGGACGCCATGCCATTCCAGAGGCTAATAAAACATACATACTTGACAATATTTGTAGCTTACAGGCGCAATGCCATGCCAGAGGCTAAAATAACATTCAAACGAATAATATAAATAAATTGTGATTTATTAAAAAATGCATTATTAAATTATACATGTTTTTTTTTTATTATTACGTTAATCGAACGTAACGTTATCCTTGCAGGGTCGCCGATTTGTGGTGTTCCTAGACACTTTACGGTCGTCACCCAGAGCCCACAATGGCCAACTCTCTAAAAGAGAAACAAAGAAGTCGCTAACCCGCAACCGAGGTTTTTAAACCGGAGTGTACGGGACTTGTTTTGTATCAAAAGTTTGGATACATATGTATGTATTTTTATTTATTTATAAAGTTATGACGTGCAATTAAAAAAAGCGACTTATTTACATAACTATATTAAATATGTTACCGGCCAAGGATAAAGGGATTTTCTTTTTAAATATATATATAGAGGGATATCTCCATATGTGCGGATTTACACATATTATCCTTACTGTATTCACCTGATCACCTCTTCATTCACCTGAACACACATAGCAGACGACACTGGTCCATTCTATAGTTTAGCAAACGATCTACAAATTATAAAATTGAGTTGACCCAGCCAGCACTCATACGATAGTCATAACAAGAGTCCCGCTTTGTACACAATTTCATTTTTTTTTTGAGAGTATGCAGCTCGATGGGAGTAAGAAATGTTGATGGTTTGAATAACAGAGAAAGCATAGGAAAGTGTGTATACCTAGTGTATATAAATGCATATTTTATGGATTGTGGCATATTTGAAAAATTTTGCATATTTTTATAGATATTTTCGTAAAAAGGTATTTTTTTTTTTTTTTATTCTTAAATGATTAAAATTGTTTTTATACAAATGCACAAATTATAAATCTATACTTTTGTGTAAATTTTTTTGGAAGGATGTTTATGTTGGTCATAGGTACTGTTTGTTTTATTTCATAATAGATAATTGATTATGTAGAACTTGATAATTACGCAGTATGCCGTGTTCTTTTATAGTTTAATGTTATATTAATGAAATTTAAGATTTTGTACAAATGAAATTTAGTTTTATATAATGCCCAAACAACGTAGTTTTGTTCAATCTTTATTAAACCAATGGATTGCACCGTATAACAAAACAGACCAAACAGTTATTACCACTGATTGTGCTGTAATGTACTGTCAATTGTGTGACAAAAAAATTGTTATAAAATTATTATACAAAAAATGAAATATTTAATCTTTTTTTATATTTTTGTAAAAACCTTGTTATGTTTTTAATAATATTTAATATTGCTTTAAAAAATAAAATTAATAAATGAAATAATTACTTAATTCAATTCTAATCGAAAATACCAAATATCATATAACTAGAATGCAGCCAAATCGGTATCAACTAAGAAATAAAATATTTTATAGTTGTCTGTATTAAAGTTTTACGCTTGCCAGGTATGACTTTTGGGTATGTACGTTTACTGTTTACAGATTTATTTATTACTCGGGAATATTTAGTTTAATTTTAAACATTTCTTCGGAATTGTTGAACGCCGAGCAAATACATTTGTTTGTCAGTGTCCATATAAGAAAAATCTAAATCAATTTGAAAACACAAAACCTACTTTTAGATTACAAAATATTATATGAAATAACAACAAGAATACCAGGGCCGGCGCTAATTTTTGTGAGGGGCAGTGGTCAATAAAATTGAATTTATTAATTTAATTGAATTGAATTCAATCAAATATTAAGATTGTTAGAAAACATTTAACACGCGAGCAATCGTGTAAAATAAAGCGTTAAAAAAAATTATTTTATCTATATAAATGTATATATTTATGGAATTTTTCTAAAATTTAATGTTATCTAGCGCATTAGAAATTGTATTATTCTACAATTTTACATTTTTTTATTTTTATTTTTATTTTTTCCTAAAAGCAAATTTTTCTATTCAGAAACTCGTATTTTTTTATACTCATATTTACATGTAAAATAACACTGAAGTGAACTGCTATTATAAATTGAATAATAATAAAATAATTAGCATTATATTATATGTAAAATTTGTTTTTTATTCATGTGGCCCTCAATGAAAATATGAAGAAAAAAATAGGGTGATCTGGGTAAAATGTAAACAAATTATCCTATATTGTTAATATTTGATGAAAACACGTTTTAATTTAAATAATATATAGCGCGTTTATTATTTTTCCGTAACTGTTATTTATTTTTGTAGAATATTTTATTTTTTTAGTTTATGTGCCTAGATTTTGTTTATCAAAATGATTGCTATTTTTTTTGTTAATTGTTTTGAAGAACGTACAATATTTTAGATCTAATAGAAACAGATATGTAAGTATAACTAAAATTTTTATACTCTAACGTTCCCTATTCAATTCTGAATACATTCAACCTTGTTTAAAGCACAAAAAACGTTATTTTTCCCCCATATTGTTTTTAAATTATTCTAAAATGTATATGGCCGGGGGTAAATAAAAAACTTTATTGGGAAAAATATAAATTATAATCAAAATTAAAATTTGTATTTATTATATGGTTCGGAACTATGTTAGAAAGACTTTTGGTCCAAAATAAACATCAAAGAGTCAAATAAACTACCAAAAATGAATAAACCGAAAGGAACACGTAGCCGTTCCAAAAAAAGAGACTACTTCTTTAGAAGATAATTTAATTAATGAAGGTCATGTTTTATTGTCAGACTCTTCAGATAACGAATATTATGATGGCCCACTTAATATTCCAGTCAATTAAATTGGGTATGAACCAGTTGTATGGGCATTGATCAAAGCTAGGGGTTTTATATTGGTCGTTGTTATTGGAGGCGCACGAAAAAAGACACATTATAAATATGTGTGCTGCGTACAAAATGTAGATGTTGAAGATGGTGATGTCCTCGTGCAATTTAATAAAAAAGAAGTCCATATTGGCCAAGTCTTTATGTTAAAGGACAATAATATATTTAACATTGGTGCTAAAATTGTAATATCTACAAGTATTTTAGCAAGCCCAAAAATTTAAATGGTTAGAAGGAAAATGTTATACAACTTCGTGGATATGTAACCGTAAACGAAGTCATAGAATATAATTTAAATGAAAATTTTCTTTTACTTTTTTGTACATTAACTAGTTTATTATTAAGGATTTATTAGGCTTGTTACTATTCACTTATTTTTTGTTATATAAAACACCAAATTTGTTGTATGTAGATATTGTTATTTCTTTCATTTTCAATATAAAAGTTTGTTTTTTCCAATTTTAATAAAAACAGTGTATTGTTTATTTTATTTATTAGATAACAATAAAATAAACAATAAACTTTTTGTATTAAAAATGAAAAAAAAAACAATTAAATTTTTTGTATTAAGAATCGATTGTTAATTTTATATTAATAATAATAAAAACAATAATAATTTCTTTTGGGAAAGAAAACGGGTGGTTGCCTAAATGACTGGTAAATATACATAATGCAGTAATGTGGAACAAAAAATAAAAATAATTTTGGAAAAATTGAAAAAAATTGTAACTCTAAAATAAAAAGTTTTTGGAACTTAAAATACATATAAATGTAGTATACAAAAGACTGTACGTTCCTACCTACATACTCGTAGTTGACCTTTTGGCTCACGTCGTTAATAAGGCTGCCAGCCCCTGCCCTAAACCCCCTTCCTGCCGGCCCTGATTGGTACCAACGAGAAATAAATAAAAATAATAATTTAAAAGTGAAATCTGAAAAACTCATTTCCCCGACAATTTGACTTTTATTGTACAACACCTAGTAGGACACAGTGGCGCCGAGTTCAGTAAAAAGAGGTGTTTCAATTTTAACAAAGATCGACCCACCTACCCGCCTAACTTAACAAAACTCTACATCGTAGGCATTTTTTTGAGATTAAATTTTTTTTTTTTTATAATAATTTTTAATACGTTAGTACAACATAAAATATGTATATGATATTTATTATAAAATTAATAGAAGAAATGAAAAAGTTAAATGCATAAACTATTATTATTTATAATCTATTCATGAGTAGAAACTTTTTTTTAAATTACAAAATGTAACATATACGTCAAATGTATTTATATTTTTCGTAAATTATTTAAAATAGGCAATAGAAACAAAAAGAATTTCTCTAAAGAATTAAAAAAAAAAAATTTACCAACATTTATGTTGTAGACGGGTCTTCAACAATGCCAGGTGACTTTGAAATCGTGTTTAGTATAAACGAATTTTAAGGTTCGCTCATTCTTATTTCTGTACTCATTATTATTTAATAATGTTCTCTACAAAATTATATTTATGCCGCGCGGCGAAGATGCCTCCGTCTGGACGCGGCTTTATTCACAATATTATATATGTACTCAAATAGCTAACACATTACAAATTTACAAATACAATAATTTAAATTCTTACACATTTCTTATTTAATTATCTTATAATTTTTGTTTTTTCTTTTACGTAACGAAATAGTAACGACCAAAACATATCACCCACCCACCATAAAATGTAGGTGGTTCAAATGAACCACCTAAAGTACGTACTCGGCGCCACTGGTAGGACATTAATATTCAGGTAGACAAATTTAAATACTTTGGAATAATAACGTCCAAATGTTGAATTTTGTATTATCCTTATTATTAGTATAGATTACTAAAATTGTAGTATTTTACAAACATATAATACCGTTATAAATCCGATTTTTCTGCAAGAACTTTCAAAACGATAAATTAAGTTCTCATATCTCAATTGTTTTAGGTATGTTTCGGCGCCTACTATGTTTATACCTATTGTAAAGTGTTTGTGGGCACAGCTCCGAAAATAATTGTTAAACAATCGTTAACCATGGCCGTATTCAGGGGGGGGGTTTCCGGGTTAACCCCCCTCCCCGAAATTCCATCAAAAAATATTTGTATTGCCTTTCCTTTATGTCTTTATTTTAAGTATATATTCCTGAAAATTATGTAAAATAAAAAATACATATTTTGATGTAGGTTTTTCTTTTAATTTTAAAGCCAATAACGTAACGTTATCGTTATCGCCAACCGAGGCTTATGGACGTGCCAATAAATGTTGCGTTACACGTTAATTTTTTATGTTAAATATATTCAGAATAAACAAAAATTGATGTTGTATTTGAATAATGAAGTATAGGTAAATTTGTATTTGTATAGGTACCTAAAACACTGGTATGGTTCTGTCTAATTCAAATACTTAAATATTATGTTATAGTTTCATATTAAAATGAAACTCTCTCCCCAAAAAAATGAATGCTGGATACGGCCATGTCGTTAACGGATCAATTTTGACTCTGCTGTCGTACGCGGTCTTCGTCAGCGAGTTTTAATTTTTCGTTCAAATCTGAGACCGGTGTGATACGATCTCATATGCGATTTGCACCACCCACAGCTATAAGTTTCCTAGAGGGCAGAAGAGATTCGCTCGAAGAGTGCAAGCAAAAGTTTGTTCCCACGTTCAAAACGAGTTACGCGTTTTAATCAAGACAACGAAACGAATGAGTAATGATGAATCGGCTTGTGTTCGGATACACGCCGCAAAAGTCCATTCATTTCATTTTGCCACTGTTAGCCGCTTCAGTAATTTACTGCTGGACCTTACTCGTACAGGCCGCGCGTACGAGGAAGGAAAGGTTTTTTCCGTCGCCGTTATTTGCCACGACAACAACCACCGTTTGAAATCACCGATGTCGAAAATTTCATTGCGGAAGTTTTCACCTTACTTCATCATCATCATATACACCTTCAAACTGTACACCGCCTTTACCCGACGACTACGCAAAAATCCGCCAGGCCGCCACCCGGATTCGAATTCGAAACAGTGGCGCCGCGACGCGCTGGACCGGACACCGGGCCACGTCGCGCACTCCGCGGCAAAAGTCGCGATGATCCGAGCATTTCTTTTAGACAGCAAAACGCGTTCGAAAAAAAAATGCAAAAATAAAAACGAAAATCAAACGGTAACGACGACGTGGTGACAAGCGGCCGGGGTAAAGCTACCGACGATACGAAAAACCGTTGCCGCCGGTAACACGCGAATACTCACTTCTTGTACTTCACTTTAAAAAAAAAAAAATAAGAATCTCGTAGAAAACATACGCTTACGGAACGATAATCCGATTAAACGCAATAGGTACAACCAAGGTGGATTGATTCACCTTGGGTACAACGTTCGTGTAAATAAACTTTGTCTTCCGCGTTATATAGTCTGAACCATGATATAATAAACTATCACAAAACGTTAAACAACTTAAAGCGAAGTCGAAATAACGCGAAATACAATTATAAATAAAACAAAAATGTTAATAAAAAATAACGGAAAACGTGCGAAAAAAACGCAAAACAACGACGACGCGGCCGGCGAAAACGTACCGTAGGTATACGAATCTGCCGCTGGCAGGGGCGTATTTAGAAATTTTTTTTTTTGGGGAGGGGGCTGAGGCACTGAGTAAATATCATTGTTGAATTATTACTAAATTCTAATCCAAGACTAAATCTTAAAAATAGGACAAATTACCAAATTCTCAACATTCTTAAAACAACTACATATTAGGAATTTATTAAAAATATTACGTCCTATAGCCATAGGCCATAGGAATTAGTAAAGAAAGTTCCTGAAATTTCGGGAAGGGCTGGAGCCCCATCAGTCCCTCCCCATAAATACGCTTCTGGCCGCTGGTTATACGCGAATGCAGTATTTCACTTTTTAAAAGAACAAAACGTTATTGATAACATTTGACGAAAATCATTTTTTAAAAATATATCGGTGGCGAATCGTGAGCGTAAAGGCCCCTGATTACTACCGACTGTTTTATTTTACGTGAATTGCACTACACGAGTAATTCGGCGACGGCTGTGTCGTCTTTTCACGCCCCTTGTACTGCGCGTTTTTTCGCACGTCGCATCGCATCGCTAGGTACGCGACCAAATAGCGTCTGTGTACCCAGTGGCGGCTTGAACTTTTTTTCCCCGAATCACATAAAATATTTTTACACCATCCACCCGACAACCTTTTTATTACACATTAATTTATTACACAGGAGTTCTTATAAAATAAATGTAAATAACTAAACTAGTATTGCGAAATTAATATTTTCCAATCCCAGTACCCAAGACACACAACAACACATTAAAATTGTGATTCGCAGGATGCTAATAATCTCCTTCGAGCCGCCACAGTGTGGAGCACGCAAACGTTTGCAAAAATTGACTTACGTCCGATGGTCTCTGCTGCGACGACATTGGATCCAAAAACAAAAATCAGCACTCGCCGACCGCGGTACACCTTCTTCTTCTTCTCCCTCTTCTGGCGTTTAATACTCTCCAAGAGTTTTCGCCGCCATCACGATCTCCCTCCGTTTCTTTCGATCCTGCTAACTAATTCTCTCCATTCGTGTACTTCCAACCTGCTAAGGTCTTCTTCCACAACATCCAACCATCATTTCCCGGGTCGTCCTCGAGGTCTTTTCCCCACAGATTTCCACTATAGAACTGCCCTGTTCATACAAAGGTAAAATTTTAAAATTAATTTAATTTTTATATATTATACAATAATAATTACCACGGTTGAAACGTATATAATACGGTATAGTATATAAAACGCGTATTATACGTACGCATAAAACCCGTATTTATATCCATTTAAAAAAATAAAATTCCTAATAAACAAAAATACGTTTAGAATTTAAAATAGAGGAATATTACATATATTCAATATAAATTGTAAACAGACAATAATGGTGCTATCTTATCGCGGGAGTTCATTGTACTCGTTATATTTATTATTTATGACATTTTTATATAATTAAATTCACATTTTTACAGTCATAATTTGTTTCTAGTAGCAATTTACTTCTAGCTGGTACTTTAGAGAGATCGATTTTTCAAAAGCGCCTATAGAAAAAATTAATTAATTAAAACTACCGGAAAAATAGATAAAAACGTTAAAGACGCGATTTGGGCGAACACACGATTATCGTTATTTCTCCGTCATCTTGCAACTAATATTCGTACAGAAAATTGAAATTTTGTCAAATTTAAAATCCAACAAATCTAGTGATAACAGTTAACAAAAATAAAAACTAGTCACCATTGAAATTAAATCAGTATAGACAAAATATACAAAACGTGTATTATAAATATGCAATATAAAAAACCTTGGGTGGGATCTATCTCCCATATCCCCCCCGTGAGAACACCCATGCACCTTACCTTAATTAAATATTTACTGCAGACTGCGATGGTGTTCTGCTGGAGGAAGTGGCGATTTCGGAGTGCCGCGATAGTGTAGTAGAAGAAATGTCAAAACCGGCAGAGCTACGACATTTGCATTTCGGATAATACAATTTCGAATATTATTGATCGAAATATTTTAAAGTAATTTTTCAAGTTTTTCAGGAATAATATTAACAATGTAATACTAACACGGATCAAATTAATGCAAAACGGATCCCTGGCAATGTAAAGTTGAATAAAAAACAACCAGCGATGATTGCGGCGATGAAGAAGTGGGTACAGAAAATGTTTACTACGACGAGGAATTTCGTAGGAGAATTCTATACATTATTCAAAGAACTAAAAACGAAGAAATTTCTTTTTATAAATAATAATTAACAATTTAGACGTAATGATTGGTAATTAGTGGACTGTGTTAGAACAAAACGATAATAATAATTTAAGTAAAAAAATATATATTTTCGCGAAACAAAAAACGAAAAGCGAGACGACGTGGCGATGAAGACAGAACGAACCGAACGCACATTAATAAATTATAAATATTTTTTTTATGTTTGTGTACTTTAACTATATTAAAAAAAAAAAAAAAAAACAGAGCCGTCACGGAACGCCTGGCAGATGTGAAACATCGGAACTATTTTTGTACAGAAAATATGCACGAAAGGATTGTTTATTAAAGGAAATGAATATGGCATAATCAATTATTATTTTTCGTTATCAATAAAATTCGTATTTTTTTACTGAACATAAAACGAAATAAAAATGATATTAATATTTTTAAAAATTGTTAAAAACCTTAATAACGGGATTTTTATATTATTGTAATCTATATATGTTTGTATCACAATAACATATTATGTAGTAAGACATTAGTCCGTATATATTTGTAAATAAATAAATATTAACATATTATATAGGTTTATAGCTCATACAGTTACCCATATGATATAATAAACGTACACGTTTTATACGCGTATGGTAATATTATCGTCCTTTATCAGTGGCGTATTTACGGGGGAGGTATATGGGAGTCATACCCCCCTCTCCTCCGGGAGGTTATTTAAAACAATATTTTGATAATTGTACGAACGAAAATGAATGATATTAAATTAAATTTTGAAAAAATAAATCAAATTTTGTACACAAATCACAAATGTTTGTCTACACACAACGTGTACATAATAATATCAATATACACGTGTATGACGAATACAATACAATAAAAATATCTGTTAAAATTTGTATATCTCCTCCTCCCGTGGAAAAATCCTAGATACGCTACTGTCCTTCATAATTACTGTTCGCGTTGCTGCGTGACCAAAGGTTTACAAAATATTACTTACATTCGATGGTCTCCGCTGCGACGACAATAAAATAAAAAAAAAAAACGTCACTCGCGAAACTCGGAATCCGAACCGTGTCGAAGCGAAGTGGAAATTGTGAGAACGACGTCCGACGCGTCTTGGCAAACGACGAGGCGGCCCATAGCGCGCACGCTGTCTAGCCATATAGATTTTCGTCAGCGTATCGGGCCGACATCGGTGAAACGAAAGCGGCGCGCATTTCAAAAATATTATAGGCGCGTGTTACGACGGAGGTGCGCCGGTCGCTCGAATACGTTGTCACAGGAATAAAAACGTTGAAATCGTTGAGCTTTACAAAAACGCGTCCCGCGAGACTAATAATAATAATTATTTTGTTTTCTCTCGAGACACGATTAAATTCTGTTTTGTTAGTTCGACACCTATTTTCGTTAATTAAATTGTTAAAATCGCGTAAAAAAAAATTAGTCAACGGATTTCCATACAACGTCTCGGTTTTCGTTTTAAAATGTGGTTTTTTTTTTTAATCAATTTAATAATACGCGTTAATATTTTTTCAACGTCCGGCATCAGATCGGCATATTATATTTTTTCGTTTCTCCCTGTAACGTAGTAGTTTCCTATATTAAGCATAATATAAAGAGAAAAACAGCCCGATATATTGTAACATTGTCGACATATTTTATTGAAATGATATATTTCAAATATGTTAATTTTTCACGGTGGGATGAGTATGCTTAAAAAAATCACTATGCAGTATAATGCGTGATATACATTTTACATAATATAATTATAAATGTTACGCTTAAAACTATATGGGGCCATATTAGTCCCCTCCCCACCGGGAATTCCAAGTCCTGGGCTTATAACTGGTATTGATGGGCTACCGACACGTAAATTTCATTAAAAAAAAAAAAAAAAAAAAAATCCTTCTAAACGCTATATAAATGTTTCAAACGTAATAACGTGTTTTATGATTGTTAAATAATTAACATTTGTTTTATACAGACGGGTAGTTTTTTTTTTTCTAATTTTCAAGCCGTTTTCGAAAGAAACAACTACTTATAGGTACACCGGTTACTAACGTAACTCCTTTTCCGACGACGACGTACTTATTATTACCGCCTGTACAGCAGGAAATGAGATCACTTACGATTTCATATAAAAAAAAAAAACAGAGAACAGCCGTAGTAGTGTAGACAATGCGTAATGTATTGTACAAGGCAACGTTTGATTTTTTTCAATATTGTTGTTTTAAACTATTATTATTATTGTCATAGAAAACAATCATTCAATAACTTTTGATATAAATAATGACTTGGAAATTTTAAATATTCAACGTAATATTTATATCAATTTTGTTTTGGAAGAATTACATATTTATAAGGAAGTTAAACACAATGGATTTAATAATATTTTAAATATACAAACAGATTTTAAGAATAACATTTTATATCAATACATGTTAGATAATATTGATAACTTGCCATAGTGTTATCTTGTTTACACAGTTTCTT
This sequence comes from Slavum lentiscoides, assembly GCA_032441835.1. NCBI lineage: Eukaryota > Metazoa > Arthropoda > Insecta > Hemiptera > Aphididae > Slavum > Slavum lentiscoides. The sequence continues at coordinate 5,541,904 of CM063713.1, forward strand.
TGTTGTTTTTGATTCTTTAAATTTTATTATTATTATTATTATTATTATTCTGAGTATTTTATATAATATATATATTTTTTAATTTATTAAAAAAAACTCCATGTCTGTTTATTGTAATTTTCATAGTTAGGTACCTCTATGTTCATTTGTATTTTTTTCTTTTTGTTGTTGTATTTTGCACTGTAATTATATACCTGATGATGACTTTTAGTCGAAACCGGTAGTAATAAACGCATTTTATACAACAACCTTATATTTTTTTCCTTTATTACGTACTACTCGTTGGCAATATTGTATATTTAAGTATAAATTTATTTATATATATGTATAATGTATATATATATATAGATTTTTTCCTACTTTAAAATCAAGGCGAAATTATGTTTTGATAAAGTTCAAAGAATTCTACACTTCCAGACCACTTGAGATTCATTTTATTTAAACCGAAAAACTAAAATCAAAACACATGCACGAGTGGCGTGACCAGTTATAAAGCGAAGTCGACAATCAATTTCACACGTTTCAAGATCGTAGGCAGCGTACGTGCAGCATGAAAATTAGGATTATATTCTTCAAGGCAATCGACGGAGACGTTTCACTTCCCCACACACCTCAAACTTCACTCCCAATTATACACTGCCACATTATATACAATGTAAGAATATCACACAATTATTCGTAATCATCGCCGGAACGATTTTCAAATAAAACGAATTCCGTTTAAAAAATATTTATTTTTAATAAATATTCGCAAAAAGTTCCCTAAATCTTTTTAAATGTTCTCACAATATTCTCAGAGAATTTTTTCGGTCACAAATTTTACAATATAATATTATAAGAGTATTACATTTTATAAAATTACTGTAAAATTATTAAAATAATATGTATATACAATGTTATTAATATTTCTAAAATCATTAATTTCATTATACTTTAAAATAATCCTTTCATAATGTTCTACAAAATATATTTAAAACCAAAATTATTACTAAATTGTAAATTATTTTAGAAATTCAAATTATTTTAAAATGTTTGTGTAATTATATTAACATAATTATATGTTTATAGTTATGACCGGAAATTCAATCAAAATACATATTTAATAAATTTTATTTATTCAACATCAATTACAAATATATTTTTAATATATTTTTTTCTTTTGATTGCATTCTGAACCGTGCATGTGCAGATAACCAAGTGGTACTTCAATTTCTTTCTCTGTGGCCGTCTTGTATTTGACATGCATTCTTAATGAACCTTGAACATATTCTACATATATAAAAATTATAGTCTTGAAAAAATTGTTTTATTTATTGAAAACGAAATAATTATTAAAATATTACCTATTAATACACGGTATAACATCAATTTTGTGAGATTTTTTTTTTTTAATCCAATATAAGAGAATAAGAAATAAGGACGCTGGGAGGGGGGACTGGTAGGTAGGAAGATCCGGAAATTTCCCGATGGGCCAGTCAAATAGTTAAATCGGGGCCATTTTGTATTTTAGACTTGCAGGGAAATATCATCTAAAAAAATTTTTTTTTTAATGTAGGTATAATCTACGTAGGTATATATTATTGTTCTGTGATTTTACACAGACGATCTTAATATACCTATAGCCAATTATATCCCTAATCAGTGATGGGCAAGATACTTCAAAATGAGTATCTAGATACTCGATACTAGATACATTGATTTTCAGTATCTAGATACAATATACTAGATACCTTTCTTACAAATATTGCAATACAAGATACTCAATACTTACATTTTAAGTATTTAAATACTAGAATTCGATACTAGATATTCGTATAATTTCATTATGTTATTTTAATAATTGATAATGTAGATATACTCTAGTCTATATTATATTTATAATATAATAATAACACATTGAAAGGAAAGCTACTTAAATAATTTAAATAGTTGAACAATGAAACATACAAATTGCTAGTAGCTAGTAAGTAATATAATAACACAACTTTATTTATTATAAGTTATTTGCCTTGGTACTATAAATTATAATTAAGTATAAAATTAAAATAAAATTGGATTATAATATCTTGATTATTTATATATAATATACTATTGAATTGTTCAACCAAATATAATTTAATAATTTTACTGTATTGTCAGTATTAAATATAATAAAATCAAAGTCACAAAAATAATACATTTTTTACTACGTATACGTATTTCAACAACTATGTTGTTATCTTCAACGTGAATCAACTACTGTTTTAGATTCGTATCAGTGATTCCTGTAATAAAAGTGTGAAGTTCCCTTGGAATAATAATAGTTGTTAATCTTTTATTTATAAGAAAAATAATAAATGTTACAAAGTATCTTCTTACTGTATCGAGTATCTTTCGTTGATAACAATTTTATGAAATACTCGATACATAGACTAAAAAGTATCGCAATACTAGATACTTGATACTTTCCAGAACTGCATCGCGATACAAGATACAAATGTATCTAAGATACGTATTTAAGATACTTGTATCGAAGATACTGCCCAACCCTGTCCCTAATAAATCTAACTACTTAGTACCTATATCTACTATAAACATTTAATAAAAAACAGCATTAAGTAGTAAAATTCGATACTTACATTCAAATTTGAAGTAACGTCAACAATTATATACGCGATACACTTGTACAGAGCATTTCGTATTCTATGGTGCAGAAGACTCGGACATCAAAGAAACAAACAACAACCGTCCTGCCACGACGCGCGCATGGTATTAACATAATTATAATGGCGTGTGGGACGTGGGTAGTGGTGACAAATTAACCATCGTTGTTTTTCCTTATCAATATAATTATTTTTAGACAATAGCTAAGTACTTTTGCTGTCGGTTTGCGGCACGGTTTAAGATAGTATTTAAAATATAAAATTTTATTGCTTCGCTTCCAACAGAAATCGAATATCAAGAGAATTCATTAATCATTATAACAATATTGAATATAAACTTTCAATTAATTTTTTCCCCCTTTACTAATGTCGAAAAACTTCAGACAATTCAATTATTTGTTTTATATTGTTTATTATATTATTGAAGTGCTTTAGGATAGTAGGATACACAATATTTTTTATTCTTCCCTTTGGTGCGTGGACAAACAAATTTGAAGGTTCACCGACGCGTAAGCATGCCACTTAAAGCTGTTTATGCGAGAAGCATGGATTTCCCAAATTTAGTCCACAAACTTGTAACGATTGGCGCTGAGCTTTGTTAATGTTCATGGCAAAGGCGAGACGCACCGGAAACTGTAATTGTTTGAAGTCGAAAGGCAGATCTGTTGGGATCATTGGAATTCTTGGCAACAGTACATTAATTCTCCTTTAAAATGTCTATATTTAAGACTGTTGCCTCGATGATATTGTTCGTAAACTTTATCACTGTAAGCCTGGTTCCATTGCAAAGTCGTGGTGGATCGATGTTCCGGAGAAGAATGATAGGCACTCTAATTTTCAATGTCAAAATGTGCAGTGGGGCATCCTTGGCAAATCAAGCGAATTCAAAATTCAGTTGGATAATTGATTACTTCATCTTGATTCAATACGGTATCGATTGACTTATACGTTGCAGCATCGCTTGGTATTGCATCTTGAATGCAGAAATTGATCACGTTTACATCGTTATTTTTGGCTGCTAATATAGCACGTGCATTAAATCACTCACGATTATTATAGTTTTGTGACATTTAAGAAAATTACGTTGATTAATTTGTCTTCGGATGCTGTTATTTTACAAAAGTTTTTCGGCAAAATTATGCATTATAATTTGTATGTGCTTATCGTCTATCGCTATTTTCCCATTTTCAATATCTAGCAATTGTTTGGTGAAACGTTCAGCTGAAACATCATGTTGTAGTTGTCCTCGCACATTGGTCATCAAAGTAAATTTCCATACATGTCGCCATAAAAATGATGATCCAACGATTAGTTCAACTTAATAGTTAATCAGCGGGCGTTGAATGCGGTATTACTGGGAGAATTTGTCGAAAATCTCCAGACAACGGAATGAGTGTGCCACCAAAGAGCCGTTAATTTTCTCTCAAATCTTTAAGCGCACAATGTAGCGCTTCTAATGATTTTTTTGTACGACATAGTTCATTCATCCTATCATGTTATTAACATTGTTAATAACAATTTAAATGGTTACCATAGTAACTGTTTAACGTCTAGAATCCCAAAATTTCCTGTATTAGCCTACCACACTCGTTGGTCGTATTTCAAATTTCATATATTACAGAAACCTTCGCGAGTGTACGCGCACCACAATAACTCACCGAAATTTCATCACAATCGGATCAACAGTTTAGGAACGCATGCGGGGCATACAGAAATACATTTTTATATGTACATATATAAAGATAGATGCGAATAATATACATTCTGTATATTATTATTCTGTACACTATATATACCTATATAGTTTGGCTAGACGACCTAGATCAATAAGCCGAATTATTTCGATTTAACTTTACGTTATTATTTTTGTTAATAAATGCAAATTATTCATCTCTTTAAATAAAACAATGACTGCCAAATACAGAGGTCCTAAACCGGAAGTATCCAGTGTATTATATCGGACAAATGCATTTTTAGACATACAATCAAATGTAGTACAGGTGGTCAAGGTAAATACGCCCAAAATGTATAACAAAAAAAGCGTAAATATATATTTTTAAATATTTTATTTTTTATTAAATAACACAAGCATGCAAATGCTGTAAGTCCCGAACCCTGGTCATTATAAATATTTTAATGACGTTCCGAGCCACTGTTGCGAGGTCGTGGGGTGAAACCGGTTGCCACCGCCGCTAAACGAGTCCCGTCGGGCGTAGGCCGTTTGCGCATTGCTATTGTTACGTATGACCTTTTTTATAGATCGTTTGCGCATCGCTATTGTTAAAAAAGGTAAAGGATTTTTGGTAATTACTATTGTTATGAATTACCATTATTATAGGGTGTTTGCGCACAGCTATTGTTAAAAATTAACTCTAAAAAAAAATATTCGAGCTATGCACAGACTGCTTATACGTAGGTATATCGTATACGATATCGAGTACAATATTTATGATTACGAGCTTTATGAACCATTTGTGTTGAGTAGCACCTACTAAAATGAATATTACTTGTATTAATTATTTACATAAAATCTATGTATTTATAGATTTAATTTTTAGTATGATACGATATCGACCTTTGGACTGTACACATGTTAAATAACGACTTATGTTATTAAATAACGACTACGATAATAACCACAAATTACATATACGTAACATATAGCACGATGCTTACAAGTTATCAGCTATTACAAACTTATTACTTATTAGATTATAAAAAATATCTAATAAAACCCATATCCCATATGCGTTATCAGGTAATCGTGTCATCGTACTGTCTGTTCTACAGTAAAATCATGCGATGCGCAAACGACCACACAATATTTTTACCTGTGAGGTTTATGACGCGCAAACGACCAACTCCGGTCCCGTCTCGCACTCTCGTCCACCGCCCGCAAACAACAAGTGCGCAGAAATCTTTGTGACAGTGGTATTCAGACTTTTTCATCCATCGGCTCTTTTGTGTGTTCACAATATTTTGACGGTTTCCAAATTATTAATGACAAGAAAAAAAAATGTTTATGTGCACGCGTACGTTTATTTATTTATCACATACACTAATAAATACGTAACGATTATTAAATAACGGGTAGAGGGGGGAACCGACTGAAATTAAATGTTTTACATTTTTAATAAAATAATAAATCGATAAAATATTGATTATAATTCCGTTACCGCCAACATCGCAATATATTATATAAAATTTTGTTTTCCTTAGCTGTATTCTGTGCGCGCCACGCTGCACGGTTCCCTAGACCAACGACTCACGCACGCGACGCACAGTTTCAATACACCTGTGTTCCATGAAATAAAATAAATTTCAACGTGAAATAAAATGTAATTATACGTATAAATTTTAGCTCTTTTCGGTCATCAAATTATTCATATAAATATATATTTTTAGATTCTGTGCTTATTTTTAACATTAAAATTGCGTTACTATATATATGAGTACAAACGTATAACGCGCTTAACAATAAAATTAGCTATTATTTTTTTTAACGCATTTTTAGAGTCAGTTTTTGTAACCCTGCGCAGTTATAGTAAAATTATGTAAAAAAAAATACGTTTTGGCACATAAGCAGCAGTGCTGTCGTAAACTATAGTAGATTAGTCGATGCCCGTGTGCAAAACTAAAGTTTGACGTTATTATAATTCGTTAAAATGATTATAATAAAAAAAACCTTTTTTTTCTTCTAAAACTTATTTCAGCCCTGAAATATTAAGGAGGTATTTATAAACATGTTTTAGAAACAAACATGTAATATTATTTGTGTTCATATATATTCATATTGTTTATATATGAATTATTGAAGAAAACAGTCGTTGTTCCTCACACGCACGATTCGTCGCAGATACATTTACCGCGAGACGAATTAAAATGTAAAATTATGCATTTGGCATTTTCATTGTTTGCATCATATACGTATACACTTTTTTTTTTTAATCGGCTTGACCAAATGAACTTAGATCTACGTTATGAGCTCACTGAATGTCGTTGTATTGGACAGATATTGAATAAGGTGAACCAGTGTATTATCCACAGTCTCGTTTCGGACACTGGACTTAAAATGTCGTACTCATCGTCGTCGGTGACCGTGCTGGTGTTAACGATGGCTTTGATCGAGTCCATCGTCAACGGCGAGTCTTCCGTTGCAGCCGCCCCGGGGATTTCGCAGTCGGCTACGGCCGGCTTCCCCGATTCGTGGGTTTCAGACATGTTCTACAGAGCGTTGGCCAACTTCACCGTGCGGGACGTCGGGAACTCCGATTGCCGGAAACACTCGGAGATGTACGAGAAGAATTTACGAAATTATACCAGTTGGGCCGTTAGGAGTAAGTCGATAAGAATGATAGTAGTATGTATATATATATATATATATATATATACACGCAATTATTCTATACAATATATACAATATAACTTGGTACATATAGGTATATATATATATATATATATATATATATAGAGCAATGGATAGAGAAGAATGGAGGAATGGGTGTGAGATGGGAGGGCCTTGAGGGGCCTTTTAACCAAAAAAAATAAAAAAATAAAAAAAAATATATATATACTTGGAGTTTTCACCAAAAAAAGAAAAAAATTCCATGTAAAAATTATATAAATTCGAAAATATTGACTCACAATATATTGGTCAGTATGTATAAGTGAGATGATATTATATTATGTAGATAGTAGATTGATGAAATATACGATTTTTACGATTTTTTTTTAATCTCGTAACTTCTTAAGAATTAAAGATATTTAAAGAACAGCTCTGTTATTGTACAGATAATATTGTACACCTGGATACTACAGGTGTACACCTAGATCTAGGCCGCAAATAGTCTAGAACAGACTGTTTGCGGAAAAAAAATGAGTCATTTGAAACAGGCTACCAGTGTACAAAGAGCTTAGGATTTTCGTAGAAAGACTAATTTATCGAATGGCCCACGTCATATAATATATATAAGTGAAGGAAACTCTATTTTGAATTTTAGTGGCAGAATCTTGGGATCGATATCCTAATGGCATAATAGCTGGCAATACATATCATTTTGGTGTCTATGATGAATGTGTTCAAGTACATTATCCAGTAAGAGGACAGTATTGTTTGTCTGAAATAAAATTAATTCCACCAACGGAAAAAGACTACAGTTTCAACAGAACAATAAACCTTCATGACTTTGGCAACAACCGTTCTTGGCAAATAATACTTGGGGTATGTTAATGTGCTTAAATAACCAAATAGTTAAATTTAATTGTTTTCAATCAATAAGAACAATAAAAACCAGTAGCCGATCTCTTATTGTCACCTAATTTGCCAAAGAGAAAACTTTTTTTTGTTTCTGAAGACTACACGAGATTACGCCTACTAATAGGACATTTTTTCCTATAAACTAAATCACTCACCCACCCAATTTATTATATTATTATTAGTTATTACAACTATATTCATTATCAGAATTAATGATGGTAGTTACACTCACCCACGGTTCACCTCAGTAATAAGTAGCGCTTAAGCTTATCTTGGTACAAGGTGTGGGTGACACCGGTACGAAATCCTAAATTAAAAGCGGAAACTAGAACAAGTGAATGGATTTACTTACTTTTGGGAGTAAAATTACGCCGGGTGGTAAAAGCGCTAAAGAAATCAGACAATGTATAGGCCAAGCTTAAATGTAAAAGAGCTTCTTGTCACAAAGCAGGACTATTTACATCGAAGAAAATAAATAGAGTAGTGAAAAAAAAGGCAGATAAAAACTTGCGTCTGGAGCCTTGTGACCTGTTGTTGCGGAACACGGGTTGTAAATAAACCTAATAAAGATGAGGAGAAAACATTGGAAGTCATGGAAATGTGATGCTTTTTCTCGTCCCTAGTTAAAACCTACACAATTCGAGATATCAAAATTCAAGACCAAATTTTGCACCAAAATTCGTTGAACTCTCGAACGTTTCACGGGTTATCTATGATGTTATTATCTCATCACTATCAAATAGAAGAAACCCCAGAATAATGGTTATGCGTCGGTATCCGTGACGATTTACCTACTTATTATTGTCTTTTATTAAATTCAAGGTTTCCTATCGTAATCAGTAATTTCCTGCACGCTTAAATCCTTTTTCGTTCTCGCGGACCATCTGTATAGAAATATGATATATGTTCGAATTGAATGATATTAAAAAAAATTTGATTATGAAAAAAGAAATTTTTCTGGTCGCGAAAGAATTAAATAACGGAAAATAATATAAAATAAATTTTATAATAATAAAAAGGTAATGAGCCGCGGGGTGTTGTGAATGTTGTTTAAGTGAATTACTTGGGAAAAGATTTTAAAGTGTATTGTTATCACACTAATAATAATTTTTCAGTAGTTTTTGAGTTAAAGTTTTAGAGGCTTTTGGGAAAATCGAAAAATGACCTCTCTAAAGTACCAACTAGATGCGATTTGCTGCCGGGAACAAACTGTGACCCAACAGATCGGAGCACTCCTTCTGGTAGAATTTTTTGGTACAAGCATAAAAAAAAAAAAAAACACATCATTGTAAAAACAATACATTCATCGCTCCGCTCAGAATCTAAAAAAATACATATTATAAATAGATAAAAAAATTTTTTTTTAACATTTCTAAATATCTACTTTCTATTAAAAATAATAATTTAAGGATTCTTTAAATTTAATAAATGTATACTTAAATCGGTTTTAAATTGTATTGTTTTAGTGGGGCAATTACACAGACCAAATTCCACGAAATATTTTAAATATAGGAATATGCATACCAGATTCTTGTTCAGCTTTTGATCTACAGACATCACTACAAAAAGAATTAGACAAAGTGTTTAACCCTGAACAAGCTAAAGCTATCGTTAATGTGGATCCAATTACGTGTAGTGTCAGCGGAGATATGTATCCTTACAATACGGCATATTATGTAACCAGGTACATATTTAATACAATAAAATAAATACTCGTAATTATAAAATTGTTAATAATAATAATTTTATTATTAATATGTTTAGTGGTTATATTTTAAAAAACGGGCGATTTAAAATGATACGTTTTATTCTACACAATAATTGCGTGTCATTATTGAAGTGAAATCAGATTACAATAACCATACAGCATTTTTAATCAACCTCCTAAATTTAATTTCTATTACCTATTAGATATTGAACTGGGATGAGTACGATTCCGTACGTTTTACCATTTATTATATATAATATATAATCAATGGTTTTGCCATTTTAAGAACACGATTCCGTATTCTCTATTTATTGTTCATTCATTAACCCATGAAATCCGTATGAAATCGGATGGAACGTTGTCAAATTTCTGGCAGTCAAAATAATACGCTTTTTCTTACTTCTACTATTATACGTATGATAATAATTATTATTTGTGTAATTGATTTACTTTCTACCTGATGGTATAGACGTATAGTATGGAAATGTCTTGCGTATAGCGTATATCTATAAATGTTATTAAAATTTATGAAATTAAATTACTTACCATTTTATGTTTTTCCTAAACATTATTGGCACATTATTATATTTATAACGATATATATATAAAATTATTTAAAAATCTTATTTCTTTTTACTGTAACCCGGCAGCGACCGGTAATTCAGCTATATACTGTTTATCACACGACGAGTGATTTATGTGAAATACAAATCTATTCTATTTATGTTTCGACCATTTCGACATTCGGTCCGCACGAAACGCTATACCAATTCTCCCAATTAATTAATTCTTCTAATTAACAATTGTCCCGAAATTCGGTGAACTGTATATTGGGACAATTAAATTTTGGGAAACAATCGCCACTCCCCGTGCGCCACGACTAAAGACAAGTTGAACGACGAGCTCATTGTCACTATATAATAAACTCTAAATCAGTTGACAGTCAACGATTTTATTGTATTTAACATATTATGTATTTATGTACCTACTCAAATATTTTTACAAGTCTGTCCGTAGGTTATAATAATATTAAATTCTCTACATTTTTCTAGGCTGTAGTGGAATATGTTAATTATAAAATTAAAAAATTTTTGTTTTACTGTAACCCGGCAGCGACGGGTATTTCAGCTCTAGTAGGTTTATAAAGAATGACAGTTGATTGCGATTGATTACGAGATCATTGTTATACCTAATATTACTCGAATATAACTTATAAATTACATTCGTTAAAGCCGATATATGATTTGTGGACGGCGGAAAAATGTACTAGAGAACGTGTTTATATGTGTATTGGTGTATTTTAGTTATGTAAAAACAAGCGTATAGCATATAAAAATTATCACAGAAACAATGTTTAGTCCGATACAAGTATCATTGTTGCAAAGTTGCTTAAGACACCATACGGAATCGTGTCGTAAAAAGGGTAAAAAAATAAGCATACGGCAATCGTGTTCTATTCGATTGAACTCACAAAGGGTGTAGGATTAATAAAAGTCCATACGTATCAACTCATTTTATTATGTAAAAATGTACAATAATTTTTTTTGCTTTGAGGGATGGCTATGCCTTTTCATATACCAGGCTTGCGCCTCTAGTAGGGAATGGAAGTGGAGGACTGTTAGTTAGTTAGTCGGTCTGCTCAAGTTAATGGGTACGGTTTGGGTAAGTGTTTGGTTGAATAATTTTTTTCTACAATTATGTTTCAATATACGTGTTTTGAAGTAATTACTGGATACTGTTTAATATTATTTGGATTTCATTGTTAGGAATGATTTGTGTCTAAAATAATGCGTGTACAATGTACAGTTTACCTTTACACTCTAATGAGTGGTAAACATTGAGTTTATAAGCAATAAATCTGCACAAGAATATAATAGGTAATTATAGAACTATATAAAATCTTTTGTGACAGAAATATTTTGGAGATCTCGTTAGGTCAACTACAAAAAAAGAAAGGAAGCCACGGGGTATTATGGAACTGGAAAGATATATCCTTTAATATACCGACTGAAAATGTGACCAATGTGATAAAATTGATTTGTTGTAAATCGATATTTTAAAAAGTCATATTTTGTACTTGTTGTATTGTTTTAGTACCTTATTTGTTTTGCTTGCTTTGATTTGTTGTGTTGCCACATTACATCATTTCATAATATTGCACCAAAAACGTGAAAATGAAACTAGTAAGTATAATATAATTCTTATTTAAAATGTAATAAAAATCAATTATATGCAATTTATATATACCTACCTATTTTATTTATTTTATGTAATTTTCTTACAGGTGAAGATTTTAATTCGTTTATTAGTTCATTTTCATTAATAAAATCGGGCAAAGAATTGTTGAAATTCGATAAAAACAACGAATTAAATCCACTAAACGCCTTTAAATTCATAATGATGCTTCCAATTTTGTTTGGCCACAGGGGAATGTTCTTGGCCGGAAATCCTATGAATTATCCTTTCATATTTGAAAACGTAAATTGAAAAATAATCTTAATGATAAAAATATTCTATTTTTTTTTTACACATATAAATTTATTAAGTATAAATAAAATTAAAATTTTAAAATGTACCCATAGTGGACCCTGAAAAAAATACAGTGTTGGAAAGTATTCATTTCTTTTTTCACATTTAAAGTTGTATTTTTATTTAAAATTTTGAAGCAATCACTTAATTTTGGATTCAGTTCTCAATAATGTTTAGTGTTTACATTATAATGATATACAAATTAAGAATTTTCATGATAAAATTGTGTAAAAAACAATTTTTGAAATTGTTTTGTTGAATATGATACCATATAGCATAGTATTTTAAAATTATATGTACCTATATACTATTATACAAGTCGCTCATTATCACAGATGTATCTATATGGACCGGACATTATATTAAGTGGTATGAACGCGGTGGACCCTTTTTTCTTTATGAGTGGTTATCTTGTGTACGTGACATGTCTTCCGATATTAACGAAAGAAGGATCAGATTTGAAAAAAATTGCATCGCCAATCATCTATAGAATTGTCAGGTAAAATACAATGAATCAACTATATGTGAACTTTAAAGACAAATAGTGTGAAATTATGATTTTAAAAATAGAAATATCTATAAGTATAGGTACTTATCGCAGTTGAAATGAAATACGTTCGAGTATGGTACGCAAAGAATGATTTCATAATAAGTTATTAATAGGTATACGTATATTTATGAATTGTTTGCAGAATTTTACCGTCTTATTGTGCGGTGATCGCGTTCGTGGCTCATATCGTACCTCATCTGGGAGACGGCCCGTTGTGGCCTCAAAAAATTTGGCGTGAAGCTGAGCTATGTAAAAAATATTGGTGGACAAATTTGTTATTCATAAATAATTTTATTGATGTTAAGTATCAAGTAAGTCTTACATGTTATTTTAGGTAAAAAGAATTGGACTGTTTACAATAAGTAAATGTGCAATTTGTTCGAATGACAATATGGGCATATGGCATTATAAATGAATAGCATTAAATATAATATTACTGTTTTAGTGTCTCCTAATCAGCTGGTACGTATCATGTGATATTCATTTTTTCATTGTTGGAATTTTCATCCTTTACGTTTACACAAAAAAGAGTAAACTTGGAATACAATTACTCATTATTATGACATGCTTATCGTTCTTTGTGCCATTCATAATTACCTTTTTGACGAAAGCAGATGGATTAGTTAAAATAGAATTTCAGTAAGTGAAATTGATAGAAATATATACTTACAATATAATTCACTAATACTTCGATGACTACTGGAGAAAGGTTATACAAAGTGTTTTACAAATAATTGAGTTATTTTTGATAACCAATATATAATAATATATATATTATAATATTAGTAATATATATATATATATATATATATATATACTTAATAAGGCAAAATAATTTATGGTGAAGACTAATGATATAAATGTAAATTACATCATTGTCATAAACAGCGGGAGTTTTATGCTATTTAAATTTGTTGTACGGCAAATATACGTAAAAAGTTGTGTGTGACGTTATTGGATTAGGCGTTGAACAAATAAATTAAAATTTTTATTAAATTTGATTTTTGAGTTTCTTTTTTTTATTATTTATAATATTAATTGCGACTTTGCAAGCTTACGATATAAGAGTGATTGCGTCACTACCTATTGTTTTTGTGTATAATATGGCAATTTAATAATTAACAACTATGCATATTAAAATGATAGTTATTGTGCACGTTTGCCGCGTAGATTAACGCATAGTTTTATTTTATATCGTTTGACAATTTATAATATTTGGACATTTAAAATTTGTTACACATTTAACGATCATTTCATATTTTAACACTGTAAGGTTCAAAGCAAGTCAATAAGTATAATATATTATAATTATTATAATTGTGGATGGAGACGATATAATGTCCAATGTTAATACGTGTATGGCATTTATACTCGAGGGGCTAATCATATTTTGGCGTTTGATACTGCAACGTCGTCACACCACAAACGAACAAGTGCACTTATATGTTTGACGTAACGATGAATATAATTATAATATAATTAAAGGTTTATAATTGCCGGCTATTCTACTCACTCTGTCACTGGTCGCCGATTTGTGCCTCCGTCCGTTCAATTTTATTATTTATTTTTTTATGTTTATTATTTATTTATTAAATTATATGATATACGAGTATATAATATATTATCATATTTATATACGTTACAGTAAAAGACGTTAAATTTATATTAACGTTATTACTCAGTAATTAACGTTAATATATTATAATGAATAATTTGCAAGATTTATAACGTTATTTACTAAGGATTTACGTTAATTCCAAACAATATTAGCTAATGATGTTAACTGTATTTAAATGTTTGTATTATAATATTATTTATTTTCACATGACAAAAAATTGTGGCATTTTGAATTGCATAATTTCCCAACTACTCGACAGCTGCGCTTATTCGTCTTACAATTCACCTTACAGTGACATCTTTGATAGTCTTATGCGGTACAGATTCTACATCTTCCACCATGACGAATTGTGGAATGAGTCGAATGCAAAATATTAAATATCTCGTCATTTGTAACGTAATAGAGTATAGCATCGCCATTTACAGGTTTAATAAGACGCTCTTTATTATTTATTGTTAAAATATCATATTTACGTAACATTTGATAATCTTTCATAGACTTTTTTTCTCTCGGTATTTTCAATACAAATTTTGAATGTTTTAATTGTTCAATACGAAAATTGTATTCGTCAATGGTTAGAAATGAGTTATTGTCGCTACATAGTTTTTATTAATTATATCAGATATAATATTGTTAAATTTGTTTTTATTTCAAGTTCATCTATATTGAATTGTATTAATAATACGATTTAGAGAAAATAAACACTAAATATTATGATAAAACGATGCCGATCAGTACCGTGAAAGACTAATAGAAATATTGTATACAATAGGTACAATAAACGTATAATAAACTATAGTGCCCAACTATAAGCTCACGGATCATAGATAATCTATCACATACAATCTAACACCAATCACCATTAAGATAACAACATTTTCCATTATGTGTAGAAATTAACAATAATCAAACCCCAAAAGCAATAAAATCACGATAATTACTGGTCTGTTAAGTAACTGTTGTTATTTACTAGAAAATAACGGTATTTTGAAGTATAACATCATTTACTGTAAGATATATAATCATGGAGTAGTTTCCAAGGAATCGTCTTCGCGGCGGAAATCCGCCGACGGAGTACAGTAGGATGGTCGTGAACCTATAACATCTAGGACCACGAGGTGAGTAAGTAAATATATACGAGCACTGTGCACACAGTACTTGGCCGGTCATCGTTTTCTTTTTATATTATCTCTATATAACGTACGTTTGAAAAAATATCGTAATTGTTTGTCGACGTCGACATACGCCGAAAACCTCTCGCGAGGTTATTTAGAAAGGGAAACTATTATTTTGCATATATTTTATATTATCATATTCATTATTTTATTCATATTCATATATTTAATTAGCATAAGTCATGTTAACGAATGTGAATTTTTTTTTGTCTATTAAACACGTCACGAAGAAAAGATTTTTGATGCCGGACGCAAGTCCAAGCTTTTCCTTTTCATAACTTCAATTTTTAATTTTTTTTCTTCTCCATTTCTAATACAAATAAAAATATTTTTTTTATATTATTTACAAATTAAATAATCGTTTTACTTTATTATTATATTTTTCCTTTTTTCATTTTCTTTATATAAATCCATATATTCCGATCCAGTGGATCTCGGTATATGGTTGGCGAGCCTTTCCCAGTAGTTAGAAATGGTGGTCACTCGGCACTCGACTACGAGACGTATTCGAGGCGTTGCAATACGGTAAAAATAATAATATTAATATTAACATTACCTATTTGATTTCCAGATTTTTAGAAGACCCAAGAAGTTCTAAATCATTTAATGAAATATACAGACAAAGTTATATGCGAGGTGGCCCTTTTTTAATTGGTTTGGCATGTGCTTTTATCGTAAACAAATTAAATAAAATCAAATTCAAATTTTCACCAGTAATAATAAATTATTAAAAAGTTACAAATATCTATGTACACAAATATAAAATTGTCTATAATTTTTAGTTTATCGTTTATGGCGGAACCCTCTTAATACTGTATACTTCTTTCAAAATTATGACTTACGGAACCATGTTTTATGAAAGGCAAAGACCTTATTATCCGTTAGAAAATGCTGTATATTCAGTTATGTGGCATTTTTCAATAACAATATTTTACGCATGGGTTTGTGTTTGTCTTTTTACAACTGGTTACGGTAAGTTATCAACACGCGTAATAATGCGATAATACACAAATAAAGATATCAGATTTGCTAATATTGCTAACTGTTGTTATACATTAAAAAAGCTTTAGATATCTTTAATGTCTTCCAAACTTTTCAGTAGGTATTTAGTCTCCTATTTCAAGGAGCGTCTTTAGACCAATTTATAAGGAGGGTCCTGTTCGAACGAACTCATTGATTACTACTAACTCAAGTATATTCAGTGGCATATCCGTGGGTAAATTATGGATACAACTTATATCCCTTCCCCTGAAATTTCATCGACTATAAATCATTTCGTTTAAGTAAATTATTATTTACGAGAATTGTTGTAGCAAAAAATTAGCGATATTTTATAATTTAAGTGTGTGTAATTATACACATAGAATATGACATTTATATTAGGAGGTACTTATTAGTTATCCTAACTGAGTAAGCGTATATTTAATATGTTATTTTATAATTTTTTGCAGGTGTAATAATAAAAGTGTTTAATAATAGATTTGTTGTACCTTTGGGGAGACTTACATTTTCCGTTTATTTAATAAATCTTATTGAAATGTTGATTTCACATAGTTTTCAAAGGTTATCTGAACATGCCACGGTTAAAGTTTTGGTAAGAAAATCTAAAAATTTAGTTCGAATACGCACCAAAGTTATAGATAAATTTTTACGACTGCTTTTGTACATTAAAACCAATTATACGAAAATTATTTTTATTATTATTATTATTGTTATTATTTAATTATTATTACTATTATACTATTATATATAATCATTTTGTTTTCAGTTTGATATATGGATACAAGATACAGTTAAATGTTACGTGTTTGGTGCAATTTTATTTTTGGTAGTCGAAGCACCGTTTGCCGACTTAGCTAGAAAACTCTTTGGAAGAGGGTAAACTAGTGTTTTAACTTTTATTTACAAAAAATATATTTTCGTTTATTTATAAAATTTGAAAACTATAAATAGATAAGTAGAGTTAGAATTGAATGAAAAAAATTAACAAATTATTATGTTAAACCTAATTTGATTGGATAATAATTTTCTAATTTTTATTATTATTTTTTTATTAAATATTTAGACCGAAAAAAGTCACGAAGAACACAGATGGAATTCCAATCGAACCAGCTTTGAGTAAGACAGATTGTACTCCATGAAAATAGTATTTTATCTTTTCAAAACTCGACAAGTTTTGGAAATAAATGTATGTATATGTTATTTAATTAGAAATAGTTACTATTGATTTTAAAACATCCTTGTATTGGGATGTAAGTATAATATTTTAATGATTAAATATTTATATTGGGTTTTCAGTTAAACAATTATTTCACTTGCTAATCGTTGAACAAAGAAAAAAAATTGCTCGTAATATTTATAGAGCTGCGGAAGGAAAATACTTTTATGAGGTATTTTCTAGATAGAAGTTCTCAGATTTGTTAGTAAATATGCTAAGAATATTTTATCTTGGACACAATAATATTATTCATTCGGTGGCTTCCGGGATATTATGATTAAATCAAACTTATAAATAATAAATTATATACATTAGTTACATGTTAATTTAACTACTTAAATTTTTAACAATAAGACGCATTATATTTTAATATATAGACGTAGGTACTATTACGTGTATTGTGTGTATTATTATACGTTTTTGTATACTTTCAAAAGTTACTTTCTAATACGATTAAATTTAGTTAAAATATTGTATTTAGTAAAGAAATTTTATATTAATATTATAAAATATAAATGCATAGCATTTTTTTTTTAGTTTAAAAATAAAAATTATAGTTTGACTAATTTTTCCATCTAATTCCCATCGATGAATTTGTTAAATAAGTAAATGTTTTAATTTAATTTGATGAATTTGTTAAATATAAGTAATTGTTTCAATTGTTTTATCGTTAATAAAAATATGGCAAATTTGTTGAGATTTCAGCTGGCTAAAATTATAAGATCAAACAAAATATTCGGCAGTATTGAAAACCGTTGACCGTTTCACTCCTAATCGTTGCTTGACGATTGAAATAGCACGAAATCATAATGCATTTCATAGATATTTTGTTTTCTAATAATTATTGTGATAACATATGGACTATAAAACGTTATATTACATATAATTTGGACGAATAGTTATTTGTAACGAATAATAATGTATTCGAATAGTTTTAGTTTTAGCATACGATTCAAAAACCTTTATCTAGGAGTAAAAATTAATTGTATGATGGAGACAGAGATATACATAATGTCACTGATATTTAAGATAAGTTGAAATAGAAAATATTGTTTTAATATATATATAACTTTTTTTTTCAAAAATATATTATAGTATTGCTTCTTTGTTTTTAGGGTATCACCTAAACTCTACATTTAATAAATAAATAATGTGAGTTGCGGGTAAAGTGGAAATTTGATAACTATTGACTTATTTAATACTATTAGTTTGGTTACAGACAGGATAATACAAATGAAGTTTTGGGTTTGAGTATACTCATTTTTTCCGCTTATATCGATACAATTCAGTGTTATTTTCAAACAATACACAAGTATTATATTATATTAAATCATTCGAGAAATTGATAATGAATTATGATTTTGGTTCACTACGTTTGGATAAAAAATTAATTAAAGTAAAATACAATATTGTAAATGAATTTTGAATAATGATTTTGAGGTGATATTGGTTTATTATATATAAAATTACGAATTTCAAAGGAAATGTATTTTAGCATAGTAAATACATATAATTATTGGTAGGTACTATAAATATTATAAAGTATTTAATACGGACATAAGGTTTACGTCTATGTTCATGATTTGCCTATATAATTCCCCCGTATATTGTCTATTATATTATATTATTATAGTGCCCCTCCCACCCGGATTCGCACGGGTTATGACAATTGAGACGTTAATTATTTACATAAAAATTTATTATTTATGTTTTAACTGTCTGTCAAGACAGTTTACTATAATGTGTTTTGGCCTCATTATCTTCATCAACTAAGAGAACAACAACTTCATTAGTTAAAGGAGCACCCTATAAACACCCCTTGTATATGTTCGTTTAACGGTATTCGGTCTGCATAGATTATAAGTTGCGATTCATTCATTTGATACTCGTTTTCAAAATTTTACTTGAAACTATGAACGTAACAATTATTATTATTGCCATGCAAATCAAAGGCCAGTCAGGCTTACGGGCCCCTTTTTACTTTCTGCGAATAAAAATGATTTTTGTCTTGTAGCTCACGTTAAATTCAAAATATGATAATTTGTGTATGTCTAATTAAAGTAAATTTCATTGGAACGAAGACAAATATTTCTCTTTGTTATGAGCGTATATTTTTATGTTTAATTATTATTAGCAATGTTTGTTATAATTTCAATTAATTACAATTATTATTATTATTTTCATCGTCATTAGTATTATATTACGGCAATACGGCGTTACTCTTTTAGATGTTCTAAAACAGCGTTTCTCAATATTTTTTCATTCGCGTACCCCTTGACCTCTCACCACTGCTTTAAGGACCCTTCTATTGACGGTACCAGTTCTTAACCATTGATTTATGGTCGAAAATTGCAAAAATGTTAAAAAATGTTGGAAAAAAAATTGTTATTACGAATATAAAACCACTAAATATTTAACATTACAAATATGTAACACAGACAGTTTGAAAGCAAGCCACTGACTAGTTTTCAATATCAAACAAACCGTTCGCAGTAATGGTTTTATCTGAACATAAGATAAAAATGGTTAATGATTTTCAATAGACACATAAAATTAGTTAAAATCCAGTGCACACGTGCCGCCGCCTATAATAATATATTTAATAATATACTCTTATTATACCTAAATACACATATACGATATATTATGAAAAACCGATTTACAATATTTCACAAATTACAATAACCCAAATATCAAGTACAACAAATTTCACTTTTTCCGCCATTACGCTTTTTTTTCCGCGAACCCCCTAATATCTTCTCGCGGTTGAGAAACGCTGTTCTAAAAGAAGCGAACTATGCTTTCGTATAGAACGAATGCTCTAATAATAATCTTAACACGCGTTACTTTACGGTAGAAAGTCGTATCTGCTTTTTACTTTATTTGATAGGTCATTCGATTTTACCGATATTTCAATGACCTATCAAATAAAGTAAAAAGCAGATACAATTTTCTACCGTAAAGTAACGCGTATTAAGATTATTATTAGAGCATTCATTCAATGTTATATACCGAATATTTACCGATATTTTCCTTAAGCGTAATTAAGCAAAAAAAAAAAAAAGTAAAATTCTCGATATATTCGTTTTGAACACAAACTGCTTTGGTACAGCTTTGCAAGAGCTCAAAATACAAGCTTAGGCATCATCACATATAACATTTTAACAATACCTATCAAATTCATCTAATAATGTAGTAAGAAAACGTAGTAAAAGTCACACAATTAACCCGCGCGTCGTGTTCTGCAGTTAACTGCAAAGTCTTGTGGTGGCGCCGCGAATCAAATCCTTTCTTAATGTAGATAATACGTGAATAGGTATATGAAAAATATCGTCGACATAATTTTTGTTACTACGCCTCTACCACCTACCTGTACATGTTTTTAATTATTTCCTTTACGCGTACATATTTACATTTATAAATTATTTCACTGAACGACTTATTTTTTTGTCCTTGAGTGTGTATTTTTGTATTTGTTTTTTATTTTCGATCCATATTTACTGCACAATTCGACGGAAAACAGTATATCGACGCGCTAATAATAACAGAAAAAAAAATATACAATGACGGCGGGAAACGTCTGGTATCCGTACGTATTACATTTAAAAAAAAAATATATATATACGAGTATATAATAAAAAGTAGCGGTTAGGTTGTAACGCAGCTCTTTATTATATTCTGAGCAGAGCGTGAGTGGTTTTACAATGATGTGTTTGTTTTTTTTTTTATGTCTGTACCCAAAAGTCCTACCAGAAGGAGTGCTTCGATCTTTATTGCAGTCATATCTTGTTTCCGGTAGCAAATTGAATCTAGTTGGCACTTTGAACGGGTCATTTTTCGATTTTCTCGAGCGTCAGAGAAAACCGCCGAAAAATTAGCACGAAAACGGTGAAAACGCGATTCCGTCTAATTATCGTTATATATTTCTTCGTTATATTGAAACTAATGGTTATCATAGAGACTATTGAAATATTTACCAAATGTGTAATCTTTGTGTTATATTAAGGGAAAAAATGTTTCGAAAAGTTTCTTTAATTTTGCACTATTTATAGCAATTATATGTATTGAGGTATTTAATTCATAAAAATAATTAGTTTTTGTTATATACCCAAAATATTTCATCGAATACAACGATTTATCGCATTGCCTTCAAATGTACGGTGATAACAATACACCCTAAAATATTTATCCTAGTAATAATTCACTTAAGCTGAATAATTCATAACACCCCGCAGCGGCTCGCTACCTTTTTTTACTTCAAACTCAGACACACAGCAACGCGATATTGATAGGAAAAAAAAATGTAGCTTCCAGACCGCTGTTTATTATAATTATTACTGATTTTTATCGATAAATAAAAAACAATAATATACGCGCACAAAAATTTTTACTCGAGCGTAATTATTATTACTTTCGATTGGCTGGTTGTTCTTAAAAAAAAAAAAAAAGTAAGGGGGAAAAGTTTAATTTTGGTTTGTAAACGTTTTTGCCACGCAATTATTTTAGGGAAGCGGTACCGTTTGTATTTTATTTTATTTTATTTTTTTTTGTGACTACGAATTACCGCCCCGCGTGTGTTAAATTTGTATTAAAAAAATAATCTAAACGTACAATCAATAGGTATTTGGTGTGAAACAATAAGAAATATATTATGTAAGAGTTATTTTCGTATTAAATTTGTTTATTTCTATTATACGACTAAAAAGTCTGCGTAGTCGTTTGCAAGTATATATATTGAGCGAATAAGAAAAACGAACCGAGACTCATAGAGAAAATTATGAATATTACAATAAAAATTTACAGAGAGAGAAAAAACAACGAACAAAAAAAACGCGATCGACAGATTGCGTAGAAAAATTAAAGAAAATATTAAAAATACGCGAACAAATATAATTTATTAATGTAATTGATTATTATCGTAGTGTATAAAAAAAAAAATCATTAAAGCGTTAAACTCTAATGATTTAATCAAAAAAATAAACTATCTAAAGTGAAACACGTTTTACAAACCATTCATTTTAACGAATTCAATTATCCGGGGATTTATGCTATGCAGACTATTCAAATATGTAATTACGATACATTTTTGTACCGGTAAAACGAATAGGAATTTCAAAACAAAATACAAAAAAAAAAAAAAAAAAGGTGACGAGCCGCGGGTTGTTGTGGATGACGTTTAAGTGAATTACTTAGATTAAGATTTTAGAGTTTTGTTATTACTTTAAATTATTATTGAAAGCAATGCGACAAATCGTTGCGTTCGTCAATAAACGATGCTGAGCGGAGTTCATTCGGTGTAATACGC
This sequence comes from Slavum lentiscoides, assembly GCA_032441835.1. Lineage (NCBI taxonomy): Eukaryota > Metazoa > Arthropoda > Insecta > Hemiptera > Aphididae > Slavum > Slavum lentiscoides. Next base: position 5,564,906 of record CM063713.1, read on the forward strand.
GGTGCATTTTGTCGAAAAATTTCAAATGGTTATATAAAAAAATTGATTTTCAAAATGTTTTCAATATGGTTGAAGTAACGAACGTCTGACATTGTTTTAAATTCTTAAGCCTTAAAACCAAAAATTACCGCTTTTATGAATTAAATACCCCGGAATCTACAATTGCTATAGATGAATAGCCCAAAAAGAAGTTTTTCGAAAAATTTGTCCCGTCAATGCAGTCTTGCAAAGTTACATATTTGGTGAAAATTTCAGGTATCTGCGACCGCATTAGTTTCGAAATTATGAAGAAATAATACGATAATCGATTTTGCATGTTTTTATGTAATTTTTTTTTCTGGTAATTTTTTTCTGACGCTTGAAAAAAGTATTGAGAAAATCGAAATATTTAAGTACCGACTAGATGCAAATTTGCTACAGGAAAATAGTGCTATAATAGTGAAGGTCGGAGCACTCCTTTTGGTAGAATTTTCGGGTACAGACATAAAAAAACATATCGTTGTAAAACCAATACATTCCTCGCTCCGCTCAGAATCTAAAAAAAAACACATTTCTGACATAGAATTCCAAAAAACTAATTCCGAGTCGAAATCTGACAATTACAAAAAAAAAAAAAACGCAACGAAATATTTACGTATTACGCGTATTATTGTAGAATTATATGTATATAATATTTAAAACAATATTCAAACGCACGTATAAAAGCAATGTATCGTATTATAATACGACGTATTTAAAGAGAAAAAAAAATTAATTCATTTAATTATATTCACACAGTTTCATTGCCGTTTTGCACTCGATTACAACGCTTTTATGGTAATTCTCTTTACGTATATTTAGTGTTGTTTTTATTATCAACATTCCGTTGTTCTTTTTTATATTTTTAGAAATGTCCGCAGCGATGAATTTTTAATCGAAACCGTGAGGTAACTACATAATGTAATATAATAATGTAAACGAATTTAATTACAACAACTCTCGTATATTTTTCGGGGGGATATTTTTCTTACTATTTCTTTATTGTAAATCTTTTTGACGCGTAATTAATGTACCTAGACGAATAATTAATTATTAATTAAATAATAATATGTAAATAATAATATTTACGCGATATATTATATATTGTATGTTTTTCACGATGTTTTATATCCGAAGACGGTTTTGCTGTTAACCTTCGCGCAAGTACGTTATATATATATATATATATATATATATATATATATATAAAAAAAAACTGGTCATCCCTCATCGTCGTGTAGATACCATATGATGTACCGCGGCCGTGCGTACTCCCGCACGCGGCTGTCGCGTAGGTACCAGAGCCGACGTCTGTTGCACAATAACGGTCGGTCAGTCTCATACCGGACTGCACGACGGCACCTGTTCGTGTCCATCCGTACAGGAGCACAGACACTGGCGGAGTCGGTGTGGCGTGTGCAGTGTGATTTTCCCACAACGATATTACAATAATAACAATAATCGGCGGCCTACGTCATAATATTATTATGTCTCCGCCGGTCGTGTTGGCTTTAGCGTTGTTGGCCGCTGCTGGGTTTTCCGCAGCCCTCCCGGGGATTTCGGAACCACCGACGGCGGCGGCCGGTTTCCCCGATTTGTGGGTTTCGGACGCGTTCTACCGGGCGCTGGCCAATTTCACCGTGCGGGACGTCGGGAACACCGCTTGCCACAAACAGACGGACACGTACGAGAGACACTTACGAAATTACACCAGTTGGGCCGTCAGGAGTGAGTACCTGTACTTGTACCTATTATTGTTGCTGTTGTTGTAGTCTAGTCAATATGTACCTATGTGCGCTCAGGTGCCGGCGGTCAGGTTAAATACAATACCTAATTTGTCTCGTAATATCCGCGTAGACCAGGGGTGGCCAAACTACGGTCTATACAGTGCGACGTAACTCCAAAATGCGGGCCCGCGGGAGCCAGCATACAGTTGAATACATAAGCGGTATTTTAAGTTGCAGATTGTCCTTATAATAATAATTTTCTGATGTACGTATTCAATTGGTTTTGTGAAATCGCTGTCTAATTTGGGAAATTTGCAATCTTTTAATTCTTGTTCCATTGATTTTTTTTTGCTCCGCTCGTATGTTATATTCATTTTATCGTACAACGTAATTATATAATTATGTAATATTGTAAACAACAGTTTCTTAAAATTAAAATTAAATTCAAGTAATGATCCATTTGAAGGGAAGGAGGATGGATGTGAACGTATACAAAAACTATATCCTGCGTCCCAGAACGAATCTCTGTAATTACGCGGATCGTATTACAAGACGGATGGCGCAGTTACAATTAAACGGAATCAGTCGTGTATACTTATAGATAAAATATTATCAAGGAAAAAAACTTGCAGTTAGGACCTTGATTTTTTTTTTTTTTTGGCCCCACAATTACTGTTTGTCGATATATCTTATATACTTATAGACTTAAGGAGATTGGAAAGCGGGCATTTTCTCTCTTCGTCTTACGCACACACGAAACATAGCAAAATAGACGTTCCCTACTTCCAACGTACCCATAGGCGGACCTACGGGGTGTCCTGGATGTGCCAAGGCACACTCTAAAGTAAAAAAAAAATATATTATACAATAGGTTATAGTATTGGTTAGTAAACAAGTGTTGGATACTTCAAATATTTTGACTTTAGTGTATGGATGAAAATTATGAGCTAAAAATAACGCATAAAACGGGTGAATTTGTCTATAGTCTCACCTCTGTATTACAAAAAAATAACTACAAAAAAGGCCGGGCACACTCAAACGTATAAATCTTGGTTCACCTATGAGCGTACCGATCTATCAAGTGATGCGATAGGGATTTTGAAAAGAGATTTAAATCCATCGTGAATTTGATTATAGAACGATTTTCTCACTTTTTTCATTTTTTTTAATCTTAAGACCTTCAAAAATTGATTATTAGCAATTTTTTTTTATTTTAAATTGGTTCAATTAATTTTTTAAGGATTTATGAAAAAAAAATTAGAAATGTGGGAAAGTCGATTTTAAGTAGACTTAACGACCAATTCAAATCTGTTTTCAAATTTCTTATCGCACCACTAGGTCGATCGGTACGTTGGAAAGAGTAGACGTCTATTTCGCTATATTTCGTGTGTGTAAGATAAAGAGAGAAAAATGCCCACTTTTAAATTTCCTTAATACTGACGGTTTTCTTGTTAACATCTTCAAAATGCTTTAATACTCTATTTGTCTTTAATGCGATTACAAATAACTGTTGTTCTGATGAACGACCGTTATTCGAAGATTGTAAAAAAAACCTTTACCGTTCTAATATTATAATATTATAATATAATCTCTCATAACGTCCTTGTAGACCAACTGAATTTCCACCCCCTTCCTTACATACAACTTATACGCGTCCGTACTGTTAAAGATCGATAAATATCTATAAATTCAGATCGTTAAATTTATGTAATAATTAATTATTATGGGGATTTGTTATAATATTTGCTTATGAATAAAAATGGCATTATAAACAGGTTTATAAAACCAGTAAAAGCAGATTTTATTATTATTCTTATTTTTATTTAAACGCTTGATAACAACGATAATGTGTGCAGATGATTGTCATAAACCTGCACGTTCTATATGATTTTATGACAATTAAATTCTATCCTACAAAACAGTATGTTCTGGCTGTTTCTTTACGGAAATGAATGATATCGTTAATACGCGCTAATATGTTACCTACCTACCTACTATTTGCTAAACATATTAATGTGCGGGGTATACAGTTTATGTACTTATAGCCGTCAAGGTGTTCCAGATTCTCCATTAAACTTTTTGTATACGTGTGGAAAAAATCGGTTTTGATGTAGGTAATCGTATTTGATTGATCGGAATTCTACAATTAGGTACCTATACGCAATACGTCCTAATGATTTAAATTGTTATGAGAAAACAAAAAGGTGTTTAAAATTCTATAAGTACTCAAAAAAAAAAAATTTTTTTTTAATGTGTGAAACAAGCACGTTTCGAGTGATAGAAAACGCAATTACATAATATAATACTGCCTTATACATGGAATTAATATTTAGTAAAAATATTACATTTTCACACTTCGGTGAATAATAATTTAGATTTCTCGATCGAAACGATAATAATCGTGTTTGTAGTGTACCGGGAAAAAACGGATACGTTACTCGCATTGTTAAACACTTTACACCGATTTAAAAGAATCGTACAATATTTTATGGATACGTTGTTTGAATTTCTTTTTTCTTTTTTTAGTGGCAGAATCGTGGGTTCGACATCCCACTGGTATATTAACTGGCCATCGATTTCAACTTGGTGCATATGACGAATGTGTTCAAGTAGAGTATCCAGTAAGAGGACAGTATTGTATATCGGAAATTAAACTAATGCCGCCAACAGGAAAAGATTTCAGTTTCAACAGGACAGAAGATCTAGACGACTTTGGCAACAATCATGCGTGGCATACAATACTCGGGGTACTATACCACTACTGTATAATACGTTCTTTTTTTCTTTAGAAATATGTCAATAAAAACAGACTATATGCATATACATAAATCATAAAATAATGTTAAACAAAATGTTACACATTCAATTTGTATACGCGTATATCACGTGGTATATTACATAGGTAATACGATTGAAAAATAAGTGTAATAATACAACATTATTATCGATAATTACTTAATAATTTAAATTATTAATTTACTATATAATTGACCGCGTATAATTTGGTAAATATTAAAATGCATATATTTTCGATACGTATTATCATTAAACTCGGTATAAAATGTATACACGAGACTTTTAAAATTAATTTTATTAAAAGACGTGAAGTATAAATTATATTATAACGTATTCGATTTGCTGAAAACAAATAGATATACATACCTAAATCCGATAAAACAACAAACCGGTTTAATTATTACTTTTAACGATTGGACGGATACATTCGACAGAACAGAATTATTACAAAGCGAACGGCACCTATTATTATTGTTAATATTACGTTGTTTCAGTGGGCTGGTTACGAAGACCAAGCTCCGCGGAATATCTTAAAAATTGGAATATGCATACCGGATTCGTGTACAGCGCTAGATCTACAAACGTCATTGCAAAGACAACTGGAAAAGGTGTTTAATCCGGAACAGGCCAGAGTCGCGGTTAAAGTGGACCCGATACTGTGCACCGTCAGAGGAGACACATATCCTTTTGACACGTCGTTCTACGTGACAAGGTACATACACAGAATAAGTCCAGTGCTTATGGGACGTTCCTTTTAAAAAGGAATTAGTTCACGTTCTTTTTGACAATAAGGGACTAAATCGTTCTGTAGGCTCGAAAAACTAGTTCCTTCCTTCGTTCTTAAAAAGGACATTTTTCGTTCCTCAAAAAATTTTAAATTTTTGAAAATATGCAGGACCAAAAAAAAAAAAAATCAAACTCACTTTTAATAATAATAAATAATATTATACCGAAGCTCCGCTCAGAATTGTTTTAATATCGAATGCAATGATTTATCGCATTGCTTTCAAATTTATAATAATAACAAAACTGTTAAATCTTTATCCAAGTATAATGATCACTTGAGCGACACCCACAATACCCCGCGTCACGCTACCTTTTTTTTTGAAATTGAAGAATTACATAACTTATATTCGCGTGACGACAAAGTACGTGATTAATTATTTTATCACAATTCATACTAGTACAATATGTTCATGGAAGTGAAAAAAAAATTTTTTTTTGATATATCCACAGTATCTACCAATAAAATTATATGATTACCTAATAAATTGGTAAACACAAAAACATTGAATTTTATATTGTATTTTGTGGGCATTAATTTTTTATATGGTATAAAACGTGAAAAACTACTTAATATAGTGTCCTTGGTCTTACTCGTTTAACACGCATAAATGCGATATATATAACAAATGTATTTCCTTCCCGGTTAAACGAAATGTACGGTAAACACAGTGTTTTCATTAGGGCTCTATCACTATATAGTCTATTACACTCAAAAGCTGCAAGCATTTAGAATGTAAAATATTGTGTACCACCCACCAAACTCCGCGCGTATATTACGCGTGATGGTACCACTTCAGGACTACACTTACTGGCTTTATAATGACGTTTTGCCGAAAATATAAAATAGACGGAATAAATATTTCAAAAATGCGTTGTGGTCACTTCGTTATTTTTAATATAGAACTCTTACAGACACTATAATATTATAATGTTACTTTTTTTGAACATTGATCGCAACACGAGTAAATAAGTTTTTATACTCGGTCATATTAATATAATAATTATTATATACGTATAATCGATAATAATATATAAATATTGTTTATACGTAATCAAGTATTAATATTTAAATTAAATTGTAAAAAAAAAAAAATACATTCAGATATAACGATTTTCAACTATTTTTTTTCCATTTAAATATCTACATAATACATAATAAATATTAACGTTACACGTGAATTTACATATACTATATGATAGACCTATATGTTTACAATTCATTCGATATTTTATTTTTTTATTGATTTTAGTGGATTTTTATTGTTGCTGGTTTTGATTGGTACTGCTGTGACACTACATCATTTTGTACAATTGACAGTCCAAAAAAATACAAAAGAAGTCAGTAAGTATTAAATATGTCTTTTATTATGTGTCAATAAAATAATGTAAAAAAATACATTTATTTTTATTTTTTATTTTGTAGATCGAAAGTATAATTCAATCATCGGTTCGTTTTCGTTCATCAAGTCAACGTTGGAATTGATAAAATACGATAAAAACAACGAACTAAACCCGTTAAATGGATTTAAATTCATAGTTATGGTGTTTATTTTACTCGGTCATAGATTTATGTATTTAGCCGGAAGTCCTCTGAGTCATCCTAAAGAGTTTGAAAAGGTAAGTTAATAAAAGAAAAAGAGAAAAGAGAAATCTTAATAAATTGTGTGTCCTATGATATAGACACGTGTACGAGTAATTTACCAGCGTATTTGTCAATATAATTGTATTAGGTATAAGTATACTGCTTGCACTTATTTAGCGAATTATTACTGCCGAACCGATTCCGCCATAATCTGTGTAGGATGTGAGGTACCTCTATATATTCATTTTTTTTCCACTCGGCTACCACGACGTTGTTAGCATTGTAATAATTTTAAATCGATGAATTATTCAGGAAACGATTTTCAGCTGAGCTTCGTTTTGCTAACGTGTTATTGGTACGTGTTTTCGTAACACAGATTTTGGATAAAGATAAAATCATCGGATAATTAGTAAATATATATATATATATATTACATTATTACACGATATTTCATGATTATATTTGATAAAATAGCCAGAAAAATGCTTAGGTACCTAGTACGTCTATAATGAAACACACAAAAAATGAAACGGGTTGTGTAAAGATTTAAAAATGACTATTATTACGTAAAAAAAATGTTTTGGGGGGAGGAGAGGGTTATAAACATCAGGCAAGTAATACGGAGGAATAATAAAAACAAGAAAATATAAAACGTATAGGAGAAAACATTGTGCTGGAAAATAAAATTAAGGAAATCGCTACACGGGAAAAAAATATTGTGTGCGAATACGTTAAGTGTTGTTATAATTTTTCTTATTTTTCGTCATTAGATATACATACTCGTATATATATACGTATACACATTAAATTCGTATTTTATTTTATACAAATGTTTTTTTGCCCGTATCGACGAAGGTGACAAATTTCATTTTTATTCGATATTTTATAATATCCAACCGCATTAAGCCATATTTACAAAATAAAATACAAATTCATTATAATAATTGATTTTTTAAACGGGTACCTTACCAGTTTTTTTATCGCCACGCAGTGTCGCAACTACACATTACGGGATTAGTGTGTGAGCTTCGTTTCGGCGCCTAACTTTGTTGATGAATAAATTTAATAATGTTATTAATTTATTAAATTTATTAAATTTAAAATTTCTTACTATAATATGCTATTAAAGATAGTTTTATATTTGAGGTTAAACTCCTTAGACAAATCGTGGTTGCGCGCACTTACGCCGCTGGTTATTGATTAAGTAAATTTCATGATTAATCTTGAATAATGTGCAATAGAATAATTATATTATTATTAATTATTAAAGCGATTTTCAATTCCTGTCCCGTCCCGTCCACCCGAAAATTTTATTCTTTGTTGTAATTTTAAATTATTCCTAACAAAAATGTTCCTAGATATTACAGTTCCTGACGAATATTTTCCCGATTATTACTATTACTTGTAATCATTTATCTCTTATTATTCTCGATGACTACAGAAACACAGTCTTTTAACTGCTTACACGACACTGTTTTAACTCGCTAAAACGTCTAAAACGTATTATTTTATTCTACGATCGAAATAATAAAGTCCTTTTATTTATTTTATTTTTACTATTTAATTATTCTATAAAATCGTTCGAAATGATATTTATAAAATAGGAAACGTTTATTCATTTTTTTCCTATTTACATACTGTCAATATAAAATTATTATTATTCGTAATTACAGATTTACCTTTACGGACCAGATATTTTATTGACTTCTATGAACCTAGTTGATCCGTTTTTCTTATTGAGCGGTTTTCTTATGTACACAACAATCGCTCCGACATTCAGAAAACCAGGATCATTTTGGATCACATTTATACCGCCTATTGTCTACCGGATTGCCAGGTAAAACGCTTTTACCGAAATAAGGGCGTTACAATTAATCGTGGACAATATTACTTTAAATAAAAAAAAAAAAAAAAAAACATAATAGTACTACGGGAATTCATCTTGAGCCATCGACTTTTAAATTCCTCGATTTGTTTAGAATGTTACCAGCTTATTGTGCGATGATGGCGATCACGGCTAACATTGTGCCCCATCTAGGAGACGGCCCGTTTTGGCCTCAAAAAACGTGGCACGAAGCCGAGAAATGTAAAAACTATTGGTGGACAAATATATTATTTATAAATAATTACATGGACGTTCAGTATCAAGTAATGAGTTGCAATCGTATTTTATATTTATATTAAAAAAACAAATCATTATTATCACGCGTTTCAATACTGTATATAGCGGTTCTTATACTTTTTTTAAACCACGGACCCTTTACCGATTTTCTTCATTTTTTTTTTTACAAAATATCTTATGTTATTATAACCAATATTTTAATATTTTATTTTTATTACAGTTAAAATGTATTTTACAAATTCAGCTTTTATTATATTTAATGCGAAGAATGATGTCGCATTCTAGACAACCGTTTTTGAACGTCGAGCTCTATACTCGAAAGCATCAACTGAGTAGTTCAATATTTTCTACATGCAGTTTCGAAACTAGTTTTTAATACGTAAACTAGAGCGGTGAATATGCTGTTTCGTCGCATAAATCAGTGGTGGGCAGTCCAATTAAAACTTTCAGAGTTTCACTCGATATTTCCGGACGATCTTTCCGTACGTGAGACCAGAAAATTTCTAACGAATTCCGATTAAACTGTATTCGTAAACTACCGTTTGTAGAAATTTTCTATAAGACTATATATTTTCCGACGCGATGTCACCCCGTTTATTCGACCAATTTCAATTGCAAAAGGGTGTCTAATTCAGTTATTCCTTGTATCTAGAACGGGAGAATATAGCGAGTTTCGACAACCCTCAAATTTATACCGAATCATTCGGATTATTGCACGGCGTCGCGGACCCTCAGCACGAATACTCCCAAAGACCACAGTCTAAAAACCGCTGCTATATAGACCGAAAACATGAATCATTATAATACCCATATCTGTCATCTGAATACTAAAATGTATATCAAACTGTATATTTTATTATTATTATTATTATTATTACAGTGTCTTCTGGTGAGCTGGTACATATCTTGCGATCTTCATTTTTTCATAATCGGAATTGCTATCCTTTATATTTACATAAAGAATAAAAAGCTCGGCGTCGGACTGCTGATTACTACGTTTATCGTATCATTAATCGTACCGGTTGTCGTCACGTTTTTGACGAAATCCGATGGAATACTTAAAGTAGTCGTTTCGTAAGTACCTAAAAAAAAAACTGGTGCAAATATTATAAACACGCTTAGAATTTAATGACGATTAAAGGAGGTTGTACAAATTATTTTATAGAACATCTTTAATTCACGTGATTACACCTGTTCTTGTACATTATTGTCATTAATTGTCAGTACTTTAAACAATTCACTTAAAAATGTTTATAGTGAATAAACGCGTCAGTATGGGCGAAATAAACACACTATGCAAGTGCAGATAAATTGTAACTTTATAAATTTTAGGTTTGAATACCGAATATAGTTGGTATTTTTATAACGTGTAATTTTTTTTTTTTTAACTAGGTACCTATACTACTAATATAACTACTGTTTAATAATTTCTGAGAAAATCGCAAATCTATACATGAAACATAATAATTATTACCCTATATAATGTATATATTTATTCTGAAACATTTCAAATTAGATCACTTTTAATTTAGCTTAAGTTACAGTATCTTACAATTAAAATAACAGTAACCATTTCAAAAGCAGTTAGTAAGTGTCAAAACTGGTACACATTGTTTGATTTACAAAAACAAATGGTATTACGATTACGCAATAATTTCAAATTATATGATACACACACGTCACACACACACACACACACACACACACACACACACACACATACGGATTATATTATGTATTATACGATATAAAAATAAAGAGAACGTCATAATTGATACTGCGGTGTTTAATTAACGAAAAATACGTTAATCAAATTAAAATAGTTACTGGAAATTTGTTTCGTCACATATTATTAAATAACGAAAATATTTCTAATTTCAGGTTCATGGAAGACCCTAGAAGCTCTGCAATGTTTAATAAATCATACAGACCAAGTTATATGAGAGCCACTCCTTTTTTTGTCGGTTTCGGGTGTAACCTCATAATAGAGAAATTAAGAGAAAAAAAATTTAAATTTTCAGAAGTATTATACTAGTTTGAAAATTAACCAATACGTATTGTTGAATGAGATCTGTATAGATTAATTTTTAATTTCTAGGCGACGGTTTACGGTGGAACATTCATTGTCGTTCTGTTTACTGTGTGGCTTCAGTTATATGGAGGTGTATTTTATAGGAGAGGTAGACCTTACTATCCGATAGAACAAGCTTTGTATTCATCTATGGCCCATTTGACTTGGACAGGATTAGGAGCTTGGATTATGATTGTTAACTTTACAACTGGTTATGGTATGTTTAATTTTAATCGCTGCATAACGTATCTACGATATATTTCTAATGTTTGCGGATTAACGTTCCGTGGCTATTACATAATATACTGATTACAATTTACAGGTGTATTAATGAAAGTATTTAGCAATAGATTATTGGTGATTTTGGGTAGACTTTCATATTCCGTTTTCTTGGTGAATCTCGTTGTAATGATGATATCGCAGAGTGGAGTTAGAACGAATTCGTCTAGTTCGGCGAAAACACTGGTAATGTATGCCATTATACACTTTTAAATTGAAAATCGTGTCTAAATTTAAAATAATGGTCATTTCTTCATTTCTCGACTACTATACTATACTGTATGATAGAGGTACCGTATGTCGTGTCAAAAACCGATATATTTTAATGAAATTTTCAACAATGTTAACTCTACGCTACATTACTACTATTCTTTGCCGTTCATATCTAAGCATTTCGGTGTACCGAGAAAGAAGCTTAGTGATTACGTCATAATTTTCTCTCGCTACCTCCTGTAGCCAACCTACAGTGACGTTATTGTGAAGCTCCTGTTCAGCATCGTGGCGTTTTCCACCGGAAAATTTCTTCAACTGTCCGAACAAGTTATAAGGTGTGGTGGACTGTGGGAGGAAAATACCGAGATTTAGAAATTTCGAGGTCACAGTCAGAACATCTTGCGACTTTGCGAGAAGAAATTCTCAGGTGGAAAACGCTGCTATACGAGGTTGAGCCGCGAGACGACGTCGCACAGAAGGTTGCGGAAGAAAACTATGACGTCACAAATTACTAAGCTATTCTTTCACGGTACACACAATATTTATACGTTTGAACATGCGATTATAAATATACAGAAAAAAATAGTAATGTAAATTTCGTTCGAATATATCGCTTTTTGCAGAGTAGTAGGTACACTACGCACTGCAGCAGCCAGCAGTCTATATAATAGCCTTATTGGAATCCTTATTTTTCCGACATTCCCGTATACATTTCTCGTATATAAATACAATAAACCTTGTATCTACACAATCGCATATAATATTAATATTTATTTTTATATTTTTTTCTTGTCAGCTCGACGCGTGGATATACGATTCGTTTAAAACGTATTTGATGGCCGCAATATTACATTTGGTTGTCGAAGCGCCGTTCGGGAATATGATCAGAATAATTTTTGGACGAGCACCCAAGAAAAATCTGTCGGACGCGAGTGAAATACCGATTGAAAAAATCGAAAAGGCAGTACCTTCGAAAAACGAACGGAGCAACGGAAAGCTGGAGGGACAAATCCCGTAAACGACGAACTATTCATAAAAGCTAAAACTCAATATTATGTAGATGCGTGTAAAATTGTAAAATTTAATTCCGGTATACTCGCAGATCGACTAGAAAAAAAAATTGATCATTTGGTGCCATTTTGTGTTTTTTTAACGGCTAATTTATTATAAACCGCACTTGACTATCTCCCGAATATTTTCCACGGGACGCCACCATAAACCTATATAATATTAACTCGCATATGTCAATAGTTAATATAATACCTATGTCTATGGCCGCCACTACTGGAACTTTCGATTATAATGCGATAATATTATCCAAATAAAATTCGAAAATTTATCTCTTGTATATTTTTCGTATCAGTATAGGCGCTCAGTTAAAAACTATTTTCATCATAAGACGCATTATAACACGGTTTTTTTTCGAATATTATACACGATATAACCACGAAAAGAAAAAAACTGAATATTTGAAAAAAAAAATGTATATTTTATTTATAAATGTATTTTTATGTATCATACGATGAACTGAATAAGTTATTTTATTTTATTTTTTGTACAAAATAAATTATTTACAAAAACGTATACTCGTGTTGTTTCCTGCAAATAATATAGTGCGATCGGAATATGTAGGAACACTATGAAAACGCGTATAATTATTATTGTAAAATATTATTATATGACGCCTTTTCGCGTTGAATCTACAAGAAAAAAAAAGAAATTCCGCCAAATTTTCGAACGACCTAATATTCACTAGTTAAATTACCCGCGGCTTCGCCCGTGAACAGCGTTAAACTTATATATTAGCTGTTGTCTGGTACCTCCGGCGTTGTCCACAGATTAAGGATGCTTACCGATACACAAATAATCCCAGGTAGGTGTACATACAGGAATAATTGTTGTTTCGATTGTGTTTAAACCGTTTTTAGAATATTACCGCATATGGCGTAGCTCTCGGCTCCAACGTGTTTTTAACGCGACCAAATCGTACTGAGAAAAATAATTCTACAACGAGACACCACAATGTCTTTATTCAATCGATGTAAAGAAAATAATATAATGGAAATCGTTACGGCCTATATTTCAGGAACAAAATTAGACGGAAGCGGTCAATCGCAGGAAATTGCAGGGTGACATCAATTTTCTCCTCCTCGCTTGATACGCTCTACCCACTTTCGTTTTCTTGAGACGCGTTTTGCGCGCACGTGTTAAAATCGTTAACATTTTCGGCAATGGCGTCATTTCAGTTCTCGAAAGGGGCAGGCAAAAGATCTAACCATTTATAAATAATGGTAAAATAAATAATAAATAATGTGAGTTGCGGGTAAAGTGGAAATTTGATAACTATTGACTTACTTAATACTATTAGCTTGGTTACAGACAGGATAATACAAATGAAGTGTTGGGTTTGAGTATACTCATTTTTTCCGCTTATATCGATACAATTCAGTATTATTTTCAAACAATACACAAGTATTATATTACATTAAATCATTCGAGAAATTGATAATGAATTATGATTTTGGTTCACTACGATTGAATAAAAAATTAATTAAAGTAAAGTACAATATTATAAATGAATTATGAATAATGATTTTGAGGTGATATTGGTTTATTATATATAAAATTACGAATTTCAAAGGAAAAGTATTTTAGCATAGTAAATACATATAATTATTGGTAGGTACTATAAATATTATAAAGTATTTAATACGGACATAAGGTTTACGTCTATGTTCATGATTTGCCTATATAATTCCCCCGTATATTGTCTATTATATTATATTATTATAGTGCCCCTCCCACCCGGATTCGCACGGGTTATGACAATTGAGACGTTAATTATTTACATACAAATTTATTATTTATGTTTTAACTGTCTGTCAAGACAGTTTACTATAATGTGTTTTGGCCTCATTATCTTCATCAACTAAGAGAACAACAACTTCATTAGTTAAAGGAGCACCCTATAAATACCCCTTGTATACGTTCGTTTAACAGTATTCGGTCTGCATGGATTATAAGTTGCGATTCATTCATTTGATACTCGTTTTCAAAATTTTACTTGAAACTATGAACGTAACAATTATTATTATTGCCATGCAAATCAAAGGTGAGTCAGGCTTACGGGCCCCTTTTTACTTTCTGCGAATAAAAATTTTTGACTCGTAATAAATGTACCTAGACGAATAATTTATTATTAATTAAACAATATAATATTTACACGATATATTATACTCGTATATTGTGTGTTTTACACGAAAAATAAATATATCCGATGGCGATTTGCTGTTAACCTTCGCGCAAGTACTTTATATATATATATATATGTAAAACAAAAACTGGTCATCCCTCGTCGTCGTGTATAAACCACTATTTTTTGTACCGCAGCCGTGCGTACTTCCGCGCGCGGCTGTCGCGCAGGTACCAGAGCCGAGCGAGTCTGTCGCACAATAACGGTCGGTCAGTCTCATACCATACTCTCTCTAGACACTGGCGGAGTCGGTGTGGCGTGTGCAGTGTGATTTTCCCACAACGATATTACAATAATAACAATAATCGGCGGCCTTCGTAATAATATTATTATGTCTCCGCCGGTCGTGTGGGCTTTAGCGTTGTTGGCCGCTGCTGGGTTTTCCGCAGCCCTCCCGGGGATTTCGGAACCACCGACGGCGGCGGCCGGTTTCCCCGATTTGTGGGTTTCGGACGCGTTCTACCGGGCGCTGGCCAATTTCACCGTGCGGGACGTCGGGAACACCGCTTGCCACAAACAGACGGACACGTACGAGAGACACTTACGAAATTACACCAGTTGGGCCGTCAGGAGTGAGTACCTGTACTTGTACCTATTATTGTTGTTGTTATTGTAGTCTAGTCAATACGTACCAACGTGTGCTCAGATGCTGGCGGTTAGGTTAAATACAATACCTAATTTGTCTCGTAATATCCGCGTAGACCAGGGGTGGCCAAACTACGGTCTATACTCCAAAATTCGGGCCCGTGGGAGCCAGCATACAGTTGAATACATAAGCGGTATTTTAATTCGCAGATTGTCCTTATAATAATAATTTTCTGATGTACGTATTCAATTGGTTTTGTGAAATCACTGTCCAATTTTGGAAATTTTCAGTCTTTTAATTCTTGTTCCATTGATTTTTTTGCTCCGCTCGTAGGTTTTACTCATTTTATCGTACAACATAATTATATAATTATGTAATATTGTAAACAACAGTTTCTTAAAATTAAAATTAAATTCAAGTATGTTTTTGAATTATTGAAAGAAATAGTATAATTGTTTAAGAATTGTTTATATTAGTACATTGTTTTACTTCGGGCCCCCTAAGCGCGTGGGCCCGGATGCGACCGCACCCTCTGATCCCACTTGGTTACGCCACTGGTCTTCTATATGGGACTATATATATTTATTGAATATAATAATTTTGCACGTTAGCGTTAAAAATTTAAAAACGATCGGTGGGGACTGAAGGGGCGGGGGAAAGGGTGTTGCTATATTGAGGGTGAAATACACTTGGGCATGAATAGTTTTAGAGCTTTGTCTTCGTCGTTTATCAGCAGGGCCGGCACCAGACATTTTTTTCTGAATGGGAGAAGGGAGGGGCAGGATCATAGAAAGTTTTTCGGCAAATGCCTGTACTAAAGACATTTAGTCAAATCGTATAAATTACCGATATAGGTAGAGGCGTGTAGAGAAAAATGGAAGTTTTAAATAATAATAATAATAATAATAATAATAATAATAATAATAATAATAATAATAATAATAATAATAATAATAATAATAATAATAATAATAATAATAATAATAATAATAATAATAATAATAATAATAATAATAATAATAATAATAATAATAATAATAATAATAATAATAATAATAATAATAATAATAATAATAATAATAATAATAATAATAATTATAATAATAATAATAAAATTGCGTAATAGACTTACACGAAAAACTAATTAAACGAAATGTTAAATCTTAAAAAAATATAATTTTTTTCTATTACAGTCCGCGGTAAAAATATGTATGACGCATTGTTTCAAAGGAATTTCTTCATAACATTACGCGTGCATCCACTTTATTTGCAGTTAGGTCCTTTTCATAATCTGCAGCGTGTTTTCGGCGAATTACTGAAAATATGATCTACATTTTCTCCGAGAAAACTGGATTTTGTAGTATGATTTTTTTAAAAATGATTATTATTATTTTTTAAAATTACGATGATCCATTTGAAGGGAAGGAGGATGGATGTGAACGTATACAAAAACTATATCCTGCGTCCCAGAACGAATCTCTGTAATTACGCGGATCGTATTACAAGACGGATGGCGCAGTTACAATTAAACGGAATCAGTCGTGTATACTTATAGATAAAATATTATCAAGGAAAAAAACTTGCAGTTAGGACCTTGATTTTTTTTTTTTTTTGGCCCCACAATTACTGTTTGTCGATATATCTTATATACTTATAGACTTAAGGAGATTGGAAAGCGGGCATTTTCTCTCTTCGTCTTACGCACACACGAAACATAGCAAAATAGACGTTCCCTACTTCCAACGTACCCATAGGCGGATCTACGGGGTGTCCTGGGTGTGCCAAGGCACACTCTAAAGTAAAAAAAAAATATATTATACAATAGGTTATAGTATTGGTTAGTAAACAAGTGTTGGATACTTCAAATATTTTGACTTTAGTGTATGGATGAAAATTATGAGCTAAAAATAACGCATAAAACGGGTGAATTTGTTTATAGTCTCACCTCTGTATTATAAAAAAATAACTACAAAAAAGGCCGGTCACACTCAAACGTATAAATCTTGGTTCACCTATGAGCGTACCGATCTATCAAGTGATGCGATAGGGATTTTGAAAAGAGATTTAAATCCATCGTGAATTTGATTATAGAACGATTTTCTCACTTTTTTCATTTTTTTTTAATCTTAAGACCTTCAAAAATTGATTATTAGCAATTTTTTTTTATTTTAAATTGGTTCAATTAATTTTTTAAGGATTTATGAAAAAAGAATTAGAAATGTGGGAAAGTCGATTTTAAGTAGACTTAACGACCAATTCAAATCTGTTTTCAAATTTCTTATCGCACCACTAGGTCGATCGGTACGTTGGAAAGAGTAGACGTCTATTTCGCTATATTTCGTGTGTGTAAGATAAAGAGAGAAAAATGCCCACTTTTAAATCCCCCTAATACTGATGGTTTTCTTGTTAACATCTTCAAAATGCTTTAATACTCTATTTGTCTTTAATGCGATTACAAATAACTGTTGTTCTGATGAACGACCGTTGTTCGAAGATTGTAAAAAAAACCTTTACCGTTCTAATATTATAATATTATATCGCGAGAACATCAAAACATTAGATTTTTATGTGCACATATCGTGAACAGTTTCGGGAATCCGCATCGAAGCAAGGGGAAAAAAATGTTTTTAAGCTTTCGGTACATGACTTATAATATTAAATATATTTTTTATTTTAATGCGATTTAAATTAATTTTACGATTGTTTTTAATGAAAAAAAACCGAATTAATTTTATTCTACCGAATATTTTTTTATTGCTATTACGAGTATTATTTTCCACATTCAATACATACGATTTAAATAAGGAAATATGTTTGATATTATATATGACTAACGTCGTGTGGTATATCTTGTTGGAAAAAAGTGGTCATTTTTTTTATTTTCAAAATAGACCCTTAATTTTTTCGTCGTTAATCCGAGCCTGATTATAGTTAGGTGTTATTCTAATTTTTGACTGTTCCGAAAAGTGTTAATTGAAAAAAAAAAGAAGAAGAAACACATCGCTGTGTATGCATTACTGTTTTTGGTATGATAAAAATTTTGTTCGATTAATGCAGTAGAAACCGCGTTTATAACGACACCGGTTGTAGCGACAAACCGGATTTATTGTCTTGAAATCGAAGGTCCCGCGGCACAACTTCTATATTGTATAATATGTATACGTTAATTTGTATCTGTTATTATGACGTCTACATAATGGCCACACCGCGAATGTTATAATTTATTATATCGTTTACTTTTGGTGAATATGGAAAAATCTTAGATTTATACAATGACTCATCGACATTATCGTACAATTTCATCGAGTGTAGTTTTATGGTTTTTTCTAAACGTATGCGTATTCATTATCCATCATCTCTCATGTTCTTATTGGTGTAGCGGTAAGAACAGTAGCAAATATAATATGTCTCTAAATAATATAAATTCAAGTAGAAATTTTGAAGAAAAAAAATACCATTTTGTAAAAAGAAAAAAAAAACGTGTCACAAATTAAAATATCCTTTTTTTAATGATTACGATGTAATATATGCCATAAATATGTATAATACAGAATGTATTACAATTATGTATTTTACTCTTTGATTTTTAATAATATTAGTGCAGTTGCGATAATAATAATTATACACAATAAATACGCCAAACATTTTTTTTTTAAATTTTGATTATAAAGACTATCGGTTATTATGTTCAACTGTTTTGCTGGTCCCTTCAAAGTCCATTGTAAAATGGTTTCTACTAGCTTCTTTTAATAACATTTTATTTAGGAATTTATTAACGACAAAAATTAAACGCGCCCCTTACTTATATACAATTATATAATGCACGTCCATACATTGAACATTTTATTGTTTACTTTATAGATGCGCAATAAAACTATTAGTTCGATATAAATTATCTATTACGATCACTATAAGTATATATAATATAAATGTTAACCAGTTATAAAAAAAATTGTATTTAATTTATTTATTAATTTATAATATTGTTGACGTAAGTATATTTTGCCATTAGTAACTGCCATCGCGTACCTATATTAATATTTTACAAACAAGTGTATCGTTGAATAAACATTTTTCTTGTGTATATATATATATATATATATATATATATTATATTAAAAATGTATACGGGACTAATGTTCTATTACGTGATACGTACAATAAACATATAGTCAACAATAATTATAAAGAGTTAAATTGATATGTATATTATATAGAGTTTAAACTAATTGTGTCGTGGAGGGGTTTTTTTATGAACCACGGCTCCGTTTTTTTTCCGGAGTTTAAACATTTTATACTAATAATTTAATAATTGATACGAATCAATCTGTTATTAGATAAAAATATAATAAACTAAACAAGTATTCCCATATAACGATATAAGAACTTTGTGATAACTGATTTGACATTACCTCCTCATCGTTACTGCAACTGATTGTTAATACTATGGTTTAACTGCAGTTTTGAACATGCGTTTATATAAATTATGTAATTGTATAGAATTTATTTTTATTTTTTGTTGTTGTTGTACACCTTGAAATATTTAATAAAATGTGATATTTAAACACGAATTCCGTTTGTGCATGCGGAAAAGAAAGGTTAAACTTAACTAACACAAATCGGAAACGTCATATAAAAACGTGTCCAGGTCTTAAAAATAAAAAGATGCAATCTCGATATATCACTTTTTTTTTAATGAAATCACCAAAAACCACGAAAAAGGGCGATTCAGTTACATTGATTAATTAATTATCACATTGAATTTACGTTAACGCAGCCGAAACTAGTTATGCTTGCGACTTAGAATTTGTGACTTAGAATTAATTTTGTATTTTAAACGTAATTTATCGAACTCGTACGTTTGCGAATCAGTAGTAGCCTGCAGTCTTTGGGTCCTTTCTTTCAGTTCTCGTTCAGTTTTCGAATTTTTCACGGTCGCGCGATTTCTTAGGAATTGTTTAACATTAGTTATGCTCTATGAGCGTCATCGAGAGAGAAATGAGTTTCCGATTACGGTTTTTGAAGAAGCGCTTGCAGAGGGAACCGGCGGAAGGAAAATACTGCGCGATCATTGTAATAATAGATAATTCTAATTTTTACCAATATATTATATTACAGACACTATGCTACTAAACTATCTAACTATGAAAAGTAAGGTGAAACTAGTTCCAGCGTTGAGGGTCTTGGTTAATTCTAGTTTTAACCAGTCAAAACCGATTTTTTTAATCTAGAGTTTTGACGGGTTTCGGGTTTTATACGTAGGTATTCTAAACGCGATCCTACACAATTTTAATAAAAAAACTAATTCGTACGTGCTCGTGCCAGTATACAAATTAATAATTATTACATATACTATTAAATATAATATTTAAGTATCTAGTCAGTACAAGGTTAATAAAATAAAATATTTTATTAAAAAACTTCGACGACCGGAATCGATCGTATTTTTTCCGCAATTCGTTTAACTTAATATTGTTAATAAATATTTTGTTTTCCTCCTATAATCCTCTTTTTTTTCATTTGTACAAAAATAAAAAAAATAAATATTGAATTATTTTAATAGTAAAAAGTTAATAATTAAAACGTTAATTAAAAATAATAATAATTAAACGTTTTTTAATTTTAAGCAGAGTCAAAATATCTCTCAAAAGATCTTACAACAAACTCGTCAACTGGTCGGAGTTAATGAAATATACCTGTATTTTTTCAAGGTTTAAAGTAGCTATGAACTTACGCTTCGCCTAAATTATACATTTGAATAACAACTATATCTACGTACCTACTGTTACTGTCATTGGATTTGTTTTTGGAAAAAAATATCGAATTTTCTTTCTTTTTGGTTCTACTCGTTTAAAAAAAAATTTTATTTACAAACAAATTTACCGGCTTAAAACATTAAATAGTCACATTTTAAAAATATTGAAAATACTGCGGGACAACACTATTCAATATTTAATTTTTCAATATGAAAAATAAATTAACAGCGGTAACATTTAACATACAGTGTTAATTACATTTTCTGCTTTCCATCGCCCGGAGCAAAAACATTTGATTTCACATTTTTGGAAGTATGCGCACTCGGAAACATGTCGCAATAATTGTCCAACAGATGTTAAACTTAACCTTAGGTTAAACGTCTGCACGTTTTTGGAGACTATCCTTGAAATTTTTATGACTCACAACTTTGACAAATGTTAAACATTACAGAACATTGAACACTTATACACATGCTTACAAACTTATAGATATACATCATACATGCTGTGTAGGTAATGGCCTTCGAAATTATCGGTTTAAAAAAAAATTTATTAGAAACCGAACGTGTTGAATTCATTAAATTAACTGGAGGATTACAGTTTCCGAAAATCATTCTCGATTTCATTTATTGTTATTCACTTATTCTTTTAATTCACTATAGTAGTGTAGTTACCTATAGCCTATATATTCGCAATAGACTTTGAAAGTCGCGACTTCCGCAGTATTTTTCCTACGGTACTATATAATAATAAGAGCTGTAATCGTATATGATTCATTTTTCGTTCCTTTTCCCATACGCCCCAGTTCTAAAAATATATCAAAAAAATTCGCTATTAATTTGATTTTAATCGAAAGAAAATAATTTAAATGTTTTAATAATAATAATAATTATTATTATACATATAGGCGACACCCGATAATAATTTGCAAAATGCTCCCTACACCCCTCCACTCCATCCCATAAAACTAGCCATAACATTGCTAGTTAATTGTAATTAATCTCTCATAATGTCCTGGTAGACCAACTGAATTTTCACCCCCTCCCTTAAATACAACTTATACGTGTCCGTACAGTTAAAGGTCGATAAATATCTATAAATTCAGATCGTTAAATTTATGTAATAATTAATTATTATGGGGATTTGTTATAATATTTGCTTATGAATAAAAATGGCATTATAAACAGGTTTATAAAACCAGTAAAAGCAGATTTTATTATTATTCTTATTTTTATTTAAACGCTTGATAACAACGATAATGTGTGCAGATGATTGTCATAAACCTGCACGTTCTATATGATTTTATGACAATTAAATTCTATCCTACAAAACAGTATGTTCTGGCTGTTTCTTTACGGAAATGAATGATATCGTTAATACGCGCTAATATGTTACCTACCTACCTACTATTTGCTAAACATATTAATGTGCGGGGTATACAGTTTATGTACTTATAGCCGTCAAGGTGTTCCAGATTCTCCATTAAACTTTTTGTATACGTGTGGAAAAAATCGGTTTTGATGTAGGTAATCGTATTTGATTGATCGGAATTCTACAATTAGGTACCTATACGCAATACGTCCTAATGATTTAAATTGTTATGAGGAAACATAAAGGTGTTTAAAATTCTATAAGTACTCGAAAAAAAAAAAAATTTAAAAATGTGTGAAACAAGCACGTTTCGAGCGTGATAGAAAACGCAATTACATAATATAATACTTGGCTTATACATGGAATTAATATTTAGTAAAAATATTATATTTTCACACTTCGGTGAATAATAATTTAGATTTCTCGATCGGAACGATAATAATCGTGTTTGTAGTGCACCGGGAAAAAACGGATACGTTACTCGCATTGTTAAACACTTTACACCGATTTAAAAGAATCGTACAATATTTTATGGATACGTTGTTTGAATTTCTTTTTTCTTTTTTTAGTGGCAGAATCGTGGGTTCGACATCCCACTGGTATATTAACTGGCCATCGATTTCAACTTGGTGCATATGACGAATGTGTTCAAGTAGAGTATCCAGTAAGAGGACAGTATTGTATATCGGAAATTAAACTAATGCCGCCAACAGGAAAAGATTTCAGTTTCAACAGGACAGAAGATCTAGACGACTTTGGCAACAATCATGCGTGGCATACAATACTCGGGGTACTATACCACTACTGTATAATACGTTCTTTTTTTCTTTAGAAATATGTCAATAAAAACAGACTATATGCATATACATAAATCATAAAATAATGTTAAACAAAATGTTACACATTCAATTTGTATACGCGTATATCACGTGGTATATTACATAGGTAATACGATTGAAAAATAAGTGTAATAATACAACATTATTATCGATAATTACTTAATAATTTAAATTATTAATTTACTATATAATTGACCGCGTATAATTTGGTAAATATTAAAATGCATATATTTTCGATACGTATTATCATTAAACTCGGTATAAAATGTATACACGAGACTTTTAAAATTAATTTTATTAAAAGACGTGAAGTATAAATTATATTATAACGTATTCGATTTGCTGAAAAAAAATAGATATACATACCTAAATCCGATAAAACAACAAACCGGTTTAATTATTACTTTTAACGATTGGACGGATACATTCGACAGAACAGAATTATTACAAAGCGAACGGCACCTATTATTATTGTTAATATTACGTTGTTTCAGTGGGCTGGTTACGAAGACCAAGCTCCGCGGAATATCTTAAAAATTGGAATATGCATACCGGATTCGTGTACAGCGCTAGATCTACAAACGTCATTGCAAAGACAACTGGAAAAGGTGTTTAATCCGGAACAGGCCAGAGTCGCGGTTAAAGTGGACCCGATACTGTGCACCGTCAGAGGAGACACATATCCTTTTGACACGTCGTTCTACGTGACAAGGTACATACACAGAATAAGTCCAGTGCTTATGGGACGTTCCTTTTAAAAAGGAATTAGTTCACGTTCTTTTTGACAATAAGGGACTAAATCGTTCTGTAGGCTCGAAAAACTAATTCCTTCCTTCGTTCTTAAAAAGGACATTTTTCGTTCCTCAAAAAATTTTAAGTTTTTGAAAATATGCAGGACCAAAAAAAAAAAAATCAAACACACTTTTAATAATAATAAATAATATTATACCGAAGCTCCGCTCAGAATTGTTTTAATATCGAATGCAATGATTTATCGCATTGCTTTCAAATTTATAATAATAACAAAACTGTTAAATCTTTATCCAAGTATAATGATCACTTGAGCGACACCCACAATACCCCGCGTCACGCTACCTTTTTTTTTTGAAATTGAAGAATTACATAACTTATATTCGCGTGACGACAAAGTACGTGATTAATTATTTTATCACAATTCATACTAGTACAATATGTTCATGGAAGTGAAAAAAAAATTTTTTTTTGATATATCCACAGTATCTACCTATAAAATTATATGATTACCTAATAAATTGGTAAACACAAAAACATTGAATTTTAAATTGTATTTTGTGGGCATTAATTTTTTATATGGTATAAAACGTGAAAAACTAGTTAATATAGTGTCCTTGGTCTTACTCGTTTAACACGCATAAATGCGATATATATAACAAATGTATTTCCTTCCCGGTTAAACGAAATGTACGGTAAACACAGTGTTTTAGTAGGGCTCTATCACTATAGTCTATTACACTCAAAAGCTGCAAGCATTTAGAATGTAAAATATTGAGTACCGCCCACCAAACTCCACGCGTATAATACGCGTGATTGTGCCACTTCAGAACTACACTTACTGTCTTTATAATGACGTTTTGCCGAAAATATAAAATAGACGGAATAAATATTTCAAAAATGCGTTGTGGTCACTTCGTTATTTTTAATATAGAACTCTTACAGACACTATAATATTATAATGTTACTTTTTTTGAACATTGATCGTAACACGAGTAAATAAGTTTTTATACTCTACCATATTAATAAAATAATAATTATATACGTATAATCGATAATAATATATAAATATTGTTTATACGTAATCAAGTATTAATATTTAAATTAAATTGTAAAAAAAAAATACATTCAGATATAACGATTTTCAACTATTTTTTTTCCATTTAAATATCTACATAATACATAATAAATATTAACGTTACACGTGAATTTACATATACTATATGATAGACCTATATGTTTACAATTCATTCGATATTTTATTTTTTTATTGATTTTAGTGGATTTTTATTGTTGCTGGTTTTGATTGGTACTGCTGTGACACTACATCATTTTGTACAATTGACAGTCCAAAAAAATACAAAAGAAGTCAGTAAGTATTAAATATGTCTTTTATTATGTGTCAATAAAATAATGTAAAAAAATACATTTATTTTTATTTTTTATTTTGTAGATCAAAAGTATAATTCAATCATCGGTTCGTTTTCGTTCATCAAGTCAACGTTAGAATTGATAAAATACGATAAAAACAACGAACTAAACATGTTGAATGGATTTAAATTCATAGTAATGATGTTCGTTTTACTCGGTCATAGATTTATGTATTTAGCCGGAAGTCCTCTAAGTCATCCTAAAGAGTTTGAAAAGGTAAGTTAATAAAAGAAAAAGAGAAAAGAGAAATCTTAATAAATTTTGTGTTCTATGATATAGACACGTGTACGAGTAATTTACCAGCGTATTTGTCAATATAATTGTATTAGGTATAAGTATACTGCTTGCACTTATTTAGCGAATTATTATTGCCGAACCGATTCCGCCATAATCTGTGTAGGATGTGAGGTACCTCTATATATTCATTTTTTTTCCACTCGGCTACCACGACGTTGTTAGCATTGTAATAATTTTAAATCGATGAATTATTCAGGAAACGATTTTCAGCTGAGCTTCGTTTTGCTAACGTGTTATTGGTACGTGTTTTCGTAACACAGATTTTGGATAAAGATAAAATCATCGGATAATTAGTAAATATATATATATATATTACATTATTACACGATATTTCATGATTATATTTGATAAAATAGCCAGAAAAATGCTTAGGTACCTAGTACGTCTACAATGAAACACACAAAAAATGAAACGGGTTGTGTAAAGATTTAAAAATGACTATTATTACGTAAAAAAAATGTTTTGGGGGGAGGAGAGGGTTATAAACATCAGGCAAGTAATACGGAGGAATAATAAAAACAAGAAAATATAAAACGTATAGGAGAAAACATTGCGCTGGAAAATAAAATTAAGGAAATCGCTACACGGAAAGAAAATATTGTGTGCGAAAACGTTAAGTGTTGTTATAATTTTTCTTATTTTTCGTCATTAGATATACATACTCGTATATATATACGTATACACATTAAATTCGTATTTTATTTTATACAAATGTTTTATTGCCCGTATCGACGAAGGTGACAAATTTCATTTTTATTCGATATTTTATAATATCCAACCGCATTAAGCCATATTTACAAAATAAAATACAAATTCATTATAATAATTGATTTTTTAAACGGGTACCTTTCCAGTTTTTTTATCGCCACGCATTGTCGCAACTACACATTACGGGATTAGTGTGTGAGCTTCGTTTCGGCGCCTAACTTTGTTGATGAATAAATTTAATAATGTTATTAAATTATTAAATTTAAAATTTCTTACTATAATATGCTATTAAAGATAGTTTTATATTTGAGGTTAAACTCCTTAGACAAATCGTGGTTGCGCGCACTTACGCCGCTGGTTATTGATTAAGTAAATTTCATGATTAATCTTGAATAATGTGCAATAAAATAATTATATTATTATTAATTATTAAAGCATTTTAACTATTTTAACATTTTATTATGAAATCAAATACTTATCATACACTAAAACTTTCGGGGGTCGATTCGAGGGGGCCTAAATTAATTTTGGAGGGCCGGGGGCTGGCGTGCAATGCACACCTTGCACACCCGGTAGTTGCGGCATAAATTCCCACATAATATATTTTCCCGCGTGTTATTCAGGTATTCTTGAATTTTTAAATTCCAACTAAATATTTTCCTCGATTTTCAATTCCTGTCCCGTCCCGTCCACCCGAAAATTTTATTCTTTTCTAAATATTTTCCTCGATTTTCAATTCCTGTCCCGTCCCGTCCACCCGAAAATTTTATTCTTTGTTGTTATTTTAAATTATTCCTAACAAAAATGTTCCTAGATATTACAGTTCCTGACGAATATTTTCCCGATTATTACTATTACTCGTAATCATTTATCTCTTATTATTCTCGATGACTACAGAAACACAGTCTTTTAACTGCTTACACGACACTGTTTTAACTCGCTAAAACGTCTAAAACGTATTATTTTATTCTACGATCGAAATAATAAAGTCCTTTTATTTATTTTATTTTTACTATTTAATTATTCTATAAAATCGTTCGAAATGATATTAATAAAATAGGAAACGTTTATTCATTTTTTTCCTATTTACATACTGTCAATATAAAATTATTATTATTC
Source organism: Slavum lentiscoides (assembly GCA_032441835.1). NCBI lineage: Eukaryota > Metazoa > Arthropoda > Insecta > Hemiptera > Aphididae > Slavum > Slavum lentiscoides. Next base: position 5,592,610 of record CM063713.1, read on the forward strand.
GTAATTACAGATTTACCTTTACGGACCAGATATTTTATTGACTTCTATGAACCTAGTTGATCCGTTTTTCTTTATGAGCGGTTTTCTTATGTACACAACAATCGCTCCGACATTCAGAAAACCAGGATCATTTTGGATCACATTTATACCGCCTATTGTCTACCGGATTGCCAGGTAAAACGCTTTTACCGGAATAAGGGCGTTACAATTAATCGTGGACAATATTACTTTAAATAAAAAAAAAAAAAACATAATAGTACTACGGGAATTCATCTTGAGCCATCGACTTTTAAATTCCTCGATTTGTTTAGAATGTTACCAGCTTATTGTGCGATGATGGCGATCACGGCTAACATTGTGCCCCATCTAGGAGACGGCCCGTTTTGGCCTCAAAAAACGTGGCACGAAGCCGAGAAATGTAAAAACTATTGGTGGACAAATATATTATTTATAAATAATTACATGGACGTTCAGTATCAAGTAATGAGTTGCAATCGTATTTTATATTTATATTAAAAAAACAAATCATTATTATCACGCGTTTCAATACTGTATATAGCGGTTCTTATACTTTTTTTAAACCACGGACCCTTTACCGATTTTCTTCATTTTTTTTTTTACAAAATATCTTATGTTATTATAACCAATATTTTAATATTTTATTTTTATTACAGTTAAAATGTATTTTACAAATTCAGCTTTTATTATATTTAATGCGAAGAATGATGTCGCATTCTAGACAACCGTTTTTGAACGTCGAGCTCTATACTCGAAAGCATCAATTGAGTAGTTCAATATTTTCTACATGTGGTTTCGAAACTCGTTTTTAATACGTAAACAAGAGAGGTGAATATGCTTTTTCGTCGCATAAATCAGTGGTGGGCAGTCCAATTAAAACTTTCAGAGTTTCACTCGATATTTCCGGACGATCTTTCCGTATGTGGGACCAGATATTTTCTAACGAATTCCGATTAAACTGTATTCGTAAACTACCGTTTGTAGACATTTTCTATAAGACTATATTTTTTCCGACGCGATGTCACCCCGTTTATTCGACGGATTTCAATTGCAAAAGGGTATCTAATTCAGTTATTCCTTGTATCTAGAACGGGAGAATATAGCGAGTTTCGACAACTCTCAAATTTATACCGAATCATTCAGATTATTGCACGGCGTCGCGGACCCTCTGCACGAATACTCCCAAAGACCACAATCTAAAAACCGCTGCTATATAGACCGAAAACATAAATCATTATAATACCCATACCTGTCATTTGAATACTAAAATGTATATCGAATTTTATATTTTATTATTATTATTATTATTATTATTATTATTATTATTATTATTATTATTATTATTATTATTATTATTATTATTATTATTATTATTATTATTACAGTGTCTTCTGGTGAGCTGGTACATATCTTGCGATCTCCATTTTTTCCTAATCGGAATTGCTATCCTTTATATTTACATAAAGAATAAAAAGCTCGGCGTCGGACTGCTGATTACAATGTTTATCGTATCATTAATCGTACCGGTCGTCGTCACGTTTTTGACGAAATCCGATGGAATACTTAAAGTAGTCGTTTCGTAAGTACCTAAAAAAAAAACTGGTGCAAATATTATAAACACGCTTAGAATTTAATGACGATTAAAGGAGGTTGTACAAATTATTTTATAGAACATCTTTAATTCACGTGATTACACCTGTTCTTGTACATTATTGTCATTAATTGTCAGTACTTTAAACAATTCACTTAAAAATGTTTATAGTGAATAAACGCGTCAGTATGGGCGAAATAAACACACTATGCAAGTGCAGATAAATTGTAACTTTATAAATTTTAGGTTTGAATACCGAATATAGTTGGTATTTTTATAACGTGTAATTTTTTTTTTTTAACTATGTACCTATACTACTAATATAACTACTGTTTAATAATTTCTGAGAAAATCGCAAATCCATACATAAAACAATAATTATTACCCTATATATATTTATTCTCAAACATTTCAAATTAGATCACTTTTAATTTAGCTTAAGTTACAGTATCTTACAATTAAAATAACAGTAACCATTTCAAAAGCAGTTAGTAAGTGTCAAAACTGGTACACATTGTTTGATTTACAAAAACAAATGGTATTACGATTACGCAATAATTTCAAATTATATGATACAAACACGTCACACACACACACACACACACACACACACACACACACACACACACACACACACACACACATTATATTATGTATTATACGATATAAAAATAAAGAGAACGTTATAATTGATACTGCGGTGTTTAGTGTTTAATCTGAGAACAAATATTTATTTTCTCATTATACGCAATATTTTCATATGGAAAATACGTTAATCAAATTAAAATAGTTACTGGAAATTTGTTTCGTCACATATTATTAAATAACGAAAATATTTCTAATTTCAGGTTCATGGAAGACCCTAGAAGCTCTGCAATGTTTAATAAATCATACAGACCAAGTTATATGAGAGCCACTCCTTTTTTTGTCGGTTTCGGGTGTAACCTCATAATAGAGAAATTAAGAGAAAAAAAATTTAAATTTTCAAAAGTATTATACTAGTTTGAAAATTAACCAATACGTATTGTTGAATGAGATCTGTATAGATTAATTTTTAATTTCTAGGCGACGGTTTACGGTGGAACATTCATTGTCGTTCTGTTTACTGTGTGGCTTCAGTTATATGGAAGTATATTTTATAAGAGAGGTAGACCTTACTATCCGATAGAACAAGCTTTGTATTCATCTATGGCCCATTTGACTTGGACAGGATTAGGAGCTTGGATTATGATTGTTAACTTTACAACTGGTTATGGTATGTTTAATTTTAATCGCTGCAAAACGTATCTACGATATATTTCTAATGTTTGCGGATTAACGTTCCGTAGCTATTACTTAATATATTGATTACAATTTACAGGTGTATTAATAAAAGTATTTAGCAATAGATTATTGGTGATTTTGGGTAGACTTTCATATTCCGTTTTCTTGGTGAATCTCGTTGTAATGATGATATCGCAGAGTGGAGTTAGAACGAATTTGTCTAGTTCGGCGAAAACACTGGTAATGTATGCCATTATACACTTTTAAATTGAAAATCGTGTCTAAATTTAAAATAATGGCCATTTCTTTATTTCTCGACTACTGTACTATACTGTATGATAGAGTTACCAGCTGTCGTGTCAAAAACCGATATATTTTAATGAAATTTTCAACAATGTTAACTCTACGCTACATTACTACTATTCTTTGCCGTTCATATCTAAGCATTTCGGTGTACCGAGCTTAGTGATTACGTCATAATTTTCTCTCGCTACCTCCTTTAGCCAACCTACAGTGACGTTATTGTGAAGCTCTTGTTCAGCATCGTGGCGTTTTCAACTGTCCGAACAAGTTATAAGGTGTGGTGGACTGTGGAAGGAAAATATCGAGATTTAGAAATTTCGAGGTCACAGTTAGGACATCTTGCGACTTCTGCTATGCAGTTGAAGAAATTCTCAGGTGGAAATCGCTGCTATACGAGGTCGCACAGAAGGTTGCGGAAGAAAACTATGACGTCACAAATTACTAAGCTATTCTTTCACGGTACACACAATATTTATACATTTGAACGTGCGATTATAAATATACAGAAAAAAATAGTAATGTAAATTTTGTTCGAATATATCGCTTTTTGCAGAGTAGTAGGTACACTACGCACTGCAGCAGCCAGCAGTCTATATAGTAGCCTTATTGGAATCCTTATTTTTCCGACATTCCCGTATACATTTCTCGTATATAAATACAATAAACCTTGTATCTACACAATCGCATATAATATTAATATTGATTTTTATATTTTTTTCTTGTCAGCTCGACGCGTGGATATACGATTCGTTTAAAACGTATTTGATGGCCGCAATATTACATTTGGTTGTCGAAGCGCCGTTCGGGAATATGGTCAGAATAATTTTTGGACGAGCACCCAAGAAAAATCTGTCGGACGCGAGTGATATACCGATTGAAAAAATCGAAAAGGCAGAAACTTCGAAAAACGAACGGAGCAACGGAAAGCTGGACGGACAAGTCCCGTAAACGACGAACTATTCATAAAAGCTAAAACTCAATATTATGTAGACGCGTAATATGCCAATAGAAAATGTTTTAAATGTATTGTACAGGTATAGTCGTAAAAGAATATACCTATTAGAAAAATAATATTCGTTATTCGGAGGTGCGGCCGAAAAAATTAGGCATCTACCTATCAAACTATAGTATGGATCAGCATCAGCGGTCCGTTATTTTTGTAAAAAAATTAAATTGTACGGTCGAGGCGCTGTTAAGGACTATATATGCGTGTAAAATTGTAAAATTTAATTCCGGTGTACTCGCAGATCGACCAGAAAAAAAAATTGATCGTTTGGTGCCATTTAGTGTTTTTTAACGGCTAATTTATTATAAACCACACTCGACTATCTCCCGGATATTTTTCACGGGACGCCACCATAAAGCTGTATATTAACTCGCATATGTCAATAGTCAATATAATATGTCTATGATCTACACTACTGGAACTTTCGATTAAAATGCGATAATATTATCCAAATAAAATTCGAAAATTTATCTCTTGTATATTTTTCGTATCAGTATAGGCGCTCAGTTAAAAACTATTTTTATTATAAGACGAATTATAACACTGTTTTTTTTTCGAATATTATACACGATATAACCACGAAAAGAAAAAAAACTGAATATTTGAAAAAATTTTATATTTTATTTATAAATGTATTTTTAAGTATCATACGATGAACTGAATGCGTTATTTTATTTTATTTTTTGTACAAAATATTTAATTTTTTTAAAATTAAATTTAACCGATTTAATCGGCCCATTTAACCATTTTCCATTTACATTTAGCTCAATACGATTTCTGCAAGGCTGGGCATTAACCAGTTAAAAGTTAAAATTAAGTTAAAACGTTAAGTTAATTTTAATTAAGTTAATTAACGCGTTACATTTATTTCTAGTTAACTTTTAACTTAATAAGTTACTTTTTTTTAACTTAACGTGTTAACTTAACTTTTTACAAAATTATCCAAGTTAAGTTAAATTTTATGCGAAGAACAATGTAAATTTCTAACTGATTTTGATTATATTCCAAGTTTTTATTTTATAATATCGATAATTTTAGTATTTTACACTATAAGTATATATAGTACATGGTAGGTACGTTATAAGTAATAACCCAAGTCGCGTAATTTATTGAGTACAGTACCTAAATATAATGATTAATGAGCAAATCCCCGATATCATATCTGAAAGCGTACAAGGCCTGTAGATTGCTAAATTCCTGGTATAAAATTTGAATAAATCTGGGTTCAAACTTTAAATATAGCAAGGTTATTAATAAAATAATTGATATTGTTTTAAATGTAAGTAGCTGCTAAGTACTACTCATTTTTTTTTTTTTTGAAATAATTACTTTTTACATTTAAGTAATTAATAAGTTATTATCTGTATGTAGGCACTATTTAAAATATGATTGAGCTTTAAGAAGTATTCGAAATACTGTATTATAAAAAACTATTAAAAAGTGTTTAAAATACTGTATTAAATACTTTTGAAAAAAGTATTCAGAATATTTCAAAAGTATCAAAAAACTACCCAAGTCTGTTATTCATTTAATGTATGGTAACTATATTAGATTATATTTAAATTATGTATTAGAGTATTAGACTATATTATTATTATTTATCATTTTTAGGAACCGTAGAAGTGTCAACAAGTAAATTGAAAGTGTGCTACTACAGCCGTAGCAAGGGCTCAAAATTTAAGAAATTAAAAAATTAATGTAATTATAATAGTATAAAAATATAATAAAAAGGGCGTGATTTTTAGTTTTACCCCGGGGCGCAATATTCAGTTCCTACGGCCCTAGTTATCTACCCTAAAATTTTGACAGCTTTCTCATTTTTTTGTTCAAAAAAAAAAAAATTCTGATTGTCATAATCACAAAATTAACTTAACTTAACTAAGTTAAGTTACTTTTTTTTTCAAAGTTAACTTTTAACTTTTAACTTAACAAAAAAATATTGGTTAACTTTTAACTTAACTTAACTTAATTATTTTAACTTAACTTAACTTAATTATTTTTAATTAACTTAACTTAACGAGTTAAAAAAAATTGTTAACTTGCCCAGCCTTGGATTTCTGTTTTACATCATTTTGATATTTTCGTTATCATGGGCACGAATTGTCCGATATATTTTTTTTTTGGTTGGGGGGAGGAAATTCATTACTTTTTCAACTATGATAAATGACTATATAGTACATATGAGATTCAAGTTTTGAAATTTCCTTTGTGACGTTAAACATGATAGAAATGACGTTTTGTGACCAGTTCTGTTCGGATTTTTTTCTGTCTTTCTCGCCGTCTTGGTCACAAAACCTTTAGCTTTTTTCATTTTTTAGGTTTTTACACTTGCCACTCACAAATTATATATACATAAAACATACGTTCTAAACGTTAAAGAACGGCTAAACAAATTCGTTTATGCCGTACGCTATACAGGTACATATACCGTCAAACGTACATCGTATATTCTTCGAATATAATAATTTAAGCACTGCCATTAGGTAACGAAAACCATGTTTATTGAAAAACATCTAGAACCGCGATAAGTTGTAACCACGAATTAATCACCTTTAAATCGTGGTTATAACATGCATACTTTTTAATTTTATTAGTAATTTAATATATTAATTAACTGTTTGCCACGCGATTTGTTATTACTCATAACTCGTTAGTCATTACTACAGATTAGGTTAGAATAACTGTTACGTTTCCATCATATCGGCCCACTGTTAGCAAGAGGGGGCAAATGCCCACCCTGCCCCCCACCAAATGACGTCACTGATTTTCGGCCGCATGATTATCGGAAAGTCAATAATGTATTTTCTCGTGTTTTTAATAAGAGTTTGTCTGTCAGTAATTCTCGCGCCACCGCACGGATATTTTTCAAACCGTGTCTAAAAAAAAAAACGATGTCCGCATAAAATTACCCTAGAAATAAAGAAACAAACCACATCTCTCGATGTTTTCAATGGTTTTTGCATGACGAGCATACACAGACGCGAAGCGAGTTATGATTTTATTCGTAGCCAGATACAGACAATTGTTGTAACACTGTCTACTAGAAATTTAGTATTAATTGTATTCTGTAGTATTACTGCCACACTCGCAGCCTTTTTTTAGCTTATGTACACTACTAAATTACTGATATCTTTCCTTTTCTTTTATTGTATCGCCAATGAACTGTTTTTATATATGTGCAAATAATAAAGAATAATAAATAAAACATGGCGCAGTCGTAAAGTGTCTACAATCAAAAGTAAAATCGACAATAATTGAAATTGGATTTACGTGGATAAAGGAAATAAAATGGAATTCAACAAGCCAAATTCGTTGAAGATGACTGGTAATCTAGCTGAAAACTTCAGAATTTTCAAACAAGAAGTGCAATTCTACTTTGATGCAACAGAATCGCACGGGAAAAAGCAATCAACGCAAGTAGCTATTCTTTTAAATTTAATTGGTGTAGAAGGATTAAAAATATATAATACGAATTTGATGTATGGTACACAGATCTGAAAAACTAATAAAAAAAAATTGCAATATTGTGTGAATGAAGTAAGATTTATGGGCCTAAATTTCAATAATCAAGGAATGAGTCCAGATGTAGAAAGAATAGAAGTAATTAAGAATTTAAAAAAACCCAGTTGTAAAAAAGAGTTACAACAAGTATTAGGAATAGTTAATTTTGTACGCCAATTTATACCTAATATGTCAGAATTAATTGGGCCAGTGAGAGAGCTACTTAAAAAAGATGCAGTGTGGAATTGGACTGATGAGCATACAAAAATAATGGAGAGAATTAAGAACTTGATAAGTGAAAAAACATTATTAGTGCATTTTGATGTGAGAAAAGCTGTACAAATTCAATGTGATGCCTCTAAGGATGCCATTGCTTGTTGCCTGCTTCAATCCAATGAGCCGGTGTGGTTTGCATCAAGAGCGTTAACAGAAACTGAACAAAATTATGCAATAATAGAGAAAGAATTATTAGCTATAACGTTCGCTGTAAAAAAATTTCACTATTATATATTTGGTCATAAGGATGTAAAGATTTATACAGATCACCAGCCACTAGTGGCTATAGTAAATAAAAATATAGATAAAATAGAGAACAACAGGTTAAAAGATTGAAATTAAAGTTGATAAATTATAATTTTACATTGAATATCTACCTGGAAAATATATGTATATAGCGGATTTGTTAACGAGAAATATTATTAAAAAGAGTGAAGAAGATGATGAATCAATGTTAGATGTAATACATGTTGTTAAAATAGCTGAAATAAAATACAGTAAGGAGAGGCTAGAGGAGTTAATATTAGAGACTAAAGAAGATAAGGTGTTAAAAAGAGTAAAGGAATTTTATGATAAAGGGTGGCCAAAAAAGTTAAAAGAAGTTGGTGAAATCAATCATTATTTTAAAATTAGAAATGACATAGTTGTGGAGAACGAATTGGTTTATTTTGAGAATAGGGTGGTCATACCAATGAAATTAAGAAGTTACATGCTGAAATTGGTACATGAAACACACCAAGGTATATATAAGACTAAAGAATTAGCAAAACAGCATGTCTATTGGCCTGGCATTAGTAGTGATATTTATAATTTAGTTTTGGCATGTGAAGTATGTAATAAATTTGCTAAGAGTAATAGAAAGACAGAGTTGTTAAGTCATAATATACCAGATATACCGTTTGACAAAATAGGAGTGGACATAGCATATTATAGTGGGAAAATTATTTAATAATGGTAGATTACTTTTCTAGATGGCTAGAAGTGAGTTTGTTAAAATGGAAAACAGCTCAAGAAGTGATAAAACATGTAAGGAAGTATTTGCAAGGTTTGGTATACCTAGCACATTGGTTGCTGACAATATGCCTTTTAATAGTTACCAGTTTAATCTGTTTGCCAAGGAATGGGGGATACAAATAGATAATTCTAGTCCAAATTACCCTGTTAGTAATGGGTTGTCAGAAAGGTTTGTGGGAATTGCTTAAAATTCCTGAACCATCAGTATTTGAAATTCTTAAAGTGTTAGAAGCTTACTGTATTCCAAGAAAAAACGAAACGATGGAATTATATACATTTTTTACACGTATACAGATGGAAGGTGAAAGCTTTGATAAATTTGATGCAGATTTAAGAGAACTTATAAAGTCATGTGGTCTAGATCAGTGTGAAGACAAACTGCTAAAATCACAAATTGTACTAGGAATTGTAGACCGTGATCTACAAACAAAATTACTCGGAGAAGATCTAACATTAGACAAGGTTGTCAAACATTGTCAAGCAATGGAACAAATGGAGAAAAATCGTAAAATGGTTCAAGACGAAACTAAAATTGTATTTGCTGTTGAAAGAAATCAAAAACATTCAAATCAACATTCATCGAGGGAAAGACAAAATGATGCTATCAGAGGAAGAAAGTAGATGGAAACAACTGGAAAGAGAGAACAGACCAAAGAAATCAACGTTACAACAAAGAAGAAAGGGTAAATAAAAATGTTAAATATGTAAATGATTGTAAGAGATGTGGGGTTTGTAACGGTATATAGTCGCTACAAACATGACAAGTATAATATTATACGCATGACGGCATCTAACGGGGAAAACAACGAGAAACAAACATGGAACGAAGACCCGTCACTAGAGGGCGCGTTACGAGCCAAACGGTATCGACACGTCAGCAAACGTAGGGAAAAAACGAATAACATGCAGAAAAAACAAACAAAAGTAAAATAAAACCAATACGAATAATAATTACAAAGTAATAGGACAAACCGCGGGCCGTGCTATCAAATAGAAGAAACGTGTAGATATCAGTATACCGAGTTCGTGGATGCTGCAACGAGGAACCGAACGTAAAACAACAGATATAGATACAGCGGCGACAAGAACAACACCTCATTCTCTAATTTCAAAATTCATATAAATAATATATGATTGAAACTAGAGACACTGCTAAAGCAATATGCAGTGAACTATCCATCAGCTCGAGCAGATTCGGCAACTACGGCGGCCCATGCAGTCACGGACTCACGGATTCACGGACCAACGGACGGACACAACCTCCCAACCGTCTCCCCTACGGCCGCTTGAACGTTGTGCCAAAAGCCCCACGGTCACTTGAACGTTGAGCCGTCCTTCATTCCCCTCCTCGGCCACTTGAACGTTGTGCCGCCCTCCATTCCCCCATCACGACCACTTGAACGTTGTGCCGCCCTCCCACAACCCCCTCCCAGGTGTTAGGCTGGGCATCTGGCCTGAGAGCTTTGATATAGGGAGCGCCCCTCTCGGGCGTTGGGCTCATAGGCGTAATCTCCCTATACAACTTTGTAAATATACATATTTTAATATTAATATTGTTATCATTACCCTTTGTACTTTCTAATAATCTATCTTGTGCGACCGGCTGGTCTTTTTTGTAAAATATTGTAATAAACGATCACATCATTCAACCAGAACCTGCGTTCACTCATTTACGGTACAGAGCCTCGGAAGAGGACTGTATTAGGTTTCACATAAAATAAAAGAGTGTCCTGCATTTGGGAAGAAGTATAATAATTGTGGGTTAGCAAATCATTTTAGAAACAAGTGCAGAAGAGAAATCTATAAAATTCAGAGACAAATTGATAATGTTTAGGTGAATAATTATGTGTCAATAGATGCACTTGAAGTTTTAAATATAGCTAATAAAAGTCAGTGTAGTAAATCGTGGTTGGAAAGGATAAGAATGAATGGCATTGAAACTGATATTAAATTAGATACTGGAGCTGAACTAAACATTATTTCAGTAGATTTATTTAAACAATTTAAAAATATAACTCTTAATAAAAGTAATATAGTAATTAAAGCATTTGGGGAATTTACTATAAAATCTAAAGGAAAAATTGAAATTAAATTAGAAGGTAATGGTATAAAAATAAAAAGAGTATTTCAGGTAGTAGAATATGTTGGTCTACCACTTCTAAGTTATGAAGCATGTGTTGAAATGAAATTTAAAATACCCGAAGTAAATGAGATTAAAACTATAGATAACAATAAAGAAAGAAATAATTTTATAAAGAATAACAAAGATATTTTTGAAGGAATCGGTTAAAATTAAAATTAAAGAAAATGCGAGTCCTGTTTGTAATCCTCCTAGAAGAGTGCCGATAAAAATATATGATAAATTAAAGGAACAATTAAACAGAATGGTGAAATTAGATTTAATAGAGGTCTGTGATGAACCAAGTGAATGGCAAAGCGATTTGGTGGTAATTGAAAAGTCTGATAGTACATTACGATTACGTTTAGATCCAGAAGAAATTAATAAGTATGTAGTAAGAGAGATGTATCAAATTCCTACACTTGAAGAGATTAGACCATCATTAGCCAATAAAAACTATTATAGCCTTTTAGAGTTAAAGGATGGATTTTATCATTGTGAGTTAGACGAAGAATCAAAAAAATTGTGTGCGTTCAGTAGCCCCATTGGGTCATATAGATTTAAACGTTTACCCTTTGGATTGTCTATAGCGCCTGAAACGTTTTAAAAGTTAATGAAAAAATATTTTAGAGATATTGAAAGAGTACAGATTTATTTTGATAATTTACTAATATATGCTAGCACCAAGTATGAGTATCATAAAATAATTAATAAGGTAGTTGAAAGAGCTCGTAAATATCAAATTTAATTTAATATTCAAAAATTTCAATATTGTTAATGAAGTTAAATTTTGGGTTTCATATTTAATAAGGATGGTGTTGCACCCGATAATGAAAGAATTAGGGTAATACAAGAGTTAAATGAGCCCACAAACAAACGGCAGTTACAATCATTTCTCGGTATGGTAAATTATTTAAGATCTATTATACCAAACTTATCAGAAATTGTAACCCCATTTAGAGAGTTATTAAAAAAGAATACATTGTGGTAGTGGAATATTCAGTGTCAAATAAACTTTAATAAACTCAAAGAAATGTTATGTAACATACCCACATTAAAAAATTATGAGAGTACGAGCGAAATAGAAATGCAGTGTGGTGCGTCCATCCCCTACAAGAGGCGCAAGCCTGGAATAGGTAAAGGCTAAACTATCCCATCAAGGTAAAGCAAAGCAAATAATCATTCACCCACTGTCAGGCCCCGACAGCCTAGTCTTTTCGGCCAGCGATCGAGCCGAATTGATAGCCATCTCTCTCGAACGTCAATTTCAAACAAACCCAGGTCCTGACTAACCGGAAGTAAACACACACCACCAGTCTCTACATAACCTTAACATTGCCAAATCGAAACTATTCACCACTCCCGGTACTATCCAAAACATCATACGCAATCTTCGCAAAAAGAAAGCCCCCGGTGATGACCTTATCACCAGTACGGCTCTTAAATTCCTACCGAACAACATCTTATTGTCCCTAACACAAATCATCAACTGCTCATTCAGAATCTGCTACTTTCCCCTTGCCTGGAAAAAAGCAGTCATTATCTCCATACCCAAACAAGGCAAAGACCACAAACTGCTCGAAAACTACCGACCAACAACTCTACTCTTTTCCTTATCCAAAATCTACGAACGACTTATCCTCACGCACTTACAAAGCGAAATTCGCGACAAAATTCGACCGGAACAATTTGCCTTCAGTGCGGAACATTCTACTACTTTACAACTGACCAAACTTACCCACCAACTCAGCCACAACTTCAACAACGACATAAACACCGCTTCCGTTTTCCTCGACGTGGAGAAAGCCTTCGACCGAGTCTGGCACGAAGGTCTCCTTTACAAACTTTCACAACTCAACATTCCGACTGAAATCGTTAAAATCATCGAATCTTTTCTCTCTGACCGTATATTTACCACTAAAATCGAAGACTCCTTCTCGTCCACCAGACGCATTCTCACAGGCGTCCCACAGGGTTCCTGCCTTTCACCGACCCTCTATCTGACTTATATAAACGACATACCAACGACTTCCAAAACACATATTTCGCTATTCGCTGACGATACGATGTTCTTCACATTCGACAAAAACCCCAAACGAGCCGCCATTCAACTACAACATCAACTCGACTTGGCGTCCAGATGGTTTCACCGCTGGCGCATCAAAATAAACCAGACTAAAACTGTAAGCGTTCTTTTCGGACGAACCAACACAACTTACATACAACTTTTACAAATCGACAACTACACAATTCACTGGTCCAAACAAGCCACTTACCTCGGCGTCACGAAGCTACCCGCGTTTGCAGTATGCTTTACCCTATACTGAACAGAAAAAGCCCCATACCAACTAAAACGAAACTCAACTTACTCAAACTTTACATATCTCCTATCCTTACTTATGCTGGATCCTCTTGGGCGCCCTCCATTGGTCGCTCACATTAGAAACGCATCGAATCCGTCCAGAACATCGGCATCTGTACGATAACGGGGTTACCTGCTATCGTCAAAAATTCGGTCCTTCATAAATCAACAAACTTCAAATCATTCCGAGACTCAATTCAAACTCAATCCAAAACGATGTTCTACAAAAACTCCTTTTCCGACCACAAACACATCCGCCTCCTTGGAAAAACACACTCCCCACCGACAACCAAACACTTACCCAAACCGTACCCATTAACTTGGGCAGACCGACTAACTAACAATCTCTCACTTCCATCTCGTAGTAGAGGCGCAAGTCTGGAATAGGTAAAGGCACAGCCATCCCATCAAGGCAAAGCAAAAATAATCATTCCATCTCAAACAGCAGTCCAGTACACATCAACATGGAAACGACTGCTAACTGGAAACAACCGAACAAGTGTCAAGGAAGAAGCCCGGCGACATCAACATCCAGCGCGCCCAGATTAACACCAGAATTCCTGTAGTGACTTACGTGTCACAAGGAAATCGACGACGTACATCGGCGCCGTCAACAACACGGAGTTCCCGTGGACGAATTACGTGTGTCGCACGGAAAGTTGCGCGAGTATCGACGACGGCCGAGGGAAACAACCAGTAGCCAGTATACTAGCTGAGAAGGTGCTACCAAGAACCACGGAACTACGCGTAATTCTGCCGTGAATCAGACGATCCAACGACGAAGCAGTATTTGACGCCCGCGGTGACCTGGACGAGAGATCAAGGCGGTCATTACACTCCGGTGCTCCGGGTGAACCCAATAATAGAATAATCTTTTTCAAGACTAACCCTAAAACAGTCCTTTTCAGGACTAACAAAATCAACGACCTATTTAGGCCCGTCGCACCCGATAGGTTCACGGAACGAAAGCTACTTATTCAAGTCAGTCCGGTACGTGAATCCACCTTATAAAATTGTAACCACGCCGTTTTGTATAATAGAGCGACCTACTTAGGCCCGCGACTTCTGGCCATTATTTATACCGGTGAGACCGCTAATTTTAGTCTCGTCCGCCGGTATCATAACATTATTACGTACATATGTAACATTACAGAAATAAAGAACGATAATACTGGAAAACAAATCGTGTTATTAATTAATTATTACGGGTGATATCCAAGCCATCTTGGAGTCCGTAACACGTTTATGGCGGAACCCTCTTAATACTGTATACTTCTTTCAAAATTATGACTTACGGAACCATATTTTATGAAAGACAAAGACCTTATTATCAGTTAGAAAATGCTGTATATTCAGTTATGTGGCATTTTTCAATAGCAATATTTTACGTATGGGTTTGTGTTTGTCTTTTTACAACTGGTTACGGTAAGTTAACAACACGCGTAATAATGCAATAATACACAAATAAAGATTTCAGATTTGCTAATATTGCTAACTGTTGTTATACATTAAAAAAGCTTTAGATATCTTTAATGTCTTCCATACTTTTCAGTAGGTATTTAGTCTCCTATTTCAAGGGGCGTCTTTAGACCAATTTATAAGGAGGGTCCTGTTCGAACGAACTCACTGATTACTACTAACTCAAGTATATCCAGTGATCCAGTGGTATATCCGTGGGTAAATTATGGATACAACTTACACCCCTTCCCCTGAAATTTCTTCGACTATGAATCATTTCGTTTAAGTAAATTATTATTGACGAGAATTGTTGTAACAAAAAATTAGCGATATTTTATAATTTAAATGTATGTAATTATACACATAGAATATGACATTTATATTAGGAGGTACTTATTAGTTATCCTAACTGAGTAAGCATATATTTAATATGTTATTTTATAATTTTTTGCAGGTGTAATAATAAAAGTGTTTAATAATAGATTTGTTGTACCTTTGGGGAGACTTACATTTTCCGTTTATTTAATAAATCTTATTGAAATGTTGATTTCACATAGTTTTCAAAGGTTATCTGAACATGCCACGGTTAAAGTTTTGGTAAGAAAATCTAAAAATTTAGTTCGAATACGCACCAAAGTTATAGATAATTTTTTACGACTTCATTTGTACATAAAAACCAATTATACCAATTATATTCCATTTTATATACCGAATATTTACCGATATTTTTCTTAAGCGTAATTAAGCAAAAAAAAAAGTAAAATTCTCAATATATTCGTTTTGAACACAAACTGCTTTGGTACAGCTTTTCAAGAGCTCAAAATATAGGCTTAGTACGTATAACATTTTAACAATACCTATCGAATTCATCTAATAATGTAGTAAGAAAACGTAGTAAAAGTCACACAATTAACCCGCGCGTCGTGTCCTGCAGTTAACTGCAAGGTCTTGTGGTGGCGCCGTGAATCAAATCCTTTCTCAATATAGGTAATACGTGAATAGGTACATGAAAAGTATCGTAGACATAATTTTTGTTACATTCCTCGCTCCGCTCAGAATCTAAAAAAAACACATTTCTGAAATAGAATTTCAAAAAAACTAATTCCGAGTCGAAATCTGACATTTACAAAAAAAAAAAAAAAAAAACGCAACGTAATATTTACGTATTACGCGTATTATTGTAGAATTATACGTATATAATATTTAAAACAATATTCAAACGCACGTAAAAAAAATTAATTCATTTAATTATATTTACACAGTTTCATTGCCGTTTTGCACTCGATTACAACACTTTTATGGTAATTTTCTCTACATATATTTAGTGTTGTTTTTATTATCAACATTCCGTTGTTCTTTTTTATATTTTTAGAAATGTCCGCAGCGATGAATTTTTAATCGAAACCGTGAGGTAACTACATAATGTAATATAATAATGTAAACGAATTTAATTACAATAACCCTCTTATATTTTTCGGGGGATATTTTTCTTACTATTTCTTTATTATAAATCGTTTTGACGCGTAATTAATGTACCTAGACGAATAATTTATTATTAATTAAATAATAATAATATTTATATATTATATATATAAATATATATATATTATAAATTATAATATATAATATATATATTATATTAATATTATATATTGTGTGTTTTACACGAAAAATAAATATATCCGAAGGCGATTTGCTGTTAACCTTCGCGCAAGTACTTTATATATATATTTATAAATATGTAAAACAAAAACTGGTCATCCCTCATCGTTGTGTATATACCATATGATGTACCGCGGCCGTGCGTACTTCCGCACGCAACTATCGCGTAGGTGCCAGAGCCGACGTCTGTTGCACAATAACGGTCGGTCAGTCTCATAACGGACTGCACGACGGCACCTGTTCGAGTCCATCCGTACAGGAGCACAGATACTGGCGGAGTCGGTGTGGCGTGTGCAGTGTGATTTTCCCATAACGATATTACAATAATAACAATAATCGGCGGCCTACGTCATAATATTATTATGTCTCCGCCGGTCGTGTTGGCTTTAGCGTTGTTGGCCGCTGCTGGGTTTTCCGCAGCCCTCCCGGAGATTTCGGAACCATCGGAGGCGGCGGCGGTCGGTTTCCCCGATTCGTGGGTTTCGGACGCGTTCTACCGGGCGCTGGCCAATTTCACCGTGCGGGACGTCGGGAACACCGCTTGCCACAAACAGACGGACACGTACGAGAGACACTTACGAAATTACACCAGTTGGGCCGTCAGGAGTGAGTACCTGTACTTGTACCTATTATTGTTGTTGTTGTAATCTAGTCAATACGTACCTATGTGCGCTCAGGTGCCGGCGGTTAGGTTAAATATAATACCTAATTCGTCTCGTAATATCCGTGTAGACCAGGGGTGGCCAAACTACGGTCTATACTCCAAAATTCGGGCCCGCGGGAGCCAGCATACAGTTGAATACATAAGCGGTATTTTAAGTCGCAGATTGTCCTTATAATAATAAATTTTCTAATGTACGTATTCAATTGGTTTTGTGAAATCACTGTCTAATTTTGGAAATTTGCAATCTTTTAATTCTTGTTCCGTTGATTTTTTTGCTCCGCTCGTAGGTTATATTCATTTTATCGTACAACGTAATTATATAATTATGTAATATTGTAAACAACAGTTGCTTAAAACTAAAATTAAATTCAAGTATATTTTTGAATTATTGAATGAAATAGTATAATTGTTTATGAATTGTTTATATTAGTACATTGTTTTACGTGGGCCCGGATGCGACCGCACACTCTGATAACTCTTAGTTACGCCACTGGACATCTATATAGGACTATATATATTTATTGAATATAATAATTTTTCACGGTTGCGTTAAAAATTTAAAAACGATCGGTGGGGACCGAAGGGGCGGGGGAAAGGGTGTTGCTATATTGAGGGTGAAATACACTTGGGGATGAATAGTTTTAGAGCTTTGTCTTTGTCGTTTATCAGCAGGGCCGGCATCAGACATTTTTTCTGAATGGGAGGAGGGAGGGGCAGGATCGTGGGAAGTTTTTCGGCAAATGCCTATACTAAAGACATTTAGTCAAATCGTATAAGTTACTGATATTGGTAGAGGCGTGTAGAAAAAAATTGAAGTTTTAAATAATAATAATAGTAATAATAATAATAACAGTGATGATAATAATAATAGTGATGATGATAATAATAATAATAATAATAATAATAATAATAATAATAATAATAATAATAATAATAATAATAATAATAATAATAATAATAATAATAATAATAATAATAATAATAATAATAATAATAATAATAATAATAATAATAATAATAATAATAATAAGGACCACCTTCTTATAAGCAAAACACTACATAAGGATTGCAAGGAAAGGAAAAAAAAATTTCACTAGCATGGATTGACTATAAGAAAGCCTTCGATAAAGTCCCGCACACGTGGATTATCGAGGCACTGAATATCTACAGAACATCCTCTACCTCCTTTCTTTCATCAGCAAAACAATGAATAATTGGAATACCGACCTATACTTGATGTCAGATACCAAGAGCGGCAGAAACAACACAATCATTGAAAACGTGCAAATAAAAAGCGGGATATACCAAGGAGACTCGCTGTCACCATTACTATTCTGCGTTGCACTATTTCCCCTGAGCTCTATCTTAAACAGAACAAACACAGGTTACCAATGCAAGCAAGAAAAAGAGAAAATCAATCATCTACTTTATGTTGATGATTTGAAGCTGGTAGCAAAGACTGATAAAGAATTAGCTGAACAAATTGCGATTGTTAAAGAATTTAGTGATGACATCAGGATGGAATTTGGGTTTGACAATTGCGCGAAAGCATCACTTGTCAATGGAAAACTTGAAGCAAAGCAGAACATAAAAATGAGCGATTCAACAGCCATAAAAACCCTAGATCAATCAAGCGCGTATAAGTACCTGGGCATAGATGAACATGATGGAATCCAACACAAAGAAATGAAGACCAAACTAAAAAAAGAATATTACCGAAGAATAAGAGAAATCCTCAAAACAGAATTAAATGCTAAAAATAAGATGACAGCAATAACATCGCTAGCGGTACCTGTAATCCAATATAGCGTGGACATAATCAAGTGGACCCAGGCTGAGATACGAAAACTAGACACACAAACAAGAAAGATGCTCAATATGTTCGGCGCACTCCATCCACGAGCCGACATCGACAGGTTGTACATTCCTAGAAAAGAAGGAGGTCGAGGAATGATCAGTATTGAATCTATTTATAACATCGCTAAAGAAGGACTCCAGAATTACCTAAAACTTAAACAATGTGATAAATATTTAGGCATGGTGTTTAGACAACAAACAACCAAGGACTACGAAGAACAAGACCAATGTACAGAAGAAGAGATAGAAGACACCAACCCATGTAAATATGAAACAATAAAAGTTAAAGAGATAAAGCAACGCATGAAGCAAAGAATAAAAGAGGAACGAATTGAGAAATGGAAGTCCAAACCACTACACGGACAATTTGCAAAAGAGTCGGAAAAGGAAAACATAAACCGTAACCAGTCCTGGGCGTGGCTCAGTTACGCAAATATCAAGGCAGAAACGGAGGCATTAATAACAGCCTGCCAAGATCAAGCAATTGCAACAAACTATATAAAAGCAAAAATAATGAAAAGTGGCAATGACCAAAAATGCAGACTTTGCCACTCTTTCAGCGAAACTATATATCATGTTATGTCAGGCTGTCCAATCTTGGCGAAAAAGGCATATCTGGAGAGGCACAACGCAGTGGCAAAACAACTCCATTGGAACATCTGTAAACACTATAACGTAAGCATCGACGAAAAGTGGTACCAACACGATCCAGATCCTGTAGTCGACACAGCAGATGTTACAATCATATGGGATACTCAAATACAAACAGACAGGAGAATAACAGCAAACAAACCAGACCTCATAGTGAAAGATAAAAAGAAAAAGCAATGCCTCCTAATAGATGTAGCTATTCCATCAGATTATAACATAACACAAAAGGAAGCGGAAAAGCAACTGAAATATAAGGACTTACAAATCGAAATACAGAGGATGTGGAACGTTAGAGCGAAAGTAATCCCCATCATCATTGGAGTAACAGGACTCATTTCTAATGTTACCTCAAACCTTATCAAAGAAGTTCCTGGAAAACATAATCTTCTGCAGATGCAAAAGACAGTGGTGTTGAGTACCGCACACATAGTACGCAAAGTATTATAATATAAAAGACATTTCTAAATGTCATCAAAATTGAAAGTAACACCCTAGGTGCATGGTGTGCACTCGGTGTTACTAGACAATGTAACCTTAGCCCAGCTAAGTGGAGCCGATCAATAATAATAATAATAATAATAATAATAATAATAATAATAATAATAATAATAATAATAATAATAATAATAATAATAATAATAATAATAATAATAATAATAATAATAATAATAATAATAATAATAATAATAATAATAATAATAATAATAATAATAATAATAATAATAATAATAATAATAATAATAATAATAATAATAATAATAATAATAATAATAATAATAATAATAATAATAATAATAATAATAATAATAATAATAATAATAATAATAATAATAATAATAATAATAATAATAATAATAATAATAATAATAATAATAATAATAATAATAATAATAATAATAATAATAATAATAATAATAATAATAATAATAATAATAATAATAATAATAATAATAATAATAATAATAATAATAATAATAATAATAATAATAATAATAATAATAATAAAATTGCGTAATAGACTTATACGAAAAACTTTATATAGTATTGAAAATAGTATACACTTAGGAGGTTTTTTTTAACGTTTTATAATAAATTAATATCATGTGTATTAACAAACAGCTCGATTTATTAATTATTACGCGTATGATTTTGATTTTTAATATGTAATGTAAACATTTTTCCTTGAACCTGAATACATTTTTTTTTACTATTCCTTCCGGAGACGTTTATAGTAAAATTAGCATTTAGTGCATAAATAATATTTCACTCTTTTCCCATCATATATGCTAAAAACTAAAATCGTCTGATTTGATTATTTTAACATAGTGAAATTTTTAAAAACGTTAAATAACTCATTCTGTGCTCGTAAGCATTCGTTTAATATAAAATGTTTCAAAATATATACTGCAGGTTCAACATTATTAGGTTATAACCGGATGGAAGACGGCGAATTACAAAGAAAAAAACTTCAAATTAAAATTTTCTTTTGATCTCTTAAACGGGTAGGGCAAATGTAGGGCGAAATCAAATGTTAGTAGGGCGCTTGCCCTATCTTGCTCTCCACCCTTCCCGCCAGGCGCCGCCACTGTCTCCTATACCCTTTTGAAAGTGATCGTGCAGGTAAATATCGTCGCGTTCGATAAAACGATTCTACGGTGTATAAATTGCAGTGTTATTTTATTATCATTTAATATACAAAATAAATTAATTTTGACAAAATCGCGTTGTTACCGAGGTTTCTTTTCTCTCACGTAGTAGTTTTTCGCATTTATAAAAACTTTATATTATGAGAATAACGTTTTAAATTCGGTACCTGTAACTATAAATTTGCTAACGGAACCGTAACGCACGATGAGATCGTTCTATAGTCGAGAATTTATTGAAGGGAAAAAGGATAAATAAATATCATTGAAAAAAACCAATAGCTTCGAACAGAATCTAATATTAAAATATACATTTTTTTTGTCCGTTCTTAAAACTAATTAAACGAAATGTTAAATGTTAAAAAAATATAATTTTTTTCTATTATAGTCCGCGATAAAAATATGTATGGCGCATTGTTTCAAAGGAATTTCTTTATAACTTTACGCGTGCATCCATTATATTTGCAGTTAGGTCCTCTTCATCATCTGCAGCGTGTGAATTACTGAAAATATTATCTACATTTTCTCCGAGAAAACTGGATTTTGTAGTACGATTTTTTTTAAAATGATTATTATTATTATTATTATTATTATTTTTAATTGCGATGATCCATTTGAAGGGAAGGAGGGAGGATGCGAATGTATACAAAAACTATATCCTGCGTCCCAGAACGAATCTCAGTAATTACGTGGATCGTATTACAAGACGGATGGCGCAGTTACAATTAAACGGAATCAGTCGTGTATACTTATAGATAAAATATTATCAAGGAAAAAAACTTGCAGTTAGGACCTTGATTTTTTTTTTGCCCCACAATTATTGTTTGTCGAAATGTATTTATCTTATATACTTATAGGCTTAAGGAGATTGGAAAGCGGGCATTTTCTCTCTTCGTCTTACGCACACACGAAACATAGCAAAATAGACGTTTCCTACTTCCAACGTTCCGATCTATCTAGTGATGCGATAGGGATTTTGAAAACAGATTTGAATCCATCGTGAATTGTATTATAGAACGATTTTCCTACTTTTTTCATTTTTTTTTTATCTCAAGACCTTCAAAAATTGATTATTAGCAATTTTTTTATTTATTTTAAATTGATTCAATTAATTTTTTAAGGATTTATGAAAAAAAAAAAAAATTAGAAATGTGGGAAAGTCGACCTCAAGTAGACTTCACGACAAATTCAAATCTGTTTTCAAATTTCAATATATGGCGTAAATATGTATAATACAGAATGTATTACAATTATGTATTTTACTCTTTGATTTTTAATAATATTAGTGCAGTTGGGATAACAATAATTATACACAATAAATACGCCAAACATTTTTTTTTTTAAATTTTGATTATAACGACCATCGGTTATTATATTCAACAGTTTTGCTGGTCCCTTCAAAGTCCATTGTAAAACGGTTTCTACTAGTTTAATGAATCCATTACTAAAATTACTACATTTAATGAACCTGAAGTGTTCGATCTGTCACGAGCCTGTAAAAACAGAAGTCGGCTGTCATTTATTTATTTAAAGGAGAAATCAGATGGCTTTAATAGCGCTCAGGTCTAAAAATAAATATAAATACTGAAATATCCGCAGAAGTGCAGATCAAGGTAGTAGAATATTGATCGATTTTTCAACTGATGAAACGTTGAAAACAAGTTTCGAGGATACTCATAGTCATAGTGATCCGCTCATAGAATTTTGGCTTCAAGCTAACTACATCAGTCGCCTTTATACTGCGTAACTGTGAACTGTCGTCAAAAAATGTTCGAGCGAGGATTCAGTACTGTGACGGATCTAGCGACAAAAAAGAGAAGAAATCGACTCGACGTCGTGAAAAGAGGAGACTTGTGCCTTAATCTCACTGACACTGAACCTATAACGTTAAGAAAATGGCATTGAATACTACCAAACACTGCCGTTTGACTAAAATTGATGTGAATATAACCTGGAAATTTGTATATGGAAGACGACAATATTATATAATTCAATGAAGTTTTGCCAGAACGAAAGCGAACAAATCAAAAATCGAAAAAAGCGATTTTCGTTGATTTCTAATCTACAACAACACGTTCTATAGCCAGGTTTTTTTTCCTTGTGTTTAATTCTAATATTATATTTATATACTAGACTAAATTGAAATTTATCGTTAAAATAATTAGGCAACAAAAACTAATGTAGGTAATTAAAAAAAAACACGACGAAAAGATTTTTTAAATTCAGTTAGCGTAAGTATCCACATATATTAATCGTCCACGTCATAGTCAAATATTTTTGAATACAGTATACGTGTGCATTGCACATATTATTATTATTAATATTATTATTAATCATTATAATTATTATATAGTTAAAACCCGAGAAATCCGTCAAAACTATAGATTTAAGTATAGTCATAACTAGTTTTCACAAACTCCTTTCGTCCAAATAGGTTTTCGACTTTAGGTAAAACTAGAATTAACCGACGGTTTAAACGATGCAGTCGAAATTAGTTATGCTTGCGACATAAAATTTGCAACTTAGAATTAATTTTGTATTTTAAACGTCATTTTTGAAACTCGTACGTTTGCGAATCAGTAGTAGCCTGCAGTCTTTGGGTCCTTTCGCTCAGTTCTCATACAGTTTTCGAATTTTTCACGGTCGTGCGATTTCTCAGGAATTGTTTAACATGAGCTATGGCCTATGAGCGTCACCGAGAGAGAAATGAGTTTCCGATTACGGTTTTTGAAGAAGCGCTTGCAGAGGGAACCGGCGGAAGGAAAATACTGCGCGATCATTGTAATAATAGATAATTCTAATTTTTACCAGTATATTATATTATAGACACTATACTACTAATATACATTTTTTAATCTAGAGTTTGACGCATGACGCTGCGGTGACTGCGGGAGCAGTCAGCTGACGCGATATCCATTGTAAGAAAAGGTCGATAGATGGCGTTTAACTCGAATGTTATAATTAATCGTATTTAATCGTGTAAGATATATGCAAATTTCAAATAACCTCTCATACTATTAAGTTGTTAAAATTATACAGAAGTTGGACCCAAATTTATTATTATATTCGACTTTTTCTTTTACTACATTTTCCTCCCTTTACCTCTTAACTTATTAAACAGATGTCTGTTAACACACACAACGATGAGATAAATTACGATAACGAACAGGGTACGAGTTCTATGGACGTTAATAACCAAAAAAACTAATTGATGGGGGCCTACGTAAAGGTAATACGATAGGCAAACAAACCCCAATAACAATAAATAAACAGCTAAATTCATTATCACAGTTAATAACCAGCAAAGACATAATAAACAAAAACGATTTCAATAAAAACGAGCTAATAAAAAAATGATAAAATATGTCCATATATTGTAACCATGGTCGAAAATAAAAAGGTACAATGTCTTATCGATTCTGGGAGTGAAATATCGTGTATTTCCAAAACATTGTTTCATGAATTAATTAATACAAATCCGAAGATGCCCGTATTGCCGGTATCAGGAATAAACGTATATACTGCAGTAGGAAAAAAAATAAAAATAAAACAACAAATTTTATGTAAACATCTGATTAAAAACACTGAATTTCAAACAGTTTTTGTAGTTATAAACGGGCTCAACGAGGATATATTATTAGGGGTAGATTTTTTACAAATGCATGACACAGTTTTAAATTTTAAACTGCATAAAATAAAAATAGGTACAAACAAATTAGTAATCGAAAAATTGAATTATAAAAAATGTAATAAGATTGGTCAGCGAGTTAAAGTAAATAGAATATCGGGTATAGGTAATGATTCTTTTATTAAAACATCAAAAAACAACTTAGAACTAAACAATGAACAACAAAGGCAATTAGATGAGTTATTAAACCAAAATATAACAGTTTTTTATGATAAACCAGGATTGAAAAAAATCGTATAGAAACAGAACTTTTATAAAATATTCAATAAGGCAATGGGTATTAGTTCGCATACATCTACAATCATCTAATTTAGATAGAGAAATTAAAAAAACTGTTCTCATTACACCATGGGTCATTTAAAATTATAAAAAGTATTAGGATAAGTACGTTTGTAATTGAGATGTACAGACAGACAGAGATGAAGTCGAGAATGTCAAAAACCTTCGGCCTTACCACCAACCGCCCGAAAAGCTGGAAACCGAAATCACAAGTGAAAACTCACAGCGAAGAACCCATCTACTGTATTGACCGAAAACGTCAACAAATTGGTGAAACGCCTGCTGGGGAAGTTACCAAACGAAAATGAATTATTACAAATGGACAGGACTGATGAAGAGAATGAAAAACTCCATCAGTTAGAAGAAAATAACTATACCATCAAAAACTTGAAAGACAACATCGATGAAATGGTAGAACGATGCTGGGGAAGTGGACAATCTATTGAAAATGAAAACAAAATATTACAAATGAACTAGATTGAAGGGGAAGAACAATATAGCGACGTTTGGCTAGAACTTCAGCAGTTCCTGCCCAGTTCCACCCAAAGGGGAAGTAGCTGACGCATCACGCTTCGGTGACTGCGGGAGCAGTCAGCTGACGCGATATCCATTGTAAGAAACGGTCGGTAGATGGCGTTTAACTTGAATGTTATAATTAATCGTATTTAATCGTGTAAAATATATGTAAATTTCAAATAACCTCTCATACTATTAAGTGGTTAAAATTATACAAAAGTAGGACCCAAATTTATTATTATATTCGACTTTTTCTTTTACTACGTTTTCCTCCTTTACCACTTAACGGTGTTTCATTTAAGTGCAACCGTGGCCTTGAGGTAAAGAAGGTAAAGTAGTAAAAAGTCCGTTTTTGCGGTGTTTCACTACCTTTGTGCAACCGCGATTGCGAAATCTATTTTTTTTTATTGTTAACTCGTATTAACGGTGTTTCACCATAGGTGCAACCGAAACGTACGTATTAATCGTTCAAAGTCGTTATTAATATTTAAATTATTATAAAAACCGTGACGTATGTACAAATTGTGAAAATCGTTATTAATATTTAAATTTGTATCAAACTGTGATTTGTGTTTAAATAAACCATTTACGAATTAGTGTAAACCATACGTTTTAATTTCTTTTTATTCAGTGTTTAAATACATTTACCGAGTGAAGATAAAGGAAAAAATCAGGTAATAATAAATAATAAACGTAAATTCAGAGGGTTATAAAATTCGATAGATTTAAAATAATCCTATAATTATTCGAAACGGCTAAAACCTTTTACAAAATAAAATTATAAAATTTAAAAGAGGGAAAACTCTTCAAGTTTTGACGGGTTTCGGGTTTTATACGTATTCTAAACGCGATGCTACACAATTTTAATAAAAAAACTAATTCGTACGTGCTCGTGCCAGTATACAAATTAATAATTATTATATATATATATACTATTAAATATAATATTTAAGTATCTTGTCAGTACAAGGTTAGTAAAATAAAATATTTTATTAAAAAACTTCGACGACCGGAATCGAACTTATTATTTCCGCAATTCGTTTAACTTAATACTATTAATAAATAATTTGTTTTCCTCCTATAACCACCTTTTTTTTTTCATTTGTACAAAAATAAAAAAAATTAATATTGAATTATTTTAATAGTAAACACTTAATTATTAAAACGTTAATTAAAAATAATAATAATTAACCGTTTTTTTATTTTAAACCGAGTAAACATCTGTATCTCTCAAAAGATCTTACAACAAACTCGTCAATTGGTCGGCGTTAATTAAATACACATTTATTTTTTCAAGGTTTAAAGTAACTATGAACTTACGCTTCACATAAATTATACTTTTGAATAACAATTATATCTACGTACCTACCTACTGTTACTGTCATTGAATTTGTTTTTGGAAAAAAAAATCTCGAATTTTCATTCTTCTTGGTTCTACTCGTTTAAAAAAAAAAATTGTATTTACAAAAAAATTTACTGGCTTAAAACATTAAATAGTCACATTTTAAAAATATTGAAAAAAATGCGGGACAACACGATTTAATATTTAATTTTTTTAATATAATTTAATATGAAAAATAAATGAGCAGCGTTAACATTTAACATACAGTGTTAACTACATTTTCTGCTTTCTATCGCCCGGAGCAAAAACTTTTGATTTCACATTTTTGGAAGTACGCGCACTTGGAAAAATGTCGCAATAATTGTCCAACAGATGTTAAACTTAACCTTAGGTTAAACGTCTGCACGTTTTTGGAGACTATCTTTGAAATTTTTATGACTCACGATTTCTACAAATGTTAAACATTACAGAACATTGTGTAGGTAATGGCCTTCGAAATTATCGGTTTAAAAAAAAATTTATTAGAAACCGAACGTGTTGAATTCATTAAATTAACTGGAGAATTACAGTTTCCGAAAATCGTTAATATGTTACCTATCTACCTATTATTTACTAAACATATTAATGTGCGGGGTATACAGTTTATGTACTTATAGCCGTCAACGTGTTCCAGATTCTCTATTAAACTTCTTGTATACGTGTGGAAAAAATCGATTTAGATGTAGGTAATCGTATTTGATTGATCGGAATTCTACAATTAGGTACCTATACGCAATACGTCCTAATGATTTAAATTGTTATGAGGAAACAAAAAGGTGTTTAAAATTCTATAAGTACTCAAAAAAAAAAAATTTTAAAATGTGTGAAACAAGCACGTTTCGAGCGTGATAGAAAACGCAATTACATAATATAATACTTGGCTTATACATGGAATTAATATTTAGTAAAAATATTATATTTTCACACTTCGGTGAATAATAATTTAGATTTCTCGATCGGAACGATAATAATCGTGTTTGTAGTGCACCGGGAAAAAACGGATACGTTACTCGCATTGTTAAACACTTTACACCGATTTAAAAGAATCGTACAATATTTTATGGATACGTTGTTTGAATTTCTTTTTTCTTTTTTTAGTGGCAGAATCGTGGGTTCGACATCCCACTGGTATATTAACTGGCCATCGATTTCAACTTGGTGCATATGACGAATGTGTTCAAGTAGAGTATCCAGTAAGAGGACAGTATTGTATATCGGAAATTAAACTAATGCCGCCAACAGGAAAAGATTTCAGTTTCAACAGGACAGAAGATCTAGACGACTTTGGCAACAATCATGCGTGGCATACAATACTCGGGTACTATACCACTACTGTATAATACGTTCTTTTTTCTTTAGAAATATGTCAATAAAACAGACTATATGCATATACATAAATCATAAAATAATGTTAAACAAAATGTTACACATTCAATTTGTATACGCGTATATCACGTGGTATATTACATAGGTAATACGATTGAAAAATAAGTGTAATAATACAACATTATTATCGATAATTACTTAATAATTTAAATTATTAATCTACTATATAATTGACCGCGTATAATTTGGTAAATATTAAAATGCATATATTTTCGATACGTATTATCATTAAACTCGGTATAAAATGTATACACGAGACTTTTAAAATTAATTTTATTAAAAGACGTGAAGTATAAATTATATTATAACGTATTCGATTTGCTGAAAACAAATAGATATACATACCTAAATCCGATAAAACAACAAACCCGTTTAATTATTACTTTTAACGATTGGACGGATACAATCGACAGAACAGAATTATTACAAAGCGAACAGCACCTATTATGATTGTCAATATTACGTTGTTTCAGTGGGCTGGTTACGAAGACCAAATTCCGCGGAATATCTTAAAAATCGGAATATGCATACCGGATTCGTGTACAGCGTTAGATCTACAAACGTCATTGCAAAGACAACTGGAAAAGGTGTTTAATCCGGAACAGGCCAGAGTCGCGGTTAAAGTGGACCCGATACTGTGCACCGTCAGAGGAGACACATATCCCTTTGACACGTCGTTCTACGTGACAAGGTACATACACAGAATAAGTCCAGTGCTTATGGAACGTTCCTTTTAAAAAGGAATTAGTTCACGTTCTTTTTGACAATAAGGGACTAAAATCATTTATCGTTCTCTAGGCTCGAAAAACTAGTTCCTTCCTTCGTTCTTAAAA
Organism: Slavum lentiscoides; assembly: GCA_032441835.1. Taxonomy (NCBI): domain Eukaryota; kingdom Metazoa; phylum Arthropoda; class Insecta; order Hemiptera; family Aphididae; genus Slavum; species Slavum lentiscoides. The sequence continues at coordinate 5,622,081 of CM063713.1, forward strand.
AGGACATTTTTCGTTCCTCAAAAAATTTAAAGTTTTTGAAAATATGCAGGACCAAAAAAAAAAAAAAATCAAACACACTTTTAATAATAATAAATAATATTATACCGAAGCTCCGCTCAGAATCGTTTTAATTTTGAATGCAATGATTTATCGCATTGCTTTCAAATTTATAATAATAACAAAACTGTTAAATCTTTATCCAAGTATAATGATCACTTGAGCGACACCCACAATACCCCGCGTCACGCTACCTTTTTTTTTGAAATTGAAGAATTACATAACTTATATTCGCGTGACGACAAAGTACGTGATTAATTATTTTATCACAATTCATACTAGTACAATATGTTCATGGAAGTGAAAAAAAAATTTTTTTTTGATATATCCACAGTATCTACCAATAAAATTATATGATTACCTAATAAATTGGTAAACACAAAAACATTGAATTTTATATTGTATTTTGTGGGCATTAATTTTTTATATGGTATAAAACGTGAAAAACTACTTAATATAGTGTCCTTGGTCTTACTCGTTTAACACGCATAAATGCGATATATATAACAAATGTATTTCCTTCCCGGTTAAACGAAATGTACGGTAAACACAGTGTTTTCATTAGGGCTCTATCACTATATAGTCTATTACACTCAAAAGCTGCAAGCATTTAGAATGTAAAATATTGTGTACCACCCACCAAACTCCGCGCGTATATTACGCGTGATGGTACCACTTCAGGACTACACTTACTGTCTTTATAATGACGTTTTGCCGAAATTATAAAATAGACGGAATAAATATTTCAAAAATGCGTTGTGGTCACTTCGTTATTTTTAATATAGAACTCTTACAGACACTATAATATTATAATGTTACTTTTTTTGAACATTGATCGCAACACGAGTAAATAAGTTTTTATACTCGGCCATATTAATATAATAATTATTATATACGTATAATCGATAATAATATATAAATATTGTTTATACGTAATCAAGTATTAATATTTAAATTAAATTGTAAAAAAAAAAAAATACACTCAGATATAACGATTTTCAACTATTTTTTTTTCCATTTAAATATCTACATAATACATAATAAATATTAACGTTACACGTGAATTTACATATACAATATCTATATGATAGACCTATATGTTTACAATTCATTCGATATTTTATTTTTTTATTGATTTTAGTGGATTTTTATTGTTGCTGGTTTTGATTGGTACTGCTGTGACACTACATCATTTTGTACAATTGACAGTCCAAAAAAATACAAAAGAAGTCAGTAAGTATTAAATATGTCGTTTTATTATGTGTCAATAAAATAATGTAAAAAAATACATTTATTTTTATTTTTTATTTTGTAGATCAAAAGTATAATTCAATCATCGGTTCGTTTTCGTTCATCAAGTCAACGTTGGAATTGATAAAATACGATAAAAACAATGAACTAAACCCGTTGAATGGATTTAAATTCATAGTAATGATGTTCGTTTTACTCGGTCATAGATTTATGTATTTAGCCGGAAGTCCTCTGAGTCATCCTAAAGAGTTTGAAAAGGTAAGTTAATAAAAGAAAAAGAGAAAAGAGAAATCTTAATAAATTTTGTGTTCTATGATATAGACACGTGTACTCGTACGAGTAATTTACCAGCGTATTTGTCAATATAATTGTATTAGGTATAAGTACACTGCTTGCACCTATATAGCGAATTATTACGGTACGCGATAATCTGTGTAGGAGGTACCTCTATATATTAATTTTTCTTCCACTCGGCTACCGCGACGTTGTTAGCATTGTAATAATTTTAAATCGATGAATTATTCAGGAAACTATTTTCAGCTGAGCTCGTTTTGCTAACGTGTTATTGGTACGTGTTTTCGTAACACAGATTTTGGATAAAGATAAAATCATCGGATAACTAATAAATATATATATATATATATGTATATATATTACATTATTACACGATATTTCATGATTATATTTGACAAAACAGCCAGAAAAATGCTCAGGTACCTAGTACGTCTATAATGAAACACACACAAAAAATGTAACGTGTTGTCTCAACATTTAAAAATGACAATTATTACGTAAAAAAAAAATGTTTTGGGGGGAGGAGAGGGTTATAAATATCAGGCAAGTAATACGGAGGAATAATAAGAACAAGAAAATATAAAACGTATAGGAGAAAACTTTGCGCTGGAAAATAAAATAAAGGAAATCGCTACACGGGAAGAAAATATTTTGCGCGAAAACGTTAAGTGTTGTTATAATTTTTCTTATTTTTCGTCATTAGATAAACATTAAATTCGTATTTTATTTTATACAAATATTTTATTTCCGGTATCGACGAAGGTGACAAATTTCATTTTAATTCGATGTTTTATAATATACAACCGCATTTATCCATATTTACAAAATAAAATACGAATTCATTATAATAATTGGTTTTTTAAACGTGTAAAAACAATTTTTAAAAGTTACCATAGAAACAAATGTAATTTTATTCAGGTATTTAAGTTTCAAAATGTTTTGTTACTGATTCTAATGCTAAAAGTCTAATGTTTATTTTCATTATTTTTGTAAATCACAGCTTTTTTTTTTTTGGCGTAATTTTCCCCGGGTGTTGAAATGATAAGATCCGGCCCTGGTCTTACCCGATTTTTTTTATCGCCACGTAGTGCCGCAACTACACATTAAAGGGCTAGTATGCGAGCTTCATTTCGGCGCCTAACTTTGTTGATGAATAAATTAATGTTATAATAATAATGTTATTAATTTATTAAATTAAAAATTTCTTATTAAAATATGCTATTAAAGATTGTTTTATATTTGAGGTTAAACTCCTTAGACCAGTGTTTCCCAACCTGGGGGCGTGTAAACATTGCTGGGGAGGCGCGCAAGCAGTCATTACGATGAAATATTTTATTTATTAAATTATTTTAATCTTACAATGTAGAAAAAAATGAAAAATTAGGTGATCATTTTTTTCAATTTATAGGGGGGAGGCACGACATTTTTGAAAATCTACAAAGGGGGCGTAGGATAGAAGAAGTTGGGAACCGCTGCCTTATTCAAATCGTGGTTGCGCGCACTTACCCCGCTGGTTATTGAATAAGTAAATTTCATGATTAATCTTGAATAATGTACAATCAAATAATAATAGTAGTATTATTATTAATTATTAATGCATCGATTACAAAACTATACATATTTTAACATTTTATTATGAAATCAAATACTTATCATACACTAAAACTTTCAGGGGCCTAAATTAGTTTTGGAAGGCCGGGGGCTGGTATGCAATGCACACCTTGCACACCCGGTAGTTGCAGCATAAATTCCCACATAATATATTTTCCCGCGTGTTATTCAGGTATTCTTGAATTTTTAAATTCCAACTAAATATTTTCCTCGATTTTCAATTCCTGTCTCGTCCCGTCCACCCGAAAATTTTATTCTTTATTGTTATATTAAATTATTCCTTACAAAAATGTTCCTAGATATATTATGGTTCCTGACGAATATTTTCCCGATTATTACTATTACTCGTAATCATTTATCTCTTATTATTCTCGATGACTACAGAAACACAGTCTTTTAACTGCTTACACGACACTGTTTTAACCCGCTAAAACGTCTAAAACGTATTAATTTATTCTACGATCGAAACAATAAAATCCTTTTATTTATTTTATTTTTACTATTTAATTATTCTATAAAATCGTTCGAAACTATATTAATAAAATAGGAAACGTTCATTAATTTTTTATCCTATTTACATACTGTCAATATAGAATTATTATTATTCGTAATTACAGATTTACCTTTACGGACCAGATATTTTATTGACTTGTATGAACGTAGTTGATCCGTTTTTCTTAATGAGCGGTTTTCTTATATACACAACAATCGCTCCGACATTCAGAAAACCAGGATCATTTTGGATCACATTTATACCGCCTATTGTCTACCGGATTGCCAGGTAAAACGCTTTTACCGGAATAAGGGCGTTACAATTAATCGTGGACAATATTACTTTAAATAAAAAAAAAAAAAACATAATAGTACTACGGGAATTCATCTTGAGCCATCGACTTTTAAATTCCTCGATTTGTTTAGAATGTTACCAGCTTATTGTGCGATGATGGCGATCACGGCTAACATTGTGCCCCATCTAGGAGACGGCCCGTTTTGGCCTCAAAAAACGTGGCACGAAGCCGAGAAATGTAAAAACTATTGGTGGACAAATATATTATTTATAAATAATTACATGGACGTTCAGTATCAAGTAATGAGTTGCAATCGTATTTTATATTTATATTAAAAAAACAAATCATTATTATCACGCGTTTCAATACTGTATATAGCGGTTCTTATACTTTTTTTTAAACCACGGACCCTTTACCGATTTTCTTCATTTTTTTTTTTTTTTACAAAATATCTTATGTTATTATAACCAATATTTTAATATTTTATTTTTATTACAGTTAAAATGTATTTTACAAATTCAGCTTTTATTATATTTAATGCGAAGAATGATGTCGCATTCTAGACAACCGTTTTTGAACGTCGAGCTCTATACTCGAAAGCATCAATTGAGTAGTTCAATATTTTCTACATGTGGTTTCGAAACTCGTTTTTAATACGTAAACAAGAGAGGTGAATATGCTTTTTCGTCGCATAAATCAGTGGTGGGCAGTCCAATTAAAACTTTCAGAGTTTCACTCGATATTTCCGGACGATCTTTCCGTACGTGAGACCAGAAAATTTCTAACGAATTCCGATTAAACTGTATTCGTAAACTACCGTTTGTAGAAATTTTCTATAAGACTATATTTTTTCCGACGCGATGTCACCCCGTTTATTCGACCAATTTCAATTGCAAAAGGGTGTCTAATTCAGTTATTCCTTGTATCTAGAACGGGAGAATATAGCGAGTTTCGACAACTCTCAAATTTATACCGAATCATTCGGATTATTGCACGGCGTCGCGGACCCTCTGCACGAATACTCCCAAAGACCACAGTCTAAAAACCGCTGCTATATAGACCGAAAACATGAATCATTATAATACCCATATCTGTCATCTGAATACTAAAATGTATATCAAACTGTATATTTTATTATTATTATTATTATTATTACAGTGTCTTCTGGTGAGCTGGTACATATCTTGCGATCTTCATTTTTTCATAATCGGAATTGCTATCCTTTATATTTACATAAAGAATAAAAAGCTCGGCGTCGGACTGCTGATTACTACGTTTATCGTATCATTAATCGTACCGGTTGTCGTCACGTTTTTGACGAAATCCGATGGAATACTTAAAGTAGTCGTTTCGTAAGTACCTAAAAAAAAAACTGGTGCAAATATTATAAACACGCTTAGAATTTAATGACGATTAAAGGAGGTTGTACAAATTATTTTATAGAACATCTTTAATTCACGTGATTACACCTGTTCTTGTACATTATTGTCATTAATTGTCAGTACTTTAAACAATTCACTTAAAAGTGTTTATAGTGAATAAACGCGTCAGTATGGGCAAAATAAACACACTATGCAAGTGCAGAAAAATTGTAGCTTTATAAATTTTAGGTTTGAATACCGAATATAGTTGGTATTTTTAAAATGTGTAATTTTTTTTTAAACTAGGTACCTATACTGTAATTACTATAATTTCTGAGAAAATCGCAAATCTATACATAAATCATAATAATTATAACCCTATAACATGTATATATTTATTCTTAAACATTTCAAATTAGATCACTTTTAAGTCAGCTTAAGTTACAGTATCTTACAATTAAAATAACAGTAACCATTTAAAAAGCAGTTAGTAAGTATCAACACTGGTACCTACACATTATTTGATTCACAAAAACAAGTGGTATTAGTGTATTACGATTACGCAATAATTTCAAATTATATGATACACACACACACACACACACACACACACACACACACACACACACACACGGATTATATTATGTATTATACAATATAAAAATAAAGAGAACGTTATAATTGATACTGCGGTGTTTAGTGTTTAATCTGAGAACAAATATTTATTTTCTCATTATACGCAATATTTTCATATGGAAAGTACGTTAATAAAATTAAAGTAGTTACTGGAAATTTGTTTCGTCACATATCATTAAATAACGAAAATATTTCTAATTTCAGGTTTTTGGAAGACCCTAGAAGCTCTGCAATGTTTAATAAATCGTACAGACCAAGTTATATGAGAGCCATTCCTTTTTTTGTCGGTTTCGGGTGTAACATCATAATAGAGAAATTAAAAGAAAAAAAATTTAAATTCTCAAAAGTATTATACTAGTTTGAAAATTAACCAACACGTATTGCTCAATGAGATCTGTACAGATTCATTTTTAATTTCTAGACGACGGTTTACGGTGGAACATTCATTGTCTTCCTGTTTATTGTGTGGCTTCAGTTATATGGAGGTGTATTTTATAGGAGAGGTAGACCTTACTATCCGATAGAACAAGCTTTGTATTCGTCTATGTTCCATTTGACTTGGACAGGATTAGGAGCTTGGGCTTTGATTGTTAACTTTACAACTGGTTATGGTATGTTTAATTTTAATCGCTGCATAACGAATCTACGATATATTTCTAATGTCTGCGGGTTAACGTTCAGTGGCTATTACATAATATATTGATTACAATTTACAGGTGTATTAACAAAAGTATTTAGCAATAGATTATTGGTGATTTTGGGTAGACTTTCATATTCCGTTTTCTTGGTGAATCTCGTTGTAATGTTGGTATCGCAGAGTGCAGTTAGAACGAATTCGTCTAGTTCGGCGAAAACACTGGTAATGTATGCCATTATACACTTTAAAATTGAAAATCGTGTCTAAATTTAAAATAATGGTCATTTCTTCATTTCTCGACTACTATACTATACTGTATGATAGAGGTACCATATTTCGTGTCAAAAACCGATATATTTAAATGAAATTTTTAATAATGTTAACTCAACGCTACATTACTACTATTCTTCGCCGTTCAAACCTAAGCCTTTCGATGTACCGAGAAAGAAGCTTAGTGATTACGTCATAATTTTCTCTCGCTACCTCCTGTAGCCAACCTACAGTGACGTTATTGTGAAGCTCCTGTTCAGCATCGTGGCGTTTTCCACCGGAAAATTTCTTCAACTGTCCGAACAAGTTATAAGGTGTGGTGGACTGTGGGAGGAAAATACCGAGATTTAGAAATTTCGAGGTCACAGTCAGAACATCTTGCGACTTTGCGAGAAGAAATTCTCAGGTGGAAAACGCTGCTATACGAGGTTGAGCCGCGAGACGACGTCGCACAGAAGGTTGCGGAAGAAAACTATGACGTCACAAATTACTAAGCTATTCTTTCACGGTACACACAATATTTATACGTTTGAACATGCGATTATAAATATACAGAAAAAAATAGTAATGTAAATTTCGTTCGAATATATCGCTTTTTGCAGAGTAGTAGGTACACTACGCACTGCAGCAGCCAGCAGTCTATATAGTAGCCTTATTGGAATCCTTATTTTTCCGACATTCCCGTATACATTTCTCGTATATAAATACAATAAACCTTGTATCTACACAATCGCATGTAATATTAATATTGATTTTTATATTTTTTTCTTGTCAGCTCGACGCGTGGTTATACGATTCGTTTAAAACGTATTTGATGGCCGCAATATTACATTTGGTTGTCGAAGCGCCGTTCGGGAACATGGTCAGAATAATTTTTGGACGAGCACCCAAGAAAAATCTGTCGGACGCGAGTGAAATACCGATTGAAAAAATCGAAAAGGCAGTACCTTCGAAAAACGAACGGAGCAACGGAAAGCTGGATGGACAAGTCCCGTAAACGACGAACTATTCATAAAAGCTAAATCTCGATATTATGTAGGCGCGTAATATGCCATTAGAAAATGTTTTAAATGTATTGTACGGGTATAGTCGTAAAACTATATTACCTATTAGAAAAATAATATTCGTCATTCGGAGCTGCGGCCGAAAAAATTAGGCACCTACCTACAGTGGCGTAGCCAGGATTTTTCAAGGGAGGGGGCCAAACAATGTTTTCAGAAACAAATTTTTACCTTAGTGGATAAAACGTAGAGGAAGGGTGGATCTACGGGGGAGGAATGGGGAAATTTTACCGTCCACAAAAAAAATTTAAGTAGAAAAAAATTAATAAGACAAAAAAAAGGTGATTGACTTTTTCTGTATTTTGCCGACAAACCTAAAAAGTCTATCGACTAAATGGCCTATTGACATAAATTTACCTGGTGATTTCCTTCCTCGAAAACAAATTAAATAAAAATATTTTTTAGGAAAAAATAAGAAACAGACTTCAAAAAAATTCACTAAAAAGTATGAATTAGCCTTTTTGAAATCGGCGCCGAATTTCAAACAACATTACATTGCAGAAACGAATTTTATTAATCTAATATAAATATTGCAAAAAATTAATGTATTAATAAAATGCTTTTCTGCAATGTAATATTGTTTGAAATTCGGCGCCGATTTCAAAAAGGTTATGTCATACTTTTTAGTGCATTTTTTTGAAGACGGTTTCTTTTTTTTCTAAAAAATATTTTTATTTCGCCTTTGTAGTCATAGTAGTTATATTAGTCATATCGTCATTCCTGTTCCTGCATTTGACTGGGTGGTTAGGTAGGATACTAGGCCAATCCTTATGAATTCGGTAAATATGAAAAAAAAAAATACAAAAAACTAAATTACTGCCAATATATACAAAATTGGTATGTGATCACCGGGAAGCGATACTCTTTCATATAAAAAACGATTTATTCAAATCGGTTCATAAATGACGGATTTATGAGGTAACAAACATTAAAAATTATATTCAACCGAATTGAGAACCACCGCTTTTTTAAGTCGGTAAAAAAATAGGTCGTCCCTTATTAGTGAAGGAATTTCCTATAATTTTATCAATTTTTCGCTCTTTGTGGCGATACCAATGAAAACTCCGAGGAAATGTGTTCGTTTATTGTGTAATTTTTATATCCTATGAACAAATACATGTGAGATTTTGTAATTCATAAAAAATAGTAATAACATAAAGGTAACTAAAAATATGATTTTTAAATCTATAATTTGTGGAACAACTATTGAAAATAATTTCCCTCCAAAATCGACTCTTAGATCCGCCACTGCATAGTGACGTGAGCACGAGACCATACACCTTAGAATAGTGGTTCTTAATCTTTTTAGGACCGCGACCCGAATTTCCCCCCAAAAATAGGCTTAGAATATATATTTTCAAGTCGGTCAGGAGAATTCGGGTCTGAAGGAGCTAGTAAAACATCTAGTCTCTTATTAATAATAATCTTTTCATAATGTTTAAATATTATTTTAAACGTGTATAGCTATTAGTGAAAAACTACACTTATAGTTACATTATATCCAGTGTTGTGCATTATCTAGATAATTTATCTAGATAATTTTTAAATATTTTATCTTATCTAGATAAAAGTAACTTGGATCATCTTTTATCTTATTTAGATGAAAAAATGGTTATCTGCGGTAAATTATCTAGATAATAATTTTAATAAAAGCTTTTTTTTAGTTCAACTTCTATTACATATATTTTTAATTTGTTTATAATTTATATAATATACTCGTATTGTACATCGGGTATACAACTGAAATTTTCAAATATTTAAACCTTAGAGATGTTTTGATATGGGGAAATTATTATTATTACAACTTACAAGGAACTGATTCACGATAACGAAAATGTTTTCAAAATTGTTTTCAACTACATAAAGCTGGTCCCACACGACTCGTGCACTCGGCTAATAGTCAGAAATCATAAAGTATTTAATCGTAAGATACGACGATTATTTTCACTCGTCGAGTTAATCGAGGTATCCTGTTGTTGTCGGGTACCTACAACAGTACAACACGACACTTGCTGATATGAAATTTAATCTTGGATTTTCCAAAAAATCACCTATTATCGTATATATTAAGCTACACACGTTCCAGCTGGATACCTTTATATAATAACGCAGAGGTTCTCAAACTTTTCAGGCCAGGCCCCCCTTTTAGTTAACCCCAGACCTGAGCCCCCCCCCCTCATAAAAATAATTTTAATAGTCATGTTTAGAGTAAAAAAATGTTAAAAACAAACAACAAATATTGATAAATATTAATATTACAAATTTATTTTAAAATAAAATGCATTTTTTATAAAATATTTTAATTAATAGGCCAATTTATATATAATATACCGAATTGTATACAATGCAAAACGCGATTATTATTACGGACATTTCACAATTTTTAAATTTTTCTACCAATGCAATGTTGATTTTTAAAATTGTCTTGCGCCCCCTATAAAGCTTTGCGCCCCCTGGAGGTCGCGCCCACACTTTGAGAACCTCTGTAATAACGTATTAAAACAGGCGTTTCGGAAACTGTATGACGAAACCGTATAAAAAACATCGAACGGAGTATAAAGCGCGTTTGGGACGCTTCAAAAATTCATAAACATAAATTTCGGAGGCGGTCACTGTAGAAATCTCGGTCGGCAGTGGCCGTATAGACCATGTGAGATTATTTATTAAGACCGATGCCTACAAAAGCTCAATCCTCTACAAATACTTAGAAAGCGTGCCATATATAAGACTAAAGTCAAGAAAACCACCATGGGTCAAGGCCAAGGAACTAATCCAGTCGCAGTTCTGCAGTGCTAAAAAATGGCAGGAGGAGTGGCTGGGCAATACGGCATTACATAAAAATTTGATAAAGGATCTCACACAAAGAGTTAAAGGGTTCGAACTTCCACGACAAGAATGGGTAATTCTTAACCGATTAAGGACTGGACACAGAAGATGTGGACATATGATGTTCAAGTGGAAATTAAAGGACAGCCCAGAATGTGATTGTGGAAATGACAGCCAGACTTTGAGACATATCACAGACGAATGCCCGAATAGAAGGTTCGATTCGGGCATTAATGGGTTAATGAAGTTACGAAAGAAGCATTTGAATGGATAAGGGCCTTGGACATAGACATCTAGATTCGACTAAATGCTATATAATGTACTGTTATTAATATCACTTATAAATTTAATTAAATTTATTGTACTTTAAATGTTACTGTGTTATTGTTGCCATACGAATAATAATAATAATAGTATGGATCAGCAGTAGCGGTCCGTTACTTTTGTAAAAAAAATTTAAACCGTCGAGGCGCTGTTAAGGACTATATATGCGTGTAAAATTGTAAAATTTAATTCCGGTATACTCGCAGATCGACCAGAAAAATAAATTGATCGTTTGGTGCCATTTAGTATTTTTTTAAACGGCTAATTTATTATAAACCGCACTTGACTATCTCCCGAATATTTTCCACGGGACGCCACCATAATAGGTTTATACCTACATATATATTAACTCGCATATGTCAATAGTTAATATAATATGTCTATGGCCGCCACTACTGGAACTTTCGATTATAATGCGATAATATTATCTAAATAAAATTCGAAAATTTATCTCTTGTATATTTTCGTATCAGTGTAGATGCTCTGTGCTCAGTTAAGAACTATTTTCATTATAAGACGCATTATAACACGGTTTTTTTTCGAATATTATACACGATATAACCACGAAAAGAAAAAAAACTGAATATTTGAAAATAATTTATAATTTACTTATAAATGTATTTTTAAGTACCTATCATACGATGAACTGAATACGTTATTTTATTTTATTTTTTGTACAAAATAAATTATTTACAAAAACGTATACTCGTGTTATTTCCTGCAAATAATATAGTGCGATCGGAATAAGTAGGAACATTATGAAAACGCGTATAATTATTATTGTAAAATATTATTATATGACGCCTTTTCGCGATGAATCTACAAGAAAAAAAAAGAAATTCCGCCGAATTGTCGAACGACCTAATGTTCACTAGGTAGTTAAATTACCCGCGGCTTCGCCCGTGAACAGCGTTAAACTTGTACATTAACTGTTGTCTGGTATCTCCGGCGTCGTTCACAGATTAAGGATGCTTACCGACACACAAATAATCCCAAGTAGGTGTACCTACTGGAATAATTGTCGTTTCGTTTGTGTTTAAACCGTTTTTAGAAATGTTTTCAGAAACAAATTTTACCTTAGTGGATAAAACGTAGAGGAAGGGTGGATCTACGGGGGAGGAATGGGGAAATTTTACCGTCCACAAAAAAATTTAAGTAGAAAAAATTAATAAGACAAAAAAAGGTGATTGACTTTTCTGTATTTTGCCGACAAACCTAAAAAGTCTATCGACTAAATGGCCTATTGACATAAATTTACCTGGTGATTTCCTTCCTCGAAAACAAATTAAATAAAATATTTTTAGGAAAAATAAGAAACAGACTTCAAAAATTCACTAAAAGTATGAATTAGCCTTTTTGAAATCGGCGCCGAATTTCAAACAACATTACATTGCAGAAACGAATTTTATTAATCTAATATAAATATTGCAAAAATTAATGTATTAATAAAATGCTTTTCTGCAATGTAATATTGTTTGAAATTCGGCGCCGATTTCAAAAAGGTTATGTCATACTTTTAGTGCATTTTTGAAGACGGTTTTTTTTCTAAAAATATTTTATTTCGCTTTGTAGTCATAGTAGTTATATTAGTCATATCGTCATTCCTGTTCCTGCATTTGACTGGGTGGTTAGGTAGGATACTAGGCCAATCCTTATGAATTCGGTAAATATGAAAAAAAAAAATACAAAAAACTAAATTACTGCCAATATATACAAAATTGGTATGTGATCACCGGGAAGCGATACTCTTTCATATAAAAAACGATTTATTCAAATCGGTTCATAAATGACGGATTTATGAGGTAACAAACATTAAAAATTATATTCAACCGAATTGAGAACCACCGCTTTTTTTAAGTCGGTAAAAAAAAATAGGTCGTCCCCTTGTTAGTGAAGGAATTTCCTATAATTTTTATCAATTTTTTCGCTCTTTGTGGCGATACCAATGAAAACTCCGAGGAAATGTGTTCGTTTATTGTGTAATTTTTATATCCTATGAACAAATACATGTGAGATTTTGTAATTCATAAAAAATAGTAATAACATAAAGGTAACTAAAAATATGATTTTTAAATCTATAATTTGTGGAACAACTATTGAAAATAATTTCCCTCCAAAATCGACTCTTAGATCCGCCACTGCATAGTGACGTGAGCACGAGACCATACACCTTAGAATAGTGGTTCTTAATCTTTTTAGGACCGCGACCCGAATTTCCCCCCAAAAATAGGCTTAGAATATATATTTTCAAGTCGGTCAGGAGAATTCGGGTCTGAAGGAGCTAGTAAAAACATCTAGTCTCTTATTAATAATAATCTTTTTCATAATGTTTAAATATTATTTTAAACGTGTATAGCTATTAGTGAAAAACTACACTTATAGTTACATTATATCCAGTGTTGTGCATTATCTAGATAATTTATCTAGATAATTTTTTAAATATTTTTATCTTATCTAGATAAAAGTAACTTGGATCATCTTTTATCTTATTTAGATGAAAAAAATGGTTATCTGCGGTAAATTATCTAGATAATTATTTTAATAAAAGCTTTTTTTTAGTTCAACTTCTATTACATATATTTTTAATTTGTTTATAATTTATATAATATACTCGTATTGTACATCGGGTATACAACTGAAATTTTCAAATATTTAAACCTTAGAGATGTTTTGATATGGGGAAATTATTATTATTACAACTTACAAGGAACTGATTCACGATAACGAAAATGTTTTCAAAATTGTTTTCAACTACATAAAGCTGGTCCCACACGACTCGTGCACTCGGCTAATAGTCAGAAATCATAAAGTATTTAATCGTAAGATACGACGATTATTTTCACTCGTCGAGTTAATCGAGGTATCCTGTTGTTTTCGGGTACCTACAACAGTACAACACGACACTTGCTGATATGAAATTTAATCTTGGATTTTCCAAAAAATCACCTATTATCGTATATATTAAGCTACACACGTTCCAGCTGGATACCTTTATATAATAACGCAGAGGTTCTCAAACTTTTCAGGCCAGGCCCCCTTTAGTTAACCCCAGACCTGAGCCCCCCTCATAAAATAATTTTAATAGTCATGTTTAGAGTAAAAAATGTTAAAACAAACAACAAATATTGATAAATATTAATATTACAAATTTATTTTAAAATAAAATGCATTTTTTATAAAATATTTTAATTAATAGGCCAATTTATATATAATATACCGAATTGTATACAATGCAAAACGCGATTATTATTACGGACATTTCACAATTTTTTAAATTTTTTCTACCAATGCAATGTTGATTTTTAAAATTGTCTTGCGCCCCCCCCTATAAAGCTTTTGCGCCCCCCTGGAGGGTCGCGCCCCACACTTTGAGAACCTCTGTAATAACGTATTAAAAACAGGCGTTTCGGAAACTGTATGACGAAACCGTATAAAAAACATCGAACGGAGTATAAAGCGCGTTTGGGACGCTTCAAAAATTCATAAACATAAATTTCGGAGGCGGTCACTGTAGAAATCTCGGTCGGCAGTGGCCGTATAGACCATGTGAGATTATTTATTAAGACCGATGCCTACAAAAGCTCAATCCTCTACAAATACTTAGAAAGCGTGCCATATATAAGACTAAAGTCAAGAAAACCACCATGGGTCAAGGCCAAGGAACTAATCCAGTCGCAGTTCTGCAGTGCTAAAAATGGCAGGAGGAGTGGCTGGGCAATACGGCATTACATAAAAATTTGATAAAGGATCTCACACAAAGAGTTAAAGGGTTCGAACTTCCACGACAAGAATGGGTAATTCTTAACCGATTAAGGACTGGACACAGAAGATGTGGACATATGATGTTCAAGTGGAAATTAAAGGACAGCCCAGAATGTGATTGTGGAAATGACAGCCAGACTTTGAGACATATCACAGACGAATGCCCGAATAGAAGGTTCGATTCGGGCATTAATGGGTTAATGAAGTTACGAAAGAAGCATTTGAATGGATAAGGGCCTTGGACATAGACATCTAGATTCGACTAAATGCTATATAATGTACTGTTATTAATATCACTTATAAATTTAATTAAATTTATTGTACTTTAAATGTTACTGTGTTATTGTTGCCATACGAATAATAATAATAATAGTATGGATCAGCAGTAGCGGTCCGTTACTTTTGTAAAAAAAATTTAAACCGTCGAGGCGCTGTTAAGGACTATATACGCGTGTAAAATTGTAAAATTTAATTCCGGTATACTCGCAGATCGACCAGAAAAAATAAATTGATCGTTTGGTGCCATTTAGTATTTTTTTTAAACGGCTAATTTATTATAAACCGCACTTGACTATCTCCCGAATATTTTCCACGGGACGCCACCATAATAGGTTTATACCTACATATATATTAACTCGCATATGTCAATAGTTAATATAATATGTCTATGGCCGCCACTACTGGAACTTTCGATTATAATGCGATAATATTATCTAAATAAAATTCGAAAATTTATCTCTTGTATATTTTTCGTATCAGTGTAGATGCTCTGTGCTCAGTTAAGAACTATTTTCATTATAAGACGCATTATAACACGGTTTTTTTTCGAATATTATACACGATATAACCACGAAAAGAAAAAAAACTGAATATTTGAAAATAATTTATAATTTACTTATAAATGTATTTTTAAGTACCTATCATACGATGAACTGAATACGTTATTTTATTTTATTTTTTGTACAAAATAAATTATTTACAAAAACGTATACTCGTGTTATTTCCTGCAAATAATATAGTGCGATCGGAATAAGTAGGAACATTATGAAAACGCGTATAATTATTATTGTAAAATATTATTATATGACGCCTTTTCGCGATGAATCTACAAGAAAAAAAAAGAAATTCCGCCGAATTGTCGAACGACCTAATGTTCACTAGGTAGTTAAATTACCCGCGGCTTCGCCCGTGAACAGCGTTAAACTTGTACATTAACTGTTGTCTGGTATCTCCGGCGTCGTTCACAGATTAAGGATGCTTACCGACACACAAATAATCCCAAGTAGGTGTACCTACTGGAATAATTGTCGTTTCGTTTGTGTTTAAACCGTTTTTAGAACATTACCGCATATGGCGTAGCTCTCGGCTCCAACGTGTTTTTAACGCGACCAAATCGTACTGAGAAAAATAATTCTACAACGAGACACCACAATGTCTTTATTCAATCGATGTAAAGAAAATAATATAATGGAAATCGTTACGGCCTATATTTCAGGAACAAAATTAGACGGGAGCGGTCAACCGCAGGAAATTGCAGGGTGACAACAATTTTCTCCTCCTCGCTTGATACGCTCTACCCACTTTCGTTTTCTTGAGACGCGTATTGCGCGCACGTGTTAAAATCGTTAACATTTTCATTTTTTCGGCCGCATGTTTATCGGAAAGTCAATAATGTATTTTCTCGTGTTTTTAAGAAGAGTTTGTCTGTCAGTCATTCTCGTGCCACCGTACGGATATTTTTCAAACCGTGTCTAAAAAAAAAAAAAAACGATCTCCGCATGAAATCACCCTAAAAATAAAGAAACAAACCACATCTCTCGATGTTTTCAATGGTTTTTGCATGACGAGCATACACAGAAGCGAAGCGAGTTACGATTTTATTCATAGCCAGATAAAGACAATAATGTAAATTCGCATCTCGAAGACGGTCCGATTTATCATATATCTCGATCCGGATCTGTTATAATACCGGGCATTATAAACAAGCCTGCGTTCGGTCAAACGTATAGATTTCACGAAGATTATTATGCACAAGGTGACGATGGTGGATAACAGCGGACCAGTGATTTTTTCCTTTGAAATCCGTCAATTGATAATTTTTACAAACGGCATTCGAGGAAAGCGATCAGTGCACTGCAAAAGTTAAAACGTGTATTGTGCACGCTGTATGTATCAGTACTTCTATATACGGCAACAAGTATTAAGAACACGTGATTACAGCATATCGAAACACATGTTTAACCTACAAAAATAAATAAATTGCCTACCACAGATTATGTGAATAATTAATGTAACGAATTTGCATAGTATAATCTGTAAGCATTATCAAATAAACATTTATGGTTCAAATACTCCTGTGGAATGTTCCGTGTTCAATGACGTTCATTGTACGATACATTTTGTTTCCATCAATATTGTAGCGCAGTGCGAATTATTTGTAGCACAAACATCTTCAATCGACATTACCAGGTACGACTAAATAATTGTCTAGTTTTATAATATATAAATATGTAATACATTAAGTACTGTTTAAATTTTAAAGAGATAAATCATCATGTTAACTCGTGTTATTCTCGCATAGAACCTAATTGCCAAAAATATCTGTTTTTAATACACTCGAGCCGCAGCGGTCTTCCTATACGGTTCTTTCCTTCAACACTGCTCCCTTCCTTAATCTCAACAAACCCCTGAATGTATATGACCAATTTCGTGTTCTTATCAACCTTTTCGTTCAACAACGATCTTTATTTTAATGCACACACATAATAAAAAACAATAAAACATATAACTGTTTGTACAATATTGTATTTAAATTTTTAATATTACACAACGTAAGAATAAAATATTAAAATACGATTTTAACTAATCCGTATCCACGAAGTATACACATATTATACATTATTATAGGACGTGTCCGCGAAAATGTATTAATTAAAAGTAATGTAGTGACAATCTCGTCGCTTTAAAATAACAAACGTTTCAAGGGACACCTGTATATGTGCGTATCATGTATATTCTCAAAGTATACAAATCAGTAGGTACATAAAAAAATAAACTATAAAATCAAAAAAATAAAAATTATATCTCACCATTTCAGATCTTTCATAAACTGTGTATATATATTACACATATAAAATATTTGTTCAATAAAATAAATTTTAAATAGAAACTAATTAAAAAAAAAAAATCACATTCAAATCGATTGGCAAGATCAATCTCCTTAAAGTATCTCTGTATGATGGAGGTTATAAGTAACATTATCATTTATTTATCATATAGCTGCATCGAGATTCGTAAATACAACATATAATTTTAAATATAAATAAATAGGTAGGTGGGTGCTGTAAAATATCTTAAAATTAAATACCGGCAGTTTTATTTTTATAGACATTTCATTAGTTTATACGCCTTACATTCATATATCACTTATTAAGATTAAATCTAGAAAAATAAAAATAAAAAAAAATCACACGACATGATCACACAAAATACACTGATTCAAATATGTATTAATTACATCTCGGATGTACATTACCCATAATAAAACTACTAATACATAGACTTTGGTTCAACAACGAGCTTTCCTATTTATCTGAGTACAGCTCGTCAGCAGTTCAACAATATTACGATTTCAAAGCCAGACCCAACTTGGCCATCATCATTTGTTTACGCAATCTTACGATTTCCCAGTACATATCGTTCTCTAGAAAGCAACAAAAACAAAAAATGTTAATGAAAAAAGGCGACCACTGAACGAACATTATTGTTGTCGTAAATTCACAAATTGTGATTTGTGTGTAGTGTGTGCAATATAAATACACTTGAAATTGTGCTGTGCATAATATAATATATAAACAGTGACGACTGATTAATATGCTTCCACTTTTCTTACTAATACATTAGTAAAATGCTACACTATAGAGTAACCTGATCGACGTAAATATACATTTGCCATTTTACCCCTCCATGAACGTGTTTTACATTTTTGGAGACATATACTACTTGATATATTATCTAATACTACCCGATAGGTAATTAAATGTGTATACAGTTATTAAAAAACGAACTAATTCACATACTTCCATTTAAAATCTTAGGGGTTGCAAATAATCCAAAAATACCATTTATTTTTAACTTTTTAACGAGTTTACTTATTTTCCTCAAATAACAATAATTAATAAAAATAGTTTATGAAAAATTTAAAACATTTGGTCAGGCAAATTATAGAAAATCAACATTCGATAATATCTTAAAAATACAACGACAAAAAATCATTTAATAAAATATTACGCTAAAGCTGCAATGTGATAAACGAAATATAAATTAATTATTCTATTAAATAAAATGTATCGATAATAATTAAATTACACAATAATGTGAAAATGTCCAAGTGTTTTAATTAAATAAATAATGAAACTACGATCATTAGAATATTCATTATTCAAAATGGTAATGCAAAAATAATTATTATTGAAAAGATAAAAATCAAAATAAATTATACTAAATGAGAAAGGAAGCAGCTAGCGAGTAAACCCTACAAACAAATATTTAAAAAACAAAATACTAAGTAACTACCATAGTATTTAAGATTGATTTATTTGTATACATTTCTACACAAGATAAATACGATAAAATTAATTGCAAATAGGAAATAGTACTAATTGTAAATATAAATGTAAAAAAAACATACAGTGATGCTTATGCATGGATATTGTTATGTTACTAGACAGTGTTATAGAAGCAATAAAATATTATAATAGATCTGATGTTATGTTTTACTATTATGTTAAACGTGAAAGATGCAAATAGTTTGACATTCACATAGATCCCATTAAATCCAATTATCCATCTTGACACTAACACCATAAACTTTTAATGGTGGAAATTACCCCAGCAATCAAACATATTACTTGACACCTTTCCATGCATTTGTATTCGCCTGATGAAAATTAATTACAGCATGAAAATAATGGCAAATCTTCTAAAATATATATATATATATATATACTGCATATTAAGGCTATATACCCCACGCGGCATATTTATAATATAAAAAATAGTATTAGTTACGTAAATTGAATCATTTTTAAAACAAAAATTTCTGTTGCTCAAACATTTCTGTATTATTTTATCGTCTAATATAAAGTAGTGGTTTAAAAATTGTAATCAATATGTAAATAAATACATAACATTTTATGGATACTACAACTCAGATATAGTCATATATTAGATATAGAGACATATATTTAAAATATTTGTTGGAGGTTTTATGAATTTAAGAAAACCTTCATTGGTTTTACTACAGACATATTATTAAGCAACTCATTTATATGCTTATGGTTTTTAACAAATAGGTTAATGAGATAATAAATATGATAACTTTAAATATAGATTATATAAGAGTAAAGTATTTGTGTTCTAGTAATTACTATAAAACTAATAACCACTCTTTTATCACTATTAATAATTTAAAATAATAGTATTAAGTTTAATATTACTGTTTGTAAGAGAATAGATTTTAAAGAAAAGTTGAATAGAATTTTATAAGGGTACGGTGTACAAAATCGGGGTCTTCTCTTTTAGAACAAAGTGTAGTGATATATGGAAAACATATTATTTATATCATAGACATATTTATATATGTTTATGACATACATTCTTACGTAATACACGATAAATATTTTAAATTAAAAGTAATCTGGCGTTTGAAAAGAAAAACAAATATTTTACAAGTTTACAAAAATATGTAATATTATAGATTAACATTTGGAAAAATATTATGTCAAAAAGGTAATACGTATGTTATTAATAAAATGCAATAATAATATATAAATATTACTTTTAAAAATAATTTAATCTTTTTGTTATAGTGGTTAGTAAGAACTATTAAACACTATTAACTGTTTAGTATTGTACTATTCACTACCTTAATTTTATTTACTTTTTATTTTATTTAGTAATTGGTAGCGTTATCCAATTTATAGTCGTAGAAACAAATAGATAATTATATTACATTCATTAAAAAAAGAGAAAGTTGAACTATTTTTTCCTTTTTTTTAAAATCAATTCTGTACAAATGGGATACTACAATTCTTCGTAGTTTTATGACACCAAGTTAAAAACAAAATATATCACAAACCTGAGCTTTTTACAAGGCCTCTCTGAATGTATCTGAGGTAATTGAGGAAATCACATACGGCTGTAATCTATAAACATAATTTTCGTTATTTATTGAATTAAAAGACATTCCATAAATTATTATTTAACTAATGGATTAATAATGAATAAAATAAAAATATATGTGTATTAAAAAGTATAAATTGGCTGTAATTAAACTTATGATTAGATAAAAAAAAACCTGTTGCATATAGATTTTTTTCTCTTATATTTTTACTCTGTAATTAATACAGTTTTTTCATAATATAGAACCCATTTTAAACATTAAAGAAAGCGTATTTCAATATTACGTAGTTACCATGTTAAATAAAATTAATGTGTAAATATACAAATCAATTTGTATAATTTTAAAAAAGATTCACGATCTAAAATGTAATCATAAAATCAGATATAACAGATTTTTATTTTTGAACACTTAAAAATTATAAAAATTTAACTTACTCTATTACGGCAAATTTGGGATATGCAATACCATTCATCATCTGAACCGCCTAAATTCATTCTATAGAGACACAGCAATGGCAACTCCATTAGAGCACATTTTCTAAAGTAGGATACACAATAAATCAATACAAATAATTTAAAATATTTAATATTTCTCAATTGTAAATTGATCAATCAATTAATCGATTAACTATTTTAATACTTGATAAACGATAAATACTACTCCAAATATTTGACAATTGTGCATTTTATTTTTACAAAATATAATAAAGTATTCGAGAAAAAAAACTAACACAAAATATTTTTCTTACTTTGGAAAATGAGATTTTGTCTTGTCCATAGACTCGATAAAAAGATTACCAGATTCTATAGCATTTCTAACAT
The DNA here is from genome assembly GCA_032441835.1 of Slavum lentiscoides. Lineage (NCBI taxonomy): Eukaryota > Metazoa > Arthropoda > Insecta > Hemiptera > Aphididae > Slavum > Slavum lentiscoides. The sequence goes on from CM063713.1 coordinate 5,643,964, forward strand.
CTATTGCTAAAGTTGAATTATTGAATTCTAAACACTGGTCAATGTCTTCTGTATATATTCTACTTATGAAGGCGTCAGATTTGTCTAATGTGGGGGATTTTGTCCATAGTACAAATTCACGAAGCACATTTGGATCGACCTAGAACGTCAAACATATTATTTGTTAAAAACAAACATGTATTGTAATTTATGTATTTACCTCAGCCTTATCAGATATGTCTAAAGATTCTGGATCTGTTGTTGTTTGGTTATATTTTTGCTTTAATGGAGAATCTGGAGGTGAATTTTCACGACCATACTTCAAGTTATTATGTGATGGAGATCTCTTATGTTTACGATAAAACAGTCCAACTCCACTTAGTCCACCTTAAAAAAAAAAAAATAATAATAATAATAAAAAAATAGATTATTTTTATACACTATACATTCTTGATGTTATTACAGAGTAATAATACAAAATACTACTATATAATTAAACATGATTAGAGTTAATGATAATATAAAATTGTTATTACGTCATAAATGTAATGGAATGGCACTCATAAAAATGTAAATAAATATATGGCAGAATTCACTTCATTAAATATGGTATTTACGTAAAATTTTCAATATACTTTAATATTTACAAAAATGTTTTTACGAAACGTTTATTATTTATTTCAAACTTGTCATAATAAATATTGTTCGAAGCAACAATTGATGTTTTCATTCTCATTAGGACAAGACAATGGCAAAAGATGCAAAAAATATAGAAATAGTTCTTGCTAGAGAAGAACACAATGACAATATCAGATCCACAATGAGGGATTTTTATTCGGATGAACCGGTTTTCAAAGCTCAAAAAATAGATGTCGATAAACTGAATAAAAAATTTTATGACCTTAAAAAAGGGGACATTACAATAGTAGCTATTGATAAAGTTAATGGAATGGTAGCATCACTTGCAATCAACAGCATTATAAAGCCTGATAATGCAAAAAGACAAAAAGAATATGCCGGTTAGTAAATTTGTATAATATAATAAATGTTTAATTTCTGCTATTTTTATTTTCAGAACTACATAATAAAACCGATACGGATCTACACAACGCCTTACAATTTTGGTCGTCGATTCAAAGTGAACCATGTCTATTTAAAATGTTAAACGTAGACATCATGTGGGAGATTAAAACATTAGCTTCGGCACAACAATACCGTAATCTTGGTTTATCAACAGCTGTGGCTAAACAATCCTTTGAAGCAGCGTTACTCAATGATGATATCTCGGTCATTTGTATGGATTGCACTAGTTACATAAGTGCGAAAATAGCTCGTAATTTAGGTATGGAATGTGTGGTCAAAAAACATTTTAGCGAATACAAAGACGATAATGGACAGCCTTGGCTTGATAATATACCAGAACATCCGAATGATACTGTCAATGTATTTATTTATAAGAAAAATAATTATGAAAATAAAGTGTAACAACATTAATTGTACGTACAAAAATGATAAAAATCGGATTTATATACGAAAAAAAAAAAAATATATATATATATAAGGTAATAATTGTAAAACAACAAGAGCACAGTAAATTTTAATTTACTAACGCATTTTATAATATTTATTCATTTTTGTGAATAAAACACGATTATAATAAAGTAATACCTGGCATTGAGATACTATCTTCTCTTGACAAATTTGGGTGACTCGGCGTGGACGTTAGTACAAGCGTTTTTAATGCTGCCACTTCAGCAGATAAAACATCCACTTTCATTGAAGATTCTTTTAATGCTCTTGTTGCAGCAGCCTGGCGTAAATTTGCTTCTTTAACCATATTATGAGCTTCCTAAAAAAAATTATATATATATATAATATATATATACTATAAACGTATAAAGTTTAATTGGTAGTTAAATTTACTTGAAACAGACTGGCTGTCAGTTCTTCTAATTCGGCTTCAACATCCGCACGTATTCTACTCAAACGCGACACTTCTTCATCCCTGAGTTTTAACGTTTCATTGGCTTTTCTCAATTCTTCCTCGAGCCTAGCGAACGCGTGTTCTTTTACTTCATTAACCGACCTATCCCAACTAGACGCTGAAGATTCCATTCCACTGTCAATATCGGGTTCAGGAACCGTAGGGTGTACGATCTGAGTTTCGATCAGTTCGTCTTTGTCGATCATTCGTTCACTGAGCAAGCATTCTTTAATCCCAGCATACGAGGCGCCGTTTTTCGTTACCAAACAATCGCCTTTGACGGTAGCAAAGCAGACCAGATGTTTTTTCGGCGACAATATCAACTCGTTGTCATTAGCCATTTGAGTCGTTTCAAGAACGTGAACGGATTTATCAACGACATCAGACTCGGACGCGTTCATCACAAAACGTTATTCGATCGTTTTACACGCACCTAAACACGAAATGCTGTTAAAATCAACTGTGAACAAATATCGAGTAGGAAATTATTCTATTAGCAATGTTGACTGCACGTAATTTTCAATACACGTATTTAAATAGAAATAAATCCGAGAAAACTTCAATTATTCAGATTAAAAAAATATATTAATAATAATAAACGAGCCGTTACGTAGCGCGCGGTACAGTTACACAATTAAGGTAATGGACAAAGAACAACAATACAGGTACGCTGTGCAAGAGGAATCGTTTAATTATACGAATAAACAATACCTTTGTACTAGAGTACGCGTAGTAAGTATTCGCGAAATACACGCCATATTACACGAATACTATTGGAATTTAGACGATATCCGTGTTTTTGGGATACGAGCGCGGCCTATTAACACTGAAAACGTCGTATATTAAGCGAAAAAAATAACGCGAATATATTTGTTTTTATTTTTACGCACAAGGCCTGGTAGAAAGTGTGTAGGTACGACTATAACGTAGAATAATAACATACAGGCGAGTGCACGCGTACTTTCACTATTTTTTTTTTATTTTACTAACGATCGCGGTCGGAATAATAAAAAAACGAATATTCGAGACGTCCGCGGGAAACATATGTTCCGCGCCCCTCGCAAAAAAAAAAAAACCCCAATATTAACTCGGAAACAAACCCGAATAATATCGTTTGCCGATATAATACCTATACCTCGTACACGATCCGTACAACAGCGGATTTTAATAATATTTTAAAATAACAGAGAAATATTTAATAAACAACGGGCGCGCACACGACAGAGTAATGAAATCCGATATAGGTGATACTCACGCGTGAATATAATATTCCGTCTTGTCATAATGTTGTGACAAAGCAAAACGCACAAAAACCGACACGACCGCGTTTTTACCCGGGGGACCCGTTGAAAAAATTTATATGCGAAACGTGGAAAAACTAGAAAAAAAAAAAAAAAAAAACGTTATAACAATGGTAACATTATTCGGGAAAACAAAAACAATAATAATAATAAAAAAAAAACAAATTCGAAACGACGAGCGCACACAGAAAATGAGTCACTGACGTTGGGCGAGCGACTAACTACTGTACGGTGACGCGACTTGACCCTGATAACGACGAACGGATTATCACTGTGGAGGGGTGTCCCGTAGATGAGTGTAAGTAGTTAACAGTATTTTTTTATTCGCAGTATTTACGTTGTTGTACGCGCGGAGCGGCGGGTGAGCGCAGCGGCTGTTGCTGTTGCGTTTTTGGTGAAAGCGTCGTCTGTGGTGTTTGTCGAGCGGGCCATGGAGGGGGGAATCGCGTACAGTGTGCCTGCGTGACGTGTTCAAAAATATCCGCAGACGATTATTTTACGTCAAAAGAGAATATTTTGAATTCCCAGCGTCTGTCCGTACACGAAAATCCTACCAAAAGTAATGCTCTGGTTCTTTATACAGTCATATAAGCAGAGTTTCTTTCCGGTATATTTAGCAAATTGCATCCATAATAGTACCTACCGGTATTTTAGAGAGAATTTATTTTTCGATTTTCTCATAAAGCGCATTAAAAATAAAAACTCAAAAACTATCGGAAATCTTATAATGGTTATAAAATGACTTGAAATAATATACACCAAATATTATATTATATATTATAAAAAAAAAATTTTTTTTTTCAATTTTAGGCTATTTATAGCAATTATAGATTTTGAGATATTTAATTAAAATAATTAAAGTAATTTTTGTTTTAACGTTTAAAACTTTAATACGATGTCAGACGTATATACGATGTTACTTCAACTATTATTGTGTAATATATATTAAAAAAAATCTTTTATAAACATTTCAAGTTTTTCCGCAAGGTGTATTTTATTTATTATTTTTTTGTTGTAGAATATTACGTTTGTTCAAAATTAAATTCGCCTAGTCTTGAAATTCTTTCGAATTCTGAAATGATTTAACGCACATTGCTTTCAAATTTATATAGTAATAACAAAGCACTATATAGAATCTTTATCCGTGAATAATTCTGCACATAAGCCACATCCACTGCAACACCCGGCGGCTCGCTACCTTTTTTAAAAATATAACAATGTGGTTCTCTTATTATATTTAATACTTATAAATAAAATTAATTTGTCTCGACAATATTATATGTTCTGCCTGCCCACAATAAATTTCACTGGTTCAATATTGAACCATAGCTTTCGGCGAAACATACGGCGTTTGTAATCGGAACGGTACCGAAATTTTGCTGCAAAAGTGAAGGCTAAACGACAATACCAAATACAAAAAAAAACATCACTGACATAATGTATTACTCGGTTTGCTTGAAAATAACACAGTGACCAGAAATATCCGATTTGTTCCATGTTATTTTAGGAGTGAATACATAAATATATAAATAATATATATATTTAGCAAAAACGAGTTATAGTACAGGCAGGGGCGCATTAAGAATCGGATGGGATGGGAGGGGGGGGGGCAAATATAATTTGCCGCCCCTAAATTTACAGTACAGATTAAAATTCCAACAGACTAAAACATATAATTCCAAATGTCCATGATCAGTGTGCCGCCCTCTAAAAATTGCTGCCAGGGGCAAACGTACCCTTTGCCCCCCACTTAATGCGCCCCTGAGTACAGAGCGAAATTTTAAATGTAAAAATACTAAATAAATGCCGATAATAATTATTGGTCTAGCGATGTGCATGAAACGCGCTGACTGGTAAATAATACTTTTATTTCGTGTTCGGGTCACTTAATTAAATAAATGTGTAAACATTATTCAGGATATTTAAATACAAATTTATTCTGAATATTTTTATTCAAATACTTAAGAATATTCCAATCATTTTTAGTAGTTTATTGACAGTTCTAATAAAATTATACAAATGTGTGAAAAAATATATATAATTGCAAGAACTTTAAACTGAAGTATATTCGATATTAATATGCGGTATGGCAGCAATTGTGTGATACGTATCCTATGACGTTATCCGTGCACCAAACACATTTAAATTTACTCTATGGCGAAATTGAAATAAGAGCGCGAAAAATATTTTTGTACAACTGATTTTGGCGCCATAATGTAATACATTTGGTGCATAGTTGAAGTCATAATTTAGTGGAATAAAAATTTTTTTCTAATACTTCACAAAATTCACCGATATAAGTAATCTATGTCATGATTAAAAAATTAATCTATGTAATATACTCTATGGCGCAATTGAAGTAAAAGAGCGGAAAAAATATTTTTGTACGACGGATTTTTACGCCATAAAGTAATATTTTTGGTGCATGGTTTAAGTCATAATTTAATGGAATAACAATTTTTTTTTTCTATGACTGCGCAACATTTACTGATAATCTATGTCATGATTAAAAAATTAATCTATGTAATATACTCTATGGCATAATAGAAGTAAAAGAGCGGGAAAAATATTTTTGTAAGACTTATTTTGGCACCATATAGTAATACATTTGGTACACGATTGAAGTCGTAATTTCACCTAATGATAATTTTTTGGTTTTTTTGTGAATACGCAAAATTCACTGATATCAGTAAAGTTGCTGCCACGCCTAATATTTTAATCATAACTATGTAATTAATAAACTCTATGGTGCAATTGAAATTTGAAATAAAAGAGGGAGAAAAATATTTTATTACGACTGATTTATGGCGCAATGGAGTAATATATTTGGCGCGCGGCTGAAGTTATAATTTCATGCAAAAACAATTTGTTGGTTTTTTTCTCATGACTGCGCAAAATTCACTGATATCAGTAAAGTTGCTGCCATACTTAATTTTTTAATCATGATCTATGTAATATACTCTATGGCGCAATTGAAATAAAAGAGCGAGACAAATATTTTGTACGACTAATTTTGGCGCCATAGAGCAATATATGTATACTATACAGTCCGCGACACGAAAACTGAACCTATACATTTTACCGTACGGCGTACACTACACGGTTATCGTATGTGTACATGTTTTGACTATTATTTGGTTTGAATAAATAAATTGATTTATAAAATATTTCTAAGTATTTTCAGTAAACGGGATTTAAATTTTAAAAAGCGCCGCAATCAATTAAGCTATATTTTAAACCACTAAGGCGAAACGGTCGCCAGAGTCACGACGGTCACCGGCCAGTTTTCGTGTCGCTCACTATAATAGTAGTTAAAAAAATACAAAGAATCTGCTGAAAATGGAGAAAAAAAACAGGGTGAACAATAAACAAGGATAAGACTAAATACATGGTCATAACTAGAAATCGTAACTGAAGAATAGTTCTTCACGACGTCGTACAGGCGTGGGATGCATCATCAACGTCGGTCCGTAGTCTCCGGCAGCGGCGCGGTATAACGAAAGTTGGGTTTTGGTGGTTCGTATGTGTGTAATTGTGTATCGTCATTCGTCAACATGCAATAAAATTATTAAATAATATAATATACGTTATTATGAAGCAATACGCATACGCTAGCGAAATATTTTTCTTTTTTTTTTATTTTCGCATTTTTTCGACTCTTCTTTATATCACTTTCTTTAAATATTATCATAAGACGAACGTTATGTGCCCGCGCATTATATTATTACTAGCTGAATTTTACCCGGCTTCGCCCGTGCACAGTTTTAAACGAAAATTTAATCCTTATACATATATATATAGAGAAGTTCTTTTTTTTACATTTTTTCACAGAGTATAAATACTTCGAGTGTCCCCACGTCGCATTATTAAAAAACGGCGAAAAAACCGTAACATTTAAATATAACACATCCTCTCCCCTCCCGTCCTTAGACAAAAAATGAAAAATTGGCGATGTGGGAACACATGGCGATGTATTTGGAATGACTCATTGAAAAAGAAATAGTAAAATTATAGAAATGCTTTGACGAAAGAGACCGATACATTTAAATGCATTACATCCCCTCCCCTCCCCTTAACAGACAAAAACTAACATTGGGTCATTCAGGGATGTATTGGGAACAACTCTGTGGAAAACAATTGGAAAATTATTGAAATGCCTTACCCGAAAAAACGTAATATTTAAATACAATACTTTCCCTTCCCTCCCCTCCTCAGACAAAAAATGAAAAAGTGGGTGACGTTGGGACAAGTATTTTAAAGAACTCTGTGAAAAAAAATCTAAACAATTTTCAAGTTCAAGTGTCGTCAGAAATTTGGTACATAAAAATGGCCTGTTGTATATGTATATGTAAGGATTTCATGTTCGTTATCGAGCAGCGTACATAAAAGTAGAAAAAATATAAAAAATGATAATACGATGCGTGTTTGTATTATTATCCGTTGTCGTTCGGACTATAACGAGAGACGTTTATTTACACGAACGTTATATTGTGTCTAATAATTGCGTTATCGTACAATATGTACGCGTACGTTTTTGACGAGATTTTCATTAAAAAAAAGTGAAATACGTGGGAATTCGCGTGTTACTTACTGGGGGCGGTTTTTCGTACCGCTGGTAATAAGCTTTACCTCGGCAGTGTGTCGTCATGTCGCCGTTTACATTGTTTTCCGTTTTTTTTGCATTCTTTATTCGGACGCGTTTTAATGTCTAAAAAATGCCCGGATAGCGACTTTTGCCGCGGTGTCCGGTCCAGCGCTTCGCGGCGTCACCGTTCCGGATTCGAATCCGGATGGCGGCCCGGCGGATTTTCGCGTAGTCGTCGGGTAAAGGCCGGTGTACAGTTTGAAGATGTATATGATGAAGTAAGGTGAAAACTTTCGCAATGAAATGCTCGACGTCGGTAATTTCAAACGGCGGTGTTGTCACAGCCATAACAGCGATGAAAAAAAACCTTTCCGCCCATACTAGGTCTGTACGAGCACAGTCCGGCAATGAATCACTCGAGCGTCTAGAAGTGCTAAAATGAAATGAGTGGACTTGTGCGGTGGGTATCCGAACACAAGCCAATTCATCGTTATTCGTTCGCTTCATTGTTCCAGTTAAAAACACGCGACTTGTTTTGAACGCGAGAACAAACTTTTGCTTGCACTCTTCGAGCGAATCTTTTTTGATCTCTAGGAAACTCATGGCTGTGGACAGTGCAGATCACGTATGAGACCGCATCACACCGACCTCAGGTTTGTACGAGAAAATTAAAACTCGCCGACGAAGACCACGCACAACGGCGGAATCAAAATTAATTGATCCATTAACGATTGTTTAACAATTTTATTATTTTCGGCGTTGTGCTCACAAACACTTTACAATACGGATCGTTACGCCGAAACATTTGTCGGGAAAATGTGTTTTTCAGATTTCACTTTTAAAATTCCTAACCCGCCCGGTTTGTGCTGTTTGGTTTCATGTTGTTAACATCGAGGGGTCTATTTTATATTCCGTACAAAATAGACCCCTCGATGTTAACAACACTACTCACAGGGGGGACCACGGGAAGGTACAGCACATCCCCCGCTATTTTTATTTATTTCTCGTTAGTACCAAGTACCCGACCTGTAGGCATACATACCCATAATCATACATGGGAAGCGTAAAACTTTATAGGACACTGGGAGCATAATTGCTAAAGAAAAAATGTTGATATTTCTGTAGAAATTTGTTTATTATTATTCATTTTGGTGTGAACTGATGTACAGAAATGTACATTTTTTTGTTTGATTTATTAACTACTAGGGTACTAGTCAACTTATATATATATATTTAATTGATAAATATATTTATTGTTATAAAACTATTTTGTATGTGAATATTACTATTTTTATTCAAATTTAAAATATATTTTACCACCACAAAACTCAAAAAATATTAAAACAGTTTTTTTTTTTGATTAATGATTTTAAAAACACGAGTTTGCGCAGTTGATAACATCAGCAAATTAAATTTCGGTAACGATAATTCCAACGACTTGATTGCTCCGATCGAGTGTAGCAAATACAAAGCAAAAACGTCGACACTTCCCTTCTGTTTCATCATATGACTGTTTCACAACGATATACGCAAACAACAAAACTCAACACATTAATCCTAAATCACACTCGAGCACAGTATCTCCTTTGGTTTAATTGACTTGGACCGGTCACACTATTATTATCTCTTTTATTTTTCATATACATAATATATTATTGCTTTATATTAATGATATTAATTAATGCGACAATTTCTTTACGTAGTGTATATTACTATTAATATTCATTATTATAACAATTATCAAACCAAAACAATATGATGGCTCTGTAGTCACTAAAACTCATACATAGAATACAATGTATCCATATACACATATATCCAAACTAATGTTGTCACAATTTTAATTTCTTAATTGTTTTTTTATTATTTATATTAGCATTTAAATTTATATTATTCGTCACACACAATTAACGAGCTTAGAGGACACAATGCCATGCCAGAGGCTATGAAGATACATATCAATTTTAAGCTTGCAGGACGCCATGCCATTCCAGAGGCTAATAAAACATATATACTTGACAATATTTGTAGCTTACAGGCGCAATGCCATGCCAGAGGCTAAAATAACATTCAAACGAATAATATAAATAAATTGTGATTTATTAAAAAATGCATTATTAAATTATACATGTTTTTTTTTTATTATTACGTTAATCGAACGTAACGTTATCCTTGCAGGGTCGCCGATTTGTGGTGTTCCTAGACACTTTACGGTCGTCACCCAGAGCCCACAATGGCCAACTCTCTAAAAGAGAAACAAAGAAGTCGCTAACCCGCAACCGAGGTTTTTAAACCGGAGTGTACGGGACTTGTTTTGTATCAAAAGTTTGGATACATATGTATGTATTTTTATTTATTTATAAAGTTATGACGTGCAATTAAAAAAAGCGACTTATTTACATAACTATATTAAATATGTTACCGGCCAAGGATAAAGGGATTTTCTTTTTAAATATATATATAGAGGGATATCTCCATATGTGCGGATTTACACATATTATCCTTACTGTATTCACCTGATCACCTCTTCATTCACTTGATCACACATAGCAGACGACACTGGTCCATTCTATAGTTTAGCAAACGATCTACAAACTATTAAATTGAGTTGACCCAGTCAGCACTCATACGATAGTCATAACAAGAGTCCCGCTTTGTACACAATTTCATTTTTTTTTTTAGAAAAACCACTTATGGTGCTGTAATGTACTGTCAATTGTGTGACAAAAAAAATTGTTATAAAATTATTATACAAAAAATGAAATATTTAATCTTTTTTTATATTTATATAAAAACCTTGTTATGTTTTTAATAATATTTAATATTGCTTTAAAAAAATAAAATTAATAAATGAAATAATTACTTTATTGAGTTCTAATCGAATATATCAAAATCAGTTTATATTATTTACCAAAGTAGTGTGCAATATGTAATAATTTGTTTAATGAATATTGTTTGTTAACTGAGTAATTTATTTTTGTCTGACTGAATGATGTTTAAAAAAAGACTGCTTAAACCAATATAAACACAGTTTTTTTTTAATATATTGTATATTATTTAATGATTTAGGAGATTATTTTTTTTTTACATTTTTCACTTGATTTGCAATTAAGAAATATTTGCATAAAAATTGCATATAAATGCATATATTTTGGATAAGAATATATTTTTGCATATTTCTTAAAAAATTTAAGAGCATATTAGGTGTGTATTTCAAGTTTTTTGTTGATCAAGTTTTATGTGTCCATAGTTAGACGCATTACGTTACTATTCATAATGAACATAACTGACTGCTCTATTTTAAATTCTTATTTATTATTATTTTTTTTTAGATAATATTAATAGACGATAATGAGCATGTGTTTGGCTAGAATACAGCCAAATCGGTATCAACTGAGAAATAAAATATTTTATTGTTATCTGTATTAAAGTTTTACGCTAACCAGGTATGACTTTTGGGAATGTACGTTTACTGTTTATTTATTACTCGGGAATATTTAATTTAACTTTAACATGTAAATCGCCATGCGACAACTGGCGGTCAAACTACTGGATTCAACTATTCAAGTTATGTTTTTTAAGCATAATATTTACGATGCCACATAGATAAGACTGAAAATAGCACTATGTCGTAGAAAATGAGATGTCGATTCGATTGATATATACATTGTAAATATTTGTTATTTTACACTTCGATAGTAGTACACAAACATACTATAGATTGATTGTAAAAATATCGACCCGAACATTTTTGAAATGAACAATGATATCTTCATAGCAGTAAATATCATTTTACATCAGCATATTATTAATAATAACAAAAAAAAAAGAAAAATGGTGTATCACAATTAAAAACTACAAATTAATAACACTTATGTCTGTTATTTATAAAAAAATCGGAAACAATGTATCGTAAGTCCTAATTACAGTGACCAATATTTGTAATTGATTATTTTATAGTATACAACAATTCAAACCATTGTTTATATACCGTTTTGAAGTACTTGGTGGAAAATTAGTAAATAACTGATTTTTTTGACATACGATGTATTGTAGTATATACATCTATAGTATATATGACAGTAATATGTACTATGTACATATTACTGACGATAATTAATATTATTATTGTTGTATATTATTCATTTTTATTATAGGTCATATATTTAAAGATCAATAGTAATATACATAATATACAATGTACATAACTATGCGCCTATACGAAATTATATTCTCAATGCTTGAAAGTAGAAGTGGAAATTTTTTTGTTTTTAATAATATAGATTTTTAATGTGCTATAAATAATATTAAAAATTTTCCATGGCTCATTAAATATAAACTTTTTTAAATTTCAAATTTACATCTGAATTTTTTAAATAAATTTTTATTGTAGTTATGCAGACTGTCGAAAAATGTATTACAATGAGTGAGGGGTCTTCACCATCCTCTAAATCAGGGGTCGGCAACCCGTGGCCCGCGAGGCAATTTTTTATGACCCTCACACGAAGATGTTAAATTAAAAAAAATTATTTTATCCATATAAATGTATATATTTTATAAAATTGGTCTAAAATTTAATCTAATCTCACGCATTAGAAATTGTATTATTCTACAATTTTACATTTTTTTTTTTAAATTTAATTTTTTCCTAAAAGCAAATTTTTCTATAGAGAAACTCGTATTTTTTTTTTGAACTCATATTTACATGTAAAATAACACTGAAGTGTACTGATATTATAAATTGAATAATAATAAAATAATTAATATTATATTATATGTAAAATTTGTTTTTTTATTAATGTGGCCTTCAATGAAAATGTGAAAAAAATAGGGTCAACTGGGGTAAATGTAAACACGTTTTAATTTAAATAATATAGTGTGTTTATTATTTTTCCATAATTGTTATTAGAACTTATATTATTTGAGTTTATTTTGTTTATCAAAATGATTCATTTCTTTTTTGTATTGTTTTGAAGAACGTACAGCCTTTTAGATTTAACAGAAACAGATATGCAAGTATAATTCAAGTTTTTATACTTTTAACGTTTCCTATTCAATTCTGAATATATTCACCCTTGTTTAAAACTTTATTTTTTCTCCAAGTTGTTTTTAAATTGTTCTAAAATGTATATGGCCTGGAGCAATTAAAAAAACTTTATTGGGATAAATATAAATTACAATCAAAATTAAAATTTGCATTTATTATAGAGGTTTCGGAACTATGCTGGAAAGACTTCCGGTCCAAAATATACATTAAAGAGTCAAATAAACTAGCAAAAATGAATAAACCAAAAGGACCAGGTGGCTATCCAAAAAAAAAAAAAAGAGATTACTCCTTCAGGAAATAATTTAATTAACCCGTCATTGCAGGTATCGTGAAGATTGTTTTTTATTGTCAGACTATTCAGATGACAAACACTATGACTCTAAAATAAAAAATTTTTGGAACTTAAAATACTGATAAATGTAGTATACAAAAGACTGTACACGTTCCTACCTACCTAGTTGACCCTATGGCTCACGTCGTTAAAAAGGCTGCCGGCCCCTGCCCTAAACCCCCTTCCTGCCGGCCCTGATTGGTACCAATGAGAAATAAATAAAAATAATAATTTAAAAGTGAAATCTGAAAAACTCATTTCCCCGACAATTTGACTTTTATTGCAGGACGTTAAATATTTTGAAATAATAACGTCCAAATCTTGAATTTTGTATTATCTTTATTATTTGCATAGATTACTAAAATTGTAGTATTTTACAAACATATAATACCGTTATAAATCCGATTTTTCCGCAAGAACTTTCAAAACGATTAATTAATTTCTTATATCCCAATAGTTTTAGGTATGTTCCGGCGTAACGATCTGTATTGAAAATACCTGTTGCAAAGTGTTTGTGGGCACAGCCATAGGCGCAATTTGGGGGGTGCTTAGCACCCCCAAATTTTTAATTCCATCATCGAATTTTTATTTTTTTTTTTGAAATCTAGCACCCCCATAAATTTAATCCAAATTGCGCCTATGGGCACAGCTCCGAAAATAATTGTTAAACAATCGTTAACGGATCAATTTTGACTCTGCTGTTGTACGCGGTCTTCGTCAGCGAGTTTTAATTTCTCGTTCAAATCTGAGACCGGTGTGATACGATCTCATATGCGATTTGCACCACCCACAGCTATTAGTTTCCTAGAGAGCAAAAGAGATTCGCTCGAAGAGTGCAAGCAAAAGTTTGTTCCCACGTTCAAAACGAGTTGCGCGTTTTAACCAGAACAACGAAACGAATGAGTAATGATGAATCGGCTTGTGTTCGGATAACCGCCTCAAAAGTCCATTCATTTCATTCTGGCACTACTAGCCGCTTCAGCAATTTACTGCTGGACCTTACTCGCATAGACCGTGTACGAGGAAGGAAAGGATTTTTCCGTTGCCGTTATTTGCCACGACAACAATCACAGTTTGAAATCACCGGCGTTGAAAATTTCATTGCAGGAGATTTCACCTTACTTCATCATCATCATCATATACATCTTCAAACTGTACACCGCCTTTACCCGACGACTACGCAAAAATCCGCCAGGCCGCCACCCGGATTCGAATCCGAAACGATGGCGCCGCGACGCACTGGACCGGGCACCGGGCCGCGTCGCGCTCTCCGAGGCAAAAAAAAATTTCTTTTAGACAGCAAAACGCGTTCGAAAAAAAAATGCAAAAATAAAAACGAAAATCAAACGGTAACGACGACGTGGTGACAAGCGGCCGGGGTAAAGTTACCGACGATACGAAAAACCGTTGCCGCCGGTAACACGCGAATATCCACTTCATGTACTTCACTTTAAAAAAAAAAATAAGAATCTCGTAAAAAACACACGCGTACGGAACTATAATGCGATTAAACGCAATAGGTACAACCAAGGTGGATTGATCCACCTTGGGTACAACGTTCGTGCAAATAAACTTTGTCTCCCGCGTTATGTAGTCCGAACCATGATATAATAAACTAAAACAGTTTATTATATCATGGTTGGAACGACAATGGATAATAGGTAATACAAACGCGCGTCACTGATTAAATATATTTAATCAATGCGCGCGTCGTATTATTAATATATGCAGCACTAGAAAGCGATATATTATAACAATAATAAATCGACCTGCGTATCTGAATTCGTTTAGAAAATATATTAACGTTTATAATAATATAATACGCGCGGGGGAGGGGGAGGGGGCACACACGCTTCGTACGTTTTGTAACAGAAAAAGTTCGTTATATAACGTTATATATAACGAAGTCGAAATAACGCGAAATACAATATTATAAAATATAAAACAATATTAATAAATCACAGAAAACGTACGAAAAAAACGCAATACAACAATGAGGCGGCCAGCGAATCGTGAGCGTAGTACAGGTCCCCCCGATTACTACACACTGTTTTAATACGTAAGACGTACAATTTTTAAATAATTAAAGAATACGAAATAATTCGGCGATGGCGACCGTGTACTGCGCGTTTTTTTCGCACGTCGCACCGCGGCCACTGCCGTAGTCCTGGATAAAGCACCCGGGCGGTTGTGTCAAACGCTGCTACGCGACCAAAAAGCGCCTGATGACCCAGTAGCGGCTTGAATTTTTTTTTCCCTTGAATCACATAAAATAATTGTACACCACCCACCCAAAAAAATTTTGAGACACAGTGCTATACGATTGAAATCAATGATATTACACGTAGGAGTTCTTATAAAATAAAAGTAAGTAACTAAACTAATATTGTGAAATTAATATTTTCCGACCCCAGTACCCAAGACACTCACCCAACCATTAAAAACGTTTGCGAATCACAGGATTCTAATAATCTCCTTCGAGCCGCCACTGTGTGGTGCTTGCAAACTTTTACGAAAAATTAATGACCTACGTTCTACGATCTCTCCGTTTCTCTCGATCCTGAACTATAATTCTCTCCGGTCTTTTACTTCTAACCGGCTAATGTTTTCTTTCACAACATCCAACCATCTTTTCCTGGGTCGTCCTCGAGGTTTCTACTCCAAAACTGCTCTGCCTATATAAAAGTAAAATTACAAAATTAATTTTTTATATATTATACAATAATAATTACCAGGATTTAAACGTATAATAGGCGCATACAGGTATGTACAAAATATTATATAGTCATAATTTGTTTTCAGTAGCAAGTATTGGTACTTCAGAGAGGTCAATTTTTCGATTTTTTCAAAAGCGCCTACAAAAAAAAAAATAATAATAATAAATAAGCAGTGCTTTTGAAGAGAAAGAAAAAAAAATCATCAGCTAATAGAAGGGTTAGCGGCTCCAGTATACCTATACATATATGGCCGCGCGCGCCGAGCGTTACGTTTTTTCTTCGTTGACATTCCAAGCGTCCCATAAGAAGCATAGCTTCAAAAAGAAATAGCAAAATGGGCGTTTACTACTTGGACTGAAATTGGGAAACGTCTATTTTGCCGTGTTTCGTGTGTGTAAGACGAAGAGAGACGAAAAGGAAATGCCCTTAAACGCAGTACGACGTTCCTGTAAATAAACGTCTCCCGACCGACAACGGATAATAATTTACCAAAACGCACGCAGCTCGACAACGAAATGTTATTACAATAATAAGTCGACTCGCGTACCTGAATTCGTCTATAGAATATCGTAACGTTTACAATAATAATTTATAATGCGCGGGGGGCACACACAGGCCCGGATTAACATTATCGTGGGACCTATAGGCACATATGGTTAAGAAACTGTCTCTTTGGAGAGAAAGTGATGAATTTCAATGTTTAGCTTTTAAAAACAAAAAAATATAAACATAAAAATCAAATCTAAACTTTTATAACTTTTTATACGCGATAACGATTTAAAAAAATCGTAAAAACAATTTATTTTACTCTAAAATATATATAAAACTAAATTGCCAAAAACCATAAAAACCACTTCTTTTATACCGTTTTGCATATTTCTTTATTAGGTACTCGTATTTAGGCATATACATCGAACAAAAAATAACAAAAAAAAAAAAAACAATTCTGTAGCATATTAAATATATTTTTATAATTGCTTAAACTTTTTTACGAAATTTTTCGTTTGCAAATGATTTAATTAGTTCTTCGGTATCGATTTCTTGAAGCAATAATTCGTTTTCAATTGCAAGAACCGATAACGAAGACAATTTATTTTGACCAATCAAACGTATACAGATTATAATAAAAAAAAATAATAATATTACAAAAAAATCGTAGGCCCTAGGCACAGTGCCTATAGTGCCTATTGGCTAATACGGCCCTGGGCACACACGCTTCGTGCGTTTCGTAACGGAACAAGTTTTCCGGCCGGAGAACGGATGTTCCGTTACAAACGTTTCGAGAAGTCCAAATCACGCGAAATACATTATTATAAATAAAACAATAATAAATAACAGAAAACGTCCGAACAAAAAAAAAAAAAACGATAAACAAGGACGACGCGGCCGGCGGAAACGTAGCGAACAGATACGAACGCGCCGAAATCCGCTGCCGGTAATAGGTACTGCGCGTATTTCGATTTAAAAAAAAAAAAAACGAATCTCGATAACGAAGCGTTCGGCTAATGATGATATTTAAAGAAAACGATATAAAGAATAGAGTCGAAAAAACGCGAAAATAAACGGTCGGAAAAAAGAGAAATACTACGCGAGCGTACTGATTGACAAAATACAAAAAATTACCTAAATCCGATGGTCACCGCTTCGACGATAGTGGACCGAAATAAAACAATCGGTAACCGCCGACCGCGAAATAGATGCGAAATAGAAAACGACGTGTCCGACTTGCCATGGCAGTGACGAACGACGCGCACGCCCTCTACCGGTGGATTTCCGTCGGTGTATCGGATGACGATGACGTCGGTGAAAAAAAAGCGCGCACGTTTTAAAAATATTATAAGTTTACAGTAAAAAAAAAAAAATACGAGCGTTCAAAATCGTTGGACTTTACAAAAACGCGTCCCGACTGATAATTATAATGTGTTTTCCCTCGAGACGCGATTAAATTCCGTTTTGTATTCGTCTCGACCAGCTATTTTCGTTAATTAAATTACTAAAATCGCCTCAAACATAATCATGTTTATGTAAATTATGTTTTTTACAACGAAAATGTCATACTCGTACGATATACGAATTTATATATAAAATTTGACGAACAATTATTGTATCAAAAGGGCACTTTGCAAGTATATACGTTAATTGTTCTTATACGTACTCTATTATAAACTATTGAAGAATGTATGGACCTTAACTCTTGTTTCGACTTCCAACAGCCGAAAGACCGTTTTCTACACTAAAGTGAATCGTATTTGACTATTATTTTGAGAAAATATATGTTTTATTTTTTATTTTTTATTATTGTAGTGAAAATTATTTTAAAAAACGAACACACCAGAACAGTGTATGCTATTATATTTTACGTACCGCGTTATTATTGTCATATTAATTTTTTTTATACATTTGTATATATAGTATTATAAACGATACGCGTATGTGTATTATGTCATACAGCGACGAATTTATGATATTTTATAAGGAGTGGTGATATAAAATATTTGTAAGGGTATAAATCAAACGATAATTATTATTTATTAAAAAAAAAAAAAGTATTAAGTATACAATATTATAAGTTATAATAGTAGGGCCGTATTTGGGGGAGGCAATGGGAATGATTGCGCACCGAGCGGTTAAATTAAACTTTTCTTGGGGGGGGGGCGGAGGGAAGCTGCAGCTGAGCGCTGACTTTTTTTACTTCTTTCTAACATTATAATAATTAATAATGTACGCAAATTACGAAAATTCTTTTTTGTTTTTTAATAATATTTACTATCGATTTATATTAATTAATAATATATAGTATAACTATTTTATTCGAGAGTTTCCTAAAGAAACGATCATGAAGAAATTTATAATATTGAAAAAAAAAAAAACGTAATTTATATTATCAATATCTATGCGCGTTAATATTAATTATTATTAATAATATAATATATTAATATACAAATCTTTAGCCAATACAAAAGGTCACTAGATAAACGATAAATGTTTATGCGAGGTTGTGTGTGGGGGGTAAGGGAGTGTAAAAAAATGTAAATACAGCTGAGTTATTGCGACTATACATATTATATATCGGAACACGCTGTTAAACATATTTTATTATATACTTTGCGCGTTGCAACAGGAAATAGTTTTACAATCGCGTCATCCACGACTCCGGTTCTCGCGACGCGTAACAACTGCGGACTTTTTGTCATTTGGTTAACAAATCATCAATTACACTTCGCATTGTTTTGAAGACGTTTTACGCGTAAAAATAAACATTTTAAAGCAATATATTATACGCGAGTGTGTTATTTATTGACTTTTCGAAAAAATAATAAACGAAATATATATGTATATGAATAATTATTACCTATATATTTTGAACCGCCAGCTGTATATATTTTAATAATAAAAAAAATCCGTATATTTTCGTCGACGAATATTCTTTAATTTGGTTAAAAAAAAAAAATATGTTTTAAATAAATGCCGAAGGCTGTGGAAAAAACACACATTTGCGAACAGATACGATAATATTAGGTACATACGTAATAATATCGCGAGTATACTGTTTTATATAGACATTTTGAATAACATAGTGTAATGAAATTTTCAATTTTATTCACATATGTACGTAGGTACGAATATCCTCCTGCTATTGAATACTCGTATACATTATATATTTATATATATATAATAACTGCGTATAGCAGGAAATATAATATATAGCTGCCAGCAGGTAATTTATATAAAAATATGTAATACAATAAATAATCGAGGAAAAATAAACTTCCAAAGCACCAGAATAATTTAGTAAATAATGTAAATTAATCGGTATATAGCACAGCTTATATATATTACATACTTAATATAACTATTCTTTGCAGACAAGTTATTACGGCATCGTCGGCAATTCGGCATCCTATCGAAAAGATACGTTAAAAAGCGAACCGCGCGCGTATATAATATGGTATAAAATTTCACTCCATATTTATAAACCCTCTTCCCTTTAATTGTGCTACTCACTGAAAACACATTTTATTCTATTTTAAATATAATTACACTTCAAGTCGTTTTTATCAGTGCGAACCGCGATTGTATTGATTTTTTCCTGTAATTTCATCAATACGTAAATTTTTCAGGGTAATTTTTTTATTCAACAAAAATGAGCATAAGTGAATCTAAATGTGTTTGTATTTAATATTATTATTACAATTAATAATATTACACGTAACGGTTCCCCGACGTTTACAATTTGTTATAGGAACTTTCTTTTTCTTCGTGACATCACAATATATAATATAGCCAATATTATTCCGGCGTTTGCTGCAGTATAATTACAGTACCGAAATATAATATAAATACGCGCTCGTTTCCAAAAATAAAAATATGGCGTAAACCTGCTAATATGTACAAAGACTAACGCGAGTAACGATTAAAAATATACACGCCTAACTCGTTCGCGAAATGGAATAAAAATTAATAGTTTTCCCGCAATTTCTCACGCGCGGTGAAACGACAGCTAGCGCGAGTTCACGATTATACGAGTACCTATTACACGTCCTGCGTCGCGCAATTATATATTATTCGTATTATCCGTGTTCAGTATTCCGTGACTTAACGTAAAAATGACGGTATAAATTTGTATCCACAGTGAGTTCCTTCGTACGTATATTACATTAAAATATTCCACGAAGGCTATATATAATATAATAATAAATATAATATTTTTACCGCTGCCGTTAGGCTTACGAGAAACGGAGGGACTTCGAAAAAGCGTTTTCGAGCAAAAAAAAAAAAATACAAAAAAAAAATAATAATACAAGTCTATTATATTATATATATATATTATGTAAAATACCGTAATCGCGCGCGCTTTATATCCTCGCGAGTCGCGATTGATCCATGATGTTCGTCCCCGCGAGTGCGCGCGTTTAGAATATTATTATTTAACAACATTATTCGTATAATGTAGGTATTTGGATCTTCTTATAACGATCCGCATTTTCAGTGTTAAAATGAATAATTATAGAAATTAGCAAAAGACGTATGTTATTCTTTATATAATATATAATAACTAGTATTAAAATGATCAAATACGTTCGTTAATGTACGGATTACACAGTTCCACTATAATCAGTGGCGTATTTAGAATTTCGTTGCCCTAGGAACACATTTAAATGCTGCCCAGCCCCTCTGACCTCCTTACTGCATGCAAAAAATATTGAAAGTATACTTTATTCGCAACACTACGCAAATTTTCAGCACAATATCATTCTTCGTTTAGTATATAATAAACTAAGAAATAATACTGAATAATTAGTGCTGGTTAAGGATAACAATCGAAGGGTTTAGGTCAACTATCAGACAACTCCACATTTTTTTTTTTGACAAAATATGTGTAGGTTTATTAAATAATAAAATAAAAAGAAAAGTTAGGTACACGTAGGTGCAATAAATTATATTTTTCCCACAAATTATATTTGTTCCTAAGATATTAATGAAAATGGAATTGTCTGCTTCTGATGTTTTGGTGCAACATAAATAGACAACTCCGGAATTATATGATAGTTGTTACAGTAACGCGGTAAACATACAATTTTTTTTTTTTACATACAAGTCATAAATTAAGCGGCCGCTGGGGAGCAGCTGCAGGTTACAATTTTAATATTATACGAACAAAAAAAAAAATTCATATTATGCCGAAATTGGGTACAGAAAATTGTATAATTATATTTTTTTTTCTCCAAATTAAACATCGAATATCAAATATTTCAAAAACGATAAGTAGTAATATTATTCAAACAAAACCCTTAAAAATTTGCTGCCCCAAAAACGTGATGCCCGGGGCAATTGCCCTCCCCTAAATACGCCACTAACTATATAATACACAGTTTATAATAATAATAATAATAATAATAATAATAATAATAATAATAATAATAATAATAATAATAATAATAATAATAATAATAATAATAATAATAATAATAATAATAATAATAATAATAATAATAATAATAATAATAATAATAATAATAATAATAATAAACAGTTTAATACACTATAATATTGCACAGTTCCACTATATTATAGTTAATGTCAGTGTTTGAATTGGAAAAAAATCAGAAGGGGGACGCAAAAGTGTACAAAAAAATGTGCGTCCCTGAAAATTGTAATGTCTTGAAAATTAGTCGGGCTTCGCCTTCCCCTCAATCATCACTATATTTTTAATTAAATAAAACTTTTTAATTTGTAATATAAACGTCAAATCTTTATTATTTTGCCGTTGATATAATAACATTTAAAGACAATTTTATTATTTTCATTAATTCAATAAAATTGTAAAAAGAGTCCTGACCGTTCCATTCCGTTCTCAACGTCCCATTATGAAGAAATTAGAAGAGGTACGTCAAAATATTTTTTAAAAAAAAGAAGAAAACAGTCCCCCCAGTTAAAGCACTGGACTTAATGTACAGAATAATAATGTTTGAAATTTATCATCACGTAGGTATGGTTCAAATCGTTACAACAAAAGGTAACAACGTTATCGGAACGCGTCAGCTGTCTAGGCCTCTAGAGTCTAGGGTTAAGGTTAACGAAGGTTATTAGGTTCTAAAACATGATTTTAAATATATTTCTATATTTTGAATTTTAAAGTTTTTTTTTGTGTTATACTTACGTTAAGAGCGAATTGACGTTAAATGCAGTAAATTATATTTTTAATTCGACGTGTATGTTTGTATGTATAAATACTTCGATAATACATTTTTTTTTAATGTACTATATTATATTACATTGCGTTTAATAATTTTTAATACATTAACTAAATTACAATAACGAATTATTAAGTACTTGTAGTTAGTATACAGAATAACTAGTTAAATTATGTAATTTTGGGTTTATTCAATACTTTAACTGAAAATGCTAGTTATTCTATATAATACATAGTTATTATGTAGAATAACGGAATTTCATACATTAACGCTAACATATAGGTACTAATCATAATTTACTGCTATACTATATAAAATTAAATGTTTGATCCTATTAAATCGTATCTGTAAAATGTTTAACATTTGATTAACTAAAAAGAATTGACGAATTTAACGATTAAAAATAAGTTTTTATGTATTTTCTTAAAATGTGTTTATAAAATTATAAAGTAACTATATTATATTATGTGCTAATACACCTTATAACACTTATTTATATTATTATATTTGAACCGTGCGCATACGCGCATATCAATTACTGATTATTAGCGAATAATAATATTATTAATGCGATACATATAATATCTATTATTACAACGCGTGTATAACTATATATTATATTTAAATAGTATTCGCGATTAATATAGGAATTATATAAACGAAATTATTTCGACATGGACGTATAGGCATATGGTACCGAAGGTTAGAGGTGCGGGCTAAAGTGTTATATTAATACATGCGAAATTCGTCGTTAAACTATTTATTAACTCGTCGATAAAAAATATTTAAAAAAAAAAAAAAAAAATGTTTTTTCAATCAGTAGCCTACGAATGTCTATTAATACGACCCCGAGTATTAGGTACCTACTCTATCTGTAATGATAATATATTATTTTGTATTTATATAAACAAAATAAATGTATATTGGTAAATTCGTATTCCATATATAAACGAATGGCGAATTGTAAATCGAAAAATATCGATTTACAATAATTTTATAAGACTATATTATTGTGTTTGTAGACTGTTTGAATGGTTTTTATTGTCAGTATATTATACATTATATATTATATTATATACATGCGCGCGCGTATGCAGCAACAATATATGATTTAGCCGGTACCTATACCGTTAACCGAGTTCAAATAACGTACAATATACTTGTAACTTCATTATACGATGACACGCGCATAACAATATAATAATTGGTCACGGTCTGTATATTATGCGCGTCTATACGAGTGTATATGGAACGAAATATTTCGGTATTTCTGTCGAGACGAATATATAATATTATATTAAAAAAAAACACTTACCTATACTTATTTTAAAAAAAATTTTTTAACGTGTAGGCATTATAAACGGAAAATTCAATACGAAATTGACGCGTTGTATACGATGGGCATAATACTCGTATATAGTTATGCACTAATTATTAGGTACAATTTATATATATAATGCAGTGTTTCTATAAAACGTACAGAATATATTATGTTATTGGTTTGACTATATATTATATATAGGTACGCTACGCTGTTGCAGCGCGTTCGACGTCGAATGACACAAGAAGAGGAAAATTTAAATTGTAAGATTCTGTACGAATGTACGATGACACGCGTCGTATTGGAAAATAAAATTGTAAAATTGCGCGGAAAAATAGTAGTTTTTATAATAGCAAGAAAATATAAGAAGAAACGGTATTCGAGGGGTTATTCTCTATACATATAGGCAATTTTTACGCCGTTTTTAGTGCGTATCTATATGATTCTCCATATATAACGCGTAACTGAGATTGCCGTCAGAAGTTTTTAGATTTTGCCGTTTCAACGACAATAAAATATGCGTTTACAAACTCGACAATTTTCCATTATTAATCGATCGTTATTCAATCATCGAGTCCGTTTTTATTAGAATATTTTATAATTTCATTCATTCAGTGCACTTTGTTTGAATTTAAGCTATAAATAATAAAATTAGAAAATATATAATCATTAGGCGCTCTAGCAAAATTTTTTAATATTCTAATGTAGGTTACTAACCACTAGGTACATAGGTATATATTATATTGTAAAAATATATCTAAATGTTGTGTAGCACAACATTTAATCAATAAGTTTTTATGAATTGATATTTTGCATTAAATTTATCCTTGTTTTAGGTTGAGAGTTAGGTTAGATTTGCTTAGACTCATATAAGGGAAAGCGGCCCAATTTTCTTCATGGCACACCCCATACAAAATTCCTGCGCACGCCTATGCATACAATGCGTAACTGAGATTGCCGTCAGAAGTTTTTAGATTTTGCCGTTTCAACGACAATAAAATATGCGTTTACAAACTCGGCAATTTTCCATTATTAATCGATCGCTATTCAATCATCGAGTCCGTTTTTATTAGAATATTTTATAATTACGTATTTATTAACAGTGCAGGTGTTATCATAATAATACTCTATACAATAGAGTCGCGGAATATAGGTATATCTTTATCTTTATATGTATTATGAAGACTTGAGGCGATTTCTATTTGGACAGTTATGAATATTGTTTATTTCGATCGGCGCCAATTTCCGATAAGAATAGCTTTTGCTATATATGACAATAAACAAAGCACGCAGCGTCAAACATTGGATAAATAGTAGGGTTGTATTTATCCCAACTTGTAATTTATAGTCATGGTCAACTTTATGTTAGATCTTTTGAAAAATTAAAAACACAAATAACACCAAACAACAAAAAAGATACAATGAATGTACATATAGTTTATAAAGAAATTTTACACAAATTCGTTGAAATGTTCATTTGTTTGTTTTGGATGAAATATATTTGCAGTTTTCCGGTATGAAAATGTCATGCGTATATCTAGGTATAAATGTTATTAAAACTTAAGAAATTAAATTACTTTCCGTTTTATGTTTTTTCCTAAACATCATTGGCGCATTATTATAACGACACATACATTTTTTTTATAATTATTTATATATATAATTACACAACAATTTTTTTTTTTTTGCTGTAACCCTACAGCAGCGACGGGTAATTCAACTACATACTGTTTATCACACGACGAGTGATTTATATGAAATAAAAATCTATTCTATTTATTGAGGGGCTGTAAAGTATTGGAAAATATGTTAACCGAAAACAGTTTATCCGAAAGTATTTTGACCGAAGCGAAAAATATTTTATCCGAATAATATTTAAGTTGAAAAATATATACACCGAAAACAAAACTGTAGAAAATATTTTTTCCGAAAAATGTATCGTTAAAAAAACATATTATCCGAACACAGAGTAATAATAAATTATATCCGAAATGTATTTTAGTTGAAAATATTTTGTCCGAACTGTATTTCCATCGAAAAGTATTTTATCCGAAACGTATTTTTGTCGAAAAATGTTTCGACCATTTCGACATTCGGTCCGCACGAACCGTTATACCTAGAGAGCCTTGATATATAAATCATATATATATATATCAAGGCTCTCTAGTTATACCAATTCTCCCAATTAATTAATTCTTCCAATTAACACTTGTCCCAAAATTCGGTGAACTGTACATTGGGACAATTAAATTTTGGGAAACACTCGCCACTCCCCGTGCACCACGACTAAAGACAAGTTGGACGACGAGCTCGTATCGTCACTGCATAATAATAAACTCTAAATCAGCCGACAATCAACGGTTTTATTGTATATTATGTACCTACGTTGCGTTTATGACTTGAAACTAATTAAATAAAACAATTATTTAATAAATAACCTAAATAAAAGTATTTTTCAAATACAAATCACCCGCGAAATATTGTTGTAAAACGCGTATTTAAAAAGTATTCTAAATGGTATATATTTTTACACTCAAATATTTGTACAAGTCTGTCGGTAGATTATAATAATATTAAATTCTCGACATTTTTCTAGGCTGTAGTGGAGCACATTAATTATAAAATAATATAATTTTTTTTACTGTAACCCGGCAGCGACGGGTTACTGGTACCTAATTCAGCTAGTAGTACCTAAATTATAGTGGGTTATTGCGGAGAGAAGGATCGTAAAAAGGCGTATTGATTTCTTAGCTGCGGCCTGCGGTCAAGATAAGTTCATTATTATATAAACTTGTACAGTGGCGTATTTAGGCCGGGGCCACCGGGGCCCTCAATATAGGTCCAAGTTGAGGGGCTACAAAAGGATCTTAATTATTATATTAAAAAAACCCTGAACATTTTTTTTTTTTTATATATATAATATTTATATTGAAACTAATTTAATTCAAAATAACAAAAAACAAAAACCGGTGGCGTTTATTATTTTACAGACGTCGGTATTTTTCAAACGGGCAGTTAGTTTTGAAATTTTTATGTTGCTTTTAGGATCACTAATAATTAATATTCTTTTTATAATTTAATTTCTGTGATAAAGTGGGCGTTCGTCTCTTATATGCCCTAGGGCCACCGAGTTTCACGCTACGCCGCTGAACGTGTATGTACATTATACGTTAGCTATCAATTTTTATTAATCCCGTATAGGTACGTAAAATACGACGATTATTGCAGTACTTACTATTTTAACCATATAAAATCGAAAAACGACCACTTTCGTGATTTAAATAATAATTTAATAGTTCAATTATTCCAATTTTTTTCGGTTGTTATATTCGAATTACGCGCAGAGAAAATCGAAAAACGTTCCGAATAAAGCGCGTACCTGTATATACACAGCAAATATGGATATATACCTACACGATTCGGTATACCGCGGATAACTCGTCGTAACGCGCAACGAGCATTATTCTCCGTATATCTAGTACAAAAATGTGTGCTCAGAAATAAAAAAAAAATATTGTACAACGCTCAGAATCTATAAAACAGCGTGTAAAAATCGAACGTTATTATTTTTTTTATTTTTATAAACCATATTATAATATCCGATTCCGCGTTGCTATAGCGATCACGCGAGTAACGTGTAAACATTTTCCTAACCGGTAGATATACCGAGGGTCCCGCAACATTCGGTTTGTATATATACGCGTAGGATTAGCTGGTATATGTGAATGAATATACTCGGTTTAATTAATAATCTAGTATGTGTGTAAGTTATTACACCAATTGTATAACCGGTGTTTATAATATAATATATAGCCCGTCGTATAGCGCTGTTATAATATTTTCGAATAATTTTAAATGGCATCCGTCGATATCGGCGATCGAGCATTAGCTGCTGTCGACTCGCCGCAGCAGTGCAATTCGGCAGATATCGCACGGTTTTTTTCCACTACTAAAACACTAGAAGACTACAGTATTGTCAGTAGAAAACGCCTGGAAAAAATTATTGACAATTCCGAAAGACGCTTGGTAAATACAATACATTAATTGTTTTTTACGTATATCCACGTAACACGCGTACCTACAATAATAAGCAGTACCTACCTATATGATGGTAAATGGTAATAACTATAATTATATTCACGACTCATAATACTGCATATATGCATATCATTATACATATGATAGGTATAATGTACAGTGGCGTATACATGACTTTTCAATGGGGGAGATCAGGGCTGGATTTAGGTATGTGGTGGCCTATGGGCGGAATTATGCTTATGGGCCTTAATAAGGAACCTTATAAAAACCCTTATAAAAAAAAAGATCATGGGCGGCATCTGACCCCCACATCCCCTCCTTGTATACGCCCTTGGATATGTACAGTGGCTTGTTTTGCACAGGGTAGCTCGACTATGCCCGGGCCTACCCAATTTTTATTTGAACTTTTAATCGCGCATGTAAAAATTCGTATCCTAGGCAGTGGCGTCATTTCAGTTTTCGAAAGGGGGAGGCAAAAGATTTAACCGGCCCCATTTAACTATTTCCAATATTTACATTTAGCTCAATACAATTTCTATTTTACATAATTTTGATATTTTCGTTATCATATTCACGAATATTCTTCGAATTTAGGGGTAACGTCAATAACTTACGCACTGCCTTCAACAATAACCATGTTTATCGAAAAAACTCCAGAACCGCGGTAAGTTGTAACCACTATTTAATCACTTTTAATAGCGGTTATAACCTATTTACTTTTTTACTTTATTATTAATTTAATTGTAATCCACTGTTCACCATTTGTTATTACTCATTACTATAGATTTGGTTAGAATTATTTATATTTACACCATAGGTATCGGCATGAATCATGCCGGCCCACTGTTAACAAGGGGGGGGGCAAATGCCCACCCTGCCCCCCCACCAAATGACACCACTGATTCTAGGCCAAATCTTCCCACTCTAGTACTGTACAAAACACGACGGGCCTATACCCATATATTTTGAGCTGGACACGCCACTGGATATGTACATCACATTATACATTAAATGATCAGTGGTAGAAGTGGATCAAAACAAGTGGGGGGAGGGGGTGGAGGCAGTGTTGTCATTTCAAGTTTTGAAAGGGGGGATAGCGAACGGTCAATATTGTTGAAAAATAAGGAAAAAAAAGTATTTTTTTAACAAAAGGCTCTAACACCGGCCCTATTAACCTTGATGGTGAACTATATGTTTAATGATTGTGATTAAGTGATGTTTAGATCTATTGAATATTAAAATTTTAGAAAACCAAACAGTTCTTACAAAAAAAAAATGGTTCAAAAGATATTTTTCTAAAAAAAAATTAGGCGACATTACAATATCACAAAACAAATACATTTTTTAAAATCCAGGAGGGACGAACAATCTTAAACAAAATAAGTGGGGAGATGGAACATGGTAACTAAAAGAAGTGGAGGTATGGCATCCCCCTTATCCTCCCCCCCACTTCGACCACTGCATATGATCTACGATTTTATTTTAAAACAATATAAAATAATAAATATTTTCGTTTAGCTATAACTAGCTGTTATATGGGTTATCCGTGTAGCCTGTTTATATGTGTATAAATACGTTTTAATTATTCTAGCTATATATAATACACGCATAATACGAAAAGAAAAAAATTGAAAAAAGATAAAAATATTAAGTATAAACATTTATTTTTCTAAAACGATCAATACGTGACATTATGTAAATATAGGTATTATAATATTAGTCAAATCAATTAATTTGCATGGCATATAATTATTTATAGACCGAAGATGAGCACCGTTGGTTGATCAAACGGGATTGTAAAAGAGTAATTTCGGAAATAACAAAGTGAGTTCTCTTTTTTTTATTTTCTTAGCAATTTTATAAGTTTATAAGCATCCATATATAATTATGTATGCAGGGCCGGTTCAAGGTAAGTATATGGACGAGCTATATAAGCTCCTGCCTATAGAGCGGCACTTGTCAAAAAAGTGAGCCATAATTTTTTTTATGATTTCTATCTGCAACATTTTAAGTTTTTATTTTAATTTCCCTAATTGTGGCTGCATATATACATATTAGGTACTTATTATTAAGTAGGTATTTAACAGTCAATAATATTTAAGAGAACATATAATGTTATATCGTCTCCGATGAAAGTGTTTTGATA
Source organism: Slavum lentiscoides (assembly GCA_032441835.1). Classification (NCBI taxonomy): domain Eukaryota; kingdom Metazoa; phylum Arthropoda; class Insecta; order Hemiptera; family Aphididae; genus Slavum; species Slavum lentiscoides. Next base: position 5,674,108 of record CM063713.1, read on the forward strand.
TTGAATTTTTCAAGGATCCATCAGAATGATGGCCCGATTCGTTTAACGACGAATATTATAGATTAATATATACATATATATATATATTAGTAAGAAATAATATACCCAGCCGTTCATATTATTTTTAACTCCGTTAAAACATTTTTTTTTTCTCAATAAAATAAAAAAATAATTCGTATTTTTCTAATATAGGTACCTATATGATGCTTATAAATATATATAAAAATGGAGGGAGGTAATTCCTTTTTATATTTTATGACGATGAGGTGTAAAATTATCTTACGAGCGGCAAACTTTGATTTTGCCTATAATGTATATAGTAACCTAATTTTACTTGAGCAGGCCCTGCATGGATGCATATACGTATAGTCTATTAAAATATAATGTACCAGCTATATTCAAGATTATTATGATAATCATCTTGTGTTTCAATACAGGTTTACACGAAAAAGGAAATCGAAAAATGTTTTACTAGAAGACGGAAGAGATGGAGTAAATAGCGGGAAATCATCCGCTACGACGTGTGCGATAAATAATCGGTACGTACAGCTAAATAACAACGCGTTTTATCGTTGTACGCCAAACATTTTTAACATAAACCCTGCACCGTCCGATATTAGCTGGGCTGTCGATGGTGACAACAGATTTGACGTTATTGTAGAAAACAACGTAACCGTTATTAACGTACAACAGTTAAATATTAATATTAATAATAATACACATGCGACGTTCGAGTACGATGACGTCGATTACAGAACGGGGGGGAAAAGTGATCCGCAAGCCGTTTTCGTAATGGATTTGGAAAAAATTTACTGGGACAAATGGAGAGATTACGTGGCGAGAAAAATATCTGGTAGGAAGAATAGATGTGAAAAAATCGATTCGTTTTTAACGAAAATTCAAGAAAAATTAAACGCTGACCAAATGAAACGTTCGAAAACGTCAAACAGATCGTCAAACCGCGGTACTGTTCAGCCGAAACAGGTGAAAACCGCGTACGATCGTCAACAAGCTAAGATTGAAAATCAAAAAAAGTTGCTCGAGAAACAACGAGAAGAAATAAATCGTTTGAAACTGAAACAATTGAAATTAGAATCCGAAAAGGCAATGTTCGAGAATCAAACGATTTTCGATCGGACTTGCCGTAAATCCGAAAAAATGTCCAAAATTAAAAACAACAACCCACAAAACAGTAGTTCACTAGCTGTGAAACCAGCTAGTCCGTCCGATATATTGAACAGAATGGAAATCAGAGCTTTAGACCGCCAGGCCAAATGGGAAGCTATTAAAGAGAGACGCAGAGAAATGGAACAGGAAAATCAGAGGAAAAAACACGAGTTGGAACAAAGATGCTTGAAAGAACGGATGGAACAGAAACGTAAGGAATTATTTGCGGCTCGAGAAAATTTAAGATTGAAAAGAATCGAAGAATGTAAACAAAAAATGGAAAGAGAAATTTTGCGGCGAAACGTTAAAATCGCGGACGATTTTTATCGAAAATTATTGATGAAAAAAGGATTTGAAGCGTTTAGAGTCAATTTAAAGAACAGACGGTTGTCGATGGAAAAAGCTTCGGACTACTGTAATAAAAAAATTCTTGAAATTTGCTTCGGCGAATGGAGATTTTTCGCCAACAATAATTCGAATAAGAAAATATTTTTGGCAGAACAATTTTATAAGCAAAAATTAATGAAGACGGCATTTTTAGGGTTCTTAAAGGTATGCATATTATTATATTTATGTAGGTAGGTACATATAATAATAGCCATGTAGAGTTTTGTAAATGTAATAAAATAGGTACCTACGTACATTCATAAATATTGCCAAAGTGAAGGAGTAAACTTAAATTTATTTAGAAATTTATATGATTTTATATTAATATGTTTAATAAACGTAAAATTCTGTAGGTATACCTATTTAATTAGATTAAAACAAAATAAAATAAACGCCTTTAAGCTATTTATTTTTAGGTTTTAGAAGAAAGTAAAAAAAAAGAACAAGTAGCCGAGGATTGGTACAATTTTAAGATTCAAGAATTTTTGTTTAAACAATGGTTTGATTATACTAGGGAAATTAAAGTTGAAGAAGATAAAAAAATGTTGCAAGCTGAATCTTATCATAATAGGTAGGTGTATCGTGTATATTTAATAAGATATCTGGTAAAAGGATTAGGGGATATAAAAATAATTTTTAATTTTCCACTAGAGCACTGCAGGGTAGTTGACATAACTTATAGCAGCGGTTCCTAACCTGGGGGTAATTACTCACCAAGGGGTAAAACGGGATTTTCTGAGGGGTAAAGATGAGACTACCTAATTTTTATTTTTATTATAACGCGGTCGAAAATACCAAGGTGTGACTAACGACGTAATATTATAATATTGTTGGATACGGTTATAGTAATAATTTCGGTAAATTCCATTTTTGATTTTTTTTAAATTTTTAAACTAAACTTTTTTTAGTTGAGGAAGGGGGTAATTGCTAATATGTACCCCGATTTATGGGTAATGGTCTCAAAAAGGTTGGGAACCGCTGACTTATAGATAAACTGAGTAGACAATTGTACACTACGTAGGCATATACATATATAAATTGGACTAATGTAAAAATTCAATCATAATTCTAGAGTCATAATGAAGCGTTGTTTCAATAATTGGAGGAAGTTTCCAGATATAGTACACGAAGAAAGACTCAAAGATTGTCGACTGCGTACGTGGCACGAAAAGGTTCAAGAAATTTTACCGGACTTTATTCCTTCATCATTAGGATAACAAGTTTCTCACATAAAAATTCATATAGGATTTATATGTTACTACATATAATAAGTAGTAAATTACACAATTTTAAAATATATAAATTAATGAAATGCATTTATTGATCTTCCTATTGTAATAATTATTATTAAATACATTTATTACACTGTTTGACTACGCATTGAAAACTAATAAAATGTATTAACATTGAATTTAACAATAAATTTATATAAAATTAATAATATGTAACAGTGCAAGTGTCAGACATTATTAAAAAATGCTCTCCAGTTAGATAATATATTTCTAATAACATTCCTAGATAAAAGCCAAGGACGATCCCCTTTACGCCGTTCTTGCCACTCATGGTAAGTGATTCCTAATGATACCATATAGGTATCATTAATAAACATGAAACATAATATAAGTGCAACTGCAAAACAATACAGCCCAGATACAAAACAAATACCATACCTAGAAAAAAACAAATACAAAATTAAGTTATAAGTATAATATAAAAGACTTGGTAAATGTTGGTAAAAATCCAAAACTAAAATTATTTTAACTCAATTTGTTTATAGAAATAATAATTATAATAATTTAACTAAAAAAAATAAAATAAAATAAGACAACTATACATGACTTGTTACACCAAGATCTTGCCATCTAAATAAATTTCAATACAAATACCTAGATTTAAAATATATTTTCTAATTTGTATTATAAATGATAATTTACTTTTAAAATTTTCCAACTGTAATTATAATACAATATTTCATAGGGATTCAAATATAATTATTAATATAAATATTATTGCGAACTCGCTACCTACTCTTTATAAGGGTATTTGTGTAGACTTTACTAGAGTAGGTAACAGTTTTATCATTTATATTGAAATTAGTTTAACAACATTTATCCAAAAAGAAATCAATTAAAATTATAGATCAGTATATAATATTTTAACTTTTCTTACATAATATCATAATATACGTCACTGCAGTCATCAGGTAACATGATTGTTGCAAAAGCATTGAAAGGATGACACAGGGTAGTAAGAATGAGATTTGATAAAAATGTGAACATAATGGTACCTAGAATGAGACCGGCTATATACGGTTTCCTGTTATGTTTTCCAATGCAACAGTCTATCCTAAATAGACAAACAAGTAAATAATCATTCTACTTATACTTGGCAGAATTTTTACATATCTTACCAATAAGAATGAATGTGTTGTTGAATCACACAGGTCTTACATACAAAACAGTGATATGTTCTAGGTGGAACAATTCTTTTACAAGTATTACATTGAATATCTTCCTCATTCAATAAAACTATGTATTCATCTGTTTCGTTGACACTGGTCATTTCTAAATCTTGTTTTAGATGCGATTTTCTTGCACGTTTCTTAGTAAAGTAGAAACAAGCTGCTGTTGCTATCACAGTGACAGTAATTATGATGTTTTCATCATTATTAATATCTAACATAGGCACAACCAGTAATTGAAATACCAAAAACACCAATGAAGCTGAAGTTAATGTCCATACATAAAAGAATTTTGTGGCCACTTTGTACTTGCGAACAGTGCGATGAATGTAATACAGGAATAATGCAACTAATGGAAACAGCAATACTGTCGGCCAAAAACCTTGAGCGGCAAAATAAAGAGTAGCTGGAAAAAGTAGTAATGGGACTGCTGAATCTAAAGAAATACGCTTTGCTCCTCCCCGCCACGGAATTCTAAATCGATCTTGAATATTTGCCACCATAACATTTATTTCGATATCTCTAGATGGTGGACATTTCAACAAACTAAAACAATGTAAATTTCGCAATGATTACATAATTCAAATGTATAGCAAAAGAATTTAATGTAAGGTATACTAAACCATTATAAATTAAATATGTTGGTTTAAATAGTTATTTACCATAACTGAATGAATGTAATTAATTGTACATTTTATAAAATTATATTTAAGGTAATTATCAGTGAAGTAATATTTTAAATATTTAATTAATAAAATTTTTTTACCATACAGTTTTTATAAATGATTTTATAAAGGGAATATTATGGAACTATTTTACATTGCATTACTTTTGTATGAAGTAGACATTTAATTGGAATATCCGAGCAAATAACTAGTTCAATAAAAAACAAAATTATTTCATTTTTCTTAATAAAATAAAGGTGAGTGGAAATTAATGATTGTCAACCGATGTTGTTTTGGTTAAAATTACACAATATTAATTCTATACATTTGTTACTTACAAAATTATTCATGTTATACATACCTACTGGCAACAATTACTAAGTGACTAATTATTATGCGTTTATAGTACCTAATAAAAACATAACCAAATTCAATTCTAATTTATAAAATTATTTTTTCAAATTAATTATGTAAACAAAACAACACGTTAAAATATATTATTGTTCAAAACAAATTTCAAAAAAGGTAAAAATATATAAAATCTGCTACATTTAACATTGTAAATACCGGACTGATAACATTTAGCAAGCATTTTTTTTTAAATTCCTTAAAATAGTAAAATACTGATATAGGTATGCATGATGGTTTAAATTTTAAAAATACATATGTCACACAGTATGAATTAATTTGTTTTTACTATGTGTTTTATTGAATTTAAATGTTTTAAGTATTCAAATTTGTTTGTAATGCTCTAAACTTACCATCATATTTTGTTTTTCATGAAATAAAATTTATTAAAATATAACCCATATTTATTTATTTTTTGTGGTTCAATATTAATTTTAATTAAAAGATAATACTATTGTTTGTATATCACTAAACCAATGTATTGTAAAACCATAGAAAGTAACGCTGAAATTTATTTTGTTTCTTTTTGAGAATGTACAATACGTTTTTATTTTATATCAATATACTATTACAATATCAAAAACGAAACTGGTTGAAAATACATTTAATTCAAGTATACAATATAATATATACTTTCTATAACTAAAGTATACAAATACCCACGTACAATATTAAAATATTTCAGAAAAAATAAAATGTATAATATACAATAAGTAACTATAAGATATGGTTTACTAAATATTTTAATGTTCAAGGTTTTTATTTGAAATTATGGCAATAAAACAAAGATGACCTAATTATTATCAACTGACACTTGAACATACGGTTAGCGTTATGAATTGTTAAAAAAAAAAATTAAGAACACCAGAATCAGTCGAGTTCAGTATATTTACTTTGAACAGCAGTTTCCACATGGCGGACATATACAAAGATCTGATATTATAGTAGATTTTTCTTCATTCATGTTAATATATTCACAGCAATGCAAAGTATCTGATTGATTATCATTCATTTGTACGTAGCAATAAAAAAAATATCACTTCCCAATATTATAAAACATGATCATATGATTATTTGTGTTCGAATCGAATACACTTCTACAACATATAAAATATTTATTTATTTACAAAATTGTGTACAGAAAAAAAAAAAATTATTATAAAATATAGTAATTCAGAAGCACTAAGTTATTCCATTGGAAGTGCGTCTTTGTTTCTTCCAAATATTATCATGTCGGATTTCGGTTGAGCATTTTTCCCATATCCTCCTCGTCCAATATCGTAATCAGTTCTGTATTCATCACGCACTTGTCCACCAGTTTTTCCACGACCATACTGCCTGCCTTCCACGAATCCAGCATCCCAATCCGTACGTATAATGCGATCGTCAAGTCGAGTACCATTTACGTAGCGCATACAATTGTCGGCGTCTTCTCTTGTGTAATATTCAATGAAGCAAAATCCACAAGGGGTTTTTTTAAATTTGTCCAAACCCATGACGATGCGTTTAATATCACCACACTTGGAGAACAGTTCGTATATTTGGCCTTCTGTTGTATAAAATGCCAAATTACCGACATACATGGTCGTTGATAAACGTAACAACTTATCGAGTTCACTTCGAGAGCCTTTGAAGTGTTGATCTCTATACGAGCTCAGGTCCGTCATTGTTTTTGATTTAAATACCGAATTTTTTTTTTCTTCTAAGTATTAAATAATAAATTATTTACTTACAAAAATAAAGTAATTCGAAAGAAGTTTCCGGATTATCGCATACTACTTTTGAACACGGATAGCACAGTAGCATGGATGCCGAAAGTCCTAAACACAAACAATAATTGATAAGAAAATTGTTTAAAAAGAAAAACTGATGTTGGAACCGGTCGAGTTGTATTATGGTATGGTATATTGAATGGTTAGTGGTTATCGAACAATTACCTATGTTAACATTAGATACTGGCGCTATCTACCCTTTAGGTGTTTGAATGTTGCTGTATGAATATTTAATCAATGCATTTAATCAATACATGTAATTTAATCAATGATCAATGCCAATGACAATAACATGTTGTTATTTTTGGTTTTAATTTGTAAATAAAAAATACATTTCCCGCTAAAATTAAGCTCAATTGACAATTAGAACAATTTTTAACATTATTTTTACCGATTATTATTATGGCTAACTGCCAGATAATGTATTATTTTCATAAAATAAAAAAAGTTATTATGCGTGTGTTTCACATTTTAAGGATAATGACATTAAGTCTCTTTGGGAGTCTGGTGAAGGTTTGAATAATAAATACACTGTAAGACCGCACTGTAGATAATAGTACGAGTTGTCTTTATGTTCATAAACTTTAAATATAAAGATGAACGAGAGAAAAAAGGTTTAATGAATGAATTTATTATGTTTTAGTATTATAAGTGTTATATAATTTTGACATTTAATGGACTGAAAAATAAACGCTCGATTAATTTACCTAATCATTGATTTGTTGATGTTGTACGCTTTGATTACAGTGGAAATGAAATGATAGTTTTATTTTATAAACTAAATCCATTAGGAACAAAATTGTATAGGAATAATTGGAAAGAAAGAAGACTAATTATAACTAAATACTTAATAGTATTTTTATGTGTATTAAATTTTTAACAATTAAATATTTATAAGTTGAACGTAAATATTAAACTAAATCATTTATAATAGATAAATGAAAAAAAACATCAAAACGTGAAACATGTTTTGACTAAATATGGACAAGTTTCAAATTCTGCTGTAGGTCTATTCCACTTACTCATAAAACTATTCGAGTCCCACAGTGTTTGAAGATGACTACGATTACATAAATGTTTACTGTAAAATAATAACTTATTACTTACTACAGAACTGTTCCGATCATAAGTGACATACTATCAGAAATGTTTCGTTATAAACATAAAAAAATGATGATGTGTTAAAATAGTTACACAAAATACATTGAAGCTAGGCAAATAAAAAAATTAAAATCAGTTTATTCTTAAACGTAGTTCCTGGTATATTGTATAATTCAATTTAATTAAAATTTTACAAAGTTATTCATTATCAATTATTGTTGACTTTAATTTTTTACGTTTTCTCATTATCTCTAATCAATCTAAACAATTCGTGTTTCGTTTTTATCCGGGTTTAATGGGTTATCAAAAATAGCGTTCAATTCTTTGGTAAAAAAAACTTTATTGAGGTTATCATACTATTTAATTAACGAAATGTGTTAATTATTTAAACAGAAAATGTATAAATATTTAATTACAAACAAATTTTAAATACCAAGTATTTATAGTAAAGTAGTTTTTTTTAAAAAAAATTTTAGAATTTCTTTTTAACCTTAAAAAACATTGGACGTGATGGTCTTCTGTTTTCTATGATGGTTACTGATAAAACACTTACCACCTATACCGCGTACTCGTGATATTAAACATTTTAACCTCGAAATCGCGTCAAAACAATTTTCTCTTCTTCCCGAATTGTAGTTCGTGTTTTCGGATTTCGGCGTACTCGGATTTTCATCTAAGGTAATCCTATCGTGTTTTAAGTGTAATAACTTTTAAACGTTGTTAATCGCAGCAGTAAGTCCTTTGCATTATTATTTTAATTGCCGTTCTTAATGTGAATTAAATTTTTTGCGCCCGGACTTTTCCTGTTAATGTCTGTGGAAACGCCACTCGTTTTTTTTCTTAATATTTTGTTTTTCACGACATTAAACGTTCACCTTCTCTAATAATGTATTTCTTTAATATGCGCGATTTTAAATACTAATCGAAGTGTCTTCTTCGAGAAATATATTTACATGTATAACACAGTATAAGTATTATAATTTTCAAACGGGTTGTTGCGGTGAACCTAATGCTTTTCGTTCTTATTTATGTCTTAGATTCATGTAAAATTTCGGTTACTTCCAGGTTTTCGTTTTATGTAGGAAATAAATATTTATCAAATTTCAATTTGGATCTTAAGAAACGTATCGGTTTCATTATTATCTGTTAAGAGGTCTTCACTTTATATTTAGTTATTTGAATATTTCTGTTGTACATTTGATAACATTCGTTTTGATTGTTCAACGGGTGACTAATAAATTAATTTTAGTCATTAATAACTGTAAAACGCAGTGTAGGTGATGATTATTACTTTGTATTTATGCAATGTTTATATTCTAGATGAGGACCATCAACGCCAATCAATCTGTGAAAATACCCGAAGGTATTGATGTCACTGTCAATAAAAGGATTATTGTCGTCAAAGGACCCCGTGGTTCATTAGAAAGGAATTTCAAACATTTAGCCGTTGATATTTACTTGAAAAGTCCACGTCTGTTAACAGTAGAAAAATGGTTCGGTACCAAAAAAGAATTGGCTGCCGTCAGGACTATTTGCACACACGTTGAAAACATGATCAAGGGTGTCACTAAAGTGAGTAACTATAAACAATTTTTGTTGTTGTTACATATGAATGTTTTCTTATTTGTTGTGTGTTTTAATAGGGTTTCTTGTATAAAATGAGAGCTGTGTATGCCCATTTCCCCATCAATTGTGTAACTTCTGAAAACAACTCTCTCATTGAAATCAGAAACTTCTTGGGAGAAAAGTACATCAGACGTGTAAAGATGTCTCCAGGTGTGACGGTGACTAACTCTAAACAGAAAGACGAGTTAATTGTTGAAGGAAATGACATTGAAAAAGTTTCTCGCTCAGGTAATATGTTTTTCCACTATTAAAAATATGATTGCTATATTTGTTCATCTGTATGAAATATATATTTCTGTACATTAAACTATAACCAATCCATATACTTAATAATTAAACACGTTAAAAACCGTTCATTCAATTGTGTAGCAATTTATTCAATTGTTATGTAATATTGCTAAGCATACATAATAATTTTAACCAGAATATTATAAAATATAAGTCTAAAAAATAATGTGTGAAATTTCAGTTAAATAAGTAAAATTAAATGTACTAAATTGTTCAATACATTTTCCTTATTGAATGTTGTAAAATTTTGAAGCATAATTTAATGCTATACATTTTTTTAAAAATCAACTTTTTATTGCAGAGGATGCCTCACCTGAATATGTTTTAATTCGTGTATCCAACAGGCAACATGGCAAAATCATTCTGTGTAGATATTAAACTATAAACACCTATAATCAAATTTATAGACAAACTCATTGATGTTTTCTTGTTTGTCTATTTTGATATTATATTTTTCAAATGATATAAACTGATTAAAATTATAATATTGAACACGGTTAATGTTACTGTGATTAAATTTGAAAATAAGTGTTTTAGTTGCAGTCCAAAAGTTATCACAATTTAAGAACTGCCAAATGTGATTTTGTTAAGTTGCTCATTGGATGGATAGATCAAGATAACATATGCAGGTGTAGGGTTTTATTCTAAAATGAGGTTATTTATTGTAGTTGTCTCAAAATTTTCTCAAATATATTGTATGTATATATATATTTTTTTAGAAGAATTTTATTTAGGTTATTTGCTAATAGTTGCAGCAAATATTTTAAATCTGCACAGTTTTAATATTTTAAATTTTTGAATGGAAATAATTGTTTAGTTTTGGTTAGGAATTAAAGACCTATATTTACAACATATTTAACATTTTGTATTATAAATATAATTTTTAAAATACTTGTCATGTGATATATAGTGGATTACATATCGAAAATTCTCTAAAATAACAAAATATGAATTATTTTCAATTGATGGTCCTTATATATAGACATAACCATTGTTCAGTGTTATTTTTCACATCAAACAATATTACAAGTTCACTAATTCTCTGTGATTTCCATTGCTTTATAGTAGGCATGGTTACATTGTATACAAATTTTTTGTAGTTTGGAATATGAAAAATGAGTATTGACGTAATATGTTGTAGTTTGGAATAGATGTTATAACAATTCCTATTGAAAAACTGATGTTGTAGTACACCCAGAAAAAGTGAGTTGCGACTGTCGCATGCATAGTTACCGTGTTTTGTGTAATCAGGGGTTTTCTGTTTGGTTGTGCTGGCTTTATGGTCGAGTGCTTCTGTTAACTGTCACGTGTTGCATATAAATTATCAGTAGATGTTTTGAAATTATTTTACGTGGGAAACTGGAAGCTTGAGAAAAAATATCTGTGAGGCTCATGACAATTGCAGCTCACTTTTCGTTGGGCAGAAATGTTATAGAAGTGTTGGCGTCAATCAATTCAATTTAAATGTTTTTATAAATATATATTTATGGCCAATTTAATTATGATTGAAAATTATTTGTTTGTTTTAGCTGCTTTAATCCAACAGTCTACAACCGTGAAGAACAAGGATATTCGTAAGTTCTTGGATGGATTATATGTATCTGAAAAGACTACAGTTGTACAAGAGGAATAAACTCCATTATTTCATATGTTTTAATTATTGTTTTACTTATTTAAATAATTCCTTATATTTCTCTTTTATTTATCATCCGGCTGAAATTCCTATTTATTATTGGGCTTATTAAGTGCAAAGGGAATGTAATAGTAGTATGTTATGATGAACAAACAGTCCGTAATCGATGTTGATTAATGTACGATTTATGTGAGTTTATTAATATTAATTGCAATGTACAATATAATGACATAATATGTCTATATTATTTAACATAAAAATAATTGCGCCTTAGTGATTTTTATTAGGCCATTTAGGAGGGTTCAGTTGAGGAGCTAAGATTACATTTTGTTCCTAATATGGTAGTATACTTGTTTTGAAATAAAATTATAAATATAAAAGTTTAAGTAATATATTAATGAATCTGAATTTCTTAACTAAATTTAAATAAGTATAAAATGATAATTATATGAATACATCATGTTATACAGTTCAATTGCCTCATAGTGGACATAATATTATATAATAATAAATTTATAAATTTCTTTTTTAAACTGGGTATTAAACTTGAAACTAAATCAATCTGGTTAAATAAAAAATGTATAAAACTAGATACTGTATTTTAATATGGTCCTACTTTCTATTTGGTTCTAACTCCTAAGTGACCAATATATCAGTCTGCTAGTATGGAAAAACTACTATAGTTATTTTATGAGAAGACAACTTTTATTTCAATGTCTGTTTTGATTACATTGGCCGTGCCATTTATAGAATAGTTGTTTGATATGTAGAACAACAATAAAAAAAGATAACAGAGTTCTAAAATATTTTATAATATTGTACTGTGTACAGTGAACACAACACGCTAGATATAATAAATTTTCTTAACGCAATGCATTTTTATTTTTTAGACAGAAATAAATGATAGTTATTTTTTAAAAATATTTTGTTATTTTGGTTTGTTTATGTTGTGATAGTATCAATGTTTAAAGAATATAGATCTACACCAGATTGAGATCGATCGGTTTTCATTTCTAAAATATCGCTTCTTATTTATTTCGAAAACCGTTTTAAAGATTATTTCTCATAATTTGTTATTTTATTATCAATGTTTTGATATGACCTCTTGCATGTAATTCAGTCGATTTCCAATAACGTGGTGGTCGCCTATATTTGTATTCATTATAGTTTTGAATTATTATAGTCGTATTACGTAACGGATTTTACATGCGATTATAATAATATAGGTATTTGACATATGGAAACGATGTCGTTATAATAATTAATCTTATCTCTGTATATAATGTGTTTTTTAATTTTAACATAATACTTCATAATAATAATAATAATAATACAAATTATAACATACATAACACATAATAATAATAATAATAATTTAGATTATAGTATTTTTAATACTTGTAAAATAAGAAAAACATGAAACATTAAAAAAAAAAAAATTTGATTTGCGAATTTGTTCGCGTTCAACGTTAAAGTTGTGTGTGTGTTTATACTGGCGTATTAGTGACACTTTGATTTGTTCGTTCGTTTTGTTCTTGTTCTTGCATAACAAATGTACCGTTAATATGAGCTTCTTCCGTTTCTTTTTCATTCAAAACATCGGCCTATATAAAAATGAAAAATTATATTTTTGAATATTTTAAACACTACTCAAATATAAATATATGTATATATATATTTTTTTTTTAAATAAAAGGGAGGGATTGCCAGGTCATTGATTTTATCTCTTCAGGCTATAGTTTATATAACATTTTTTTTTTTTTTTTTTTTATTTAGAACTCTTAGTATATATACTATTAAGTTCGACAATTAATTGATTTATATAAAATAATAGTGATAAATAATACATTTAAATTTATGTGTTTATATATCGTATAATTTATATAATACTGTTATAATAGTAATTATAATAAAGTTTAAAATACACGTTTTTCACTTTTATAAGCGACAATAAATGATTGACCAAATTCATAGGCAACAAAAAAGAAAACGAATTTAAAATCTGTCCATTTTTTTTCTTCTTTCAAAATAGTGTAATAAACTACGAATCTAACGTTTTTTTTTTATTTACTCCGTTTTTTTTTTTTTGTACTTCCCTCCCTCCAGTAACCCCAGTTACCACCTACATGCACGCTATCGAGGTAATCATCGCTTTTTAAATTCGTATTATTTATTATTTTTATTATTGTAATGCCCGTCATCGTTGGACTTCAAACCGTATTATATAATTATATATACAATATACGCGCATTATAAAATGTAGCAATAAAATTTCGAATTTCGTTTTATTGTCTATTAAAATGGTAGGTATCTCCATAGACGTGTTATGGTGTAGATTAACAAAAAAATAAAATAATTCCCGAGCCAACAGAGCGTGCTTCTTCTGCGAGTACCTTTAAATGTGTAATTATTATAATAATATTGTGTAGACGAACGGGTAATGTTTTAATAATGATATATACAATTCTAAACGCTCACCTCTAATTCGTGTTTGGACAGATGTTGCACGATGGCCACCGTATAACAGTCGCCGATCAAATTGTTCGTGGTCCTGAACCGGTCCCTGCGTTTTGTATTGGGTAGCGGTGGTATCGTACCGAACAAATAATAAACGAATAAATCAAAAATATTTAGTAAAATCGAGAGCGTTGCTTGGAGTGTCGTTCAAGTGAAATCACCTTAAACGAGTATAGTCATGACAGAGTTTTGTTATTACTCGTAGAATAAATTTGTTAGCAACGGTGTGGTGGTAAATCATCGGATCAAATAAAACGGTTCTGAGAGGCGGTGCGTAATAACGGAAAATTTAAAGCGATAATGAAAAAAATTGCCACTCAGGATTTTTTTTTTTTTTGAACACGGTTCGTTGTTGAAAAATTTCAGCCCTTAAACCGAACAATTACCGCCCGTACCACTGCCTATGATTTAAACGGCTCGAAATCCGACGGTTGCTAAGAATGGCACGAAATCGGAAGAATTCTTTCTTTTTTTTACGTGTTTATACGTAGTTTTTCGCGCGTCGCGTTTAAAAAACTATATCGAGAATTTATTTATTTTTTTTTTTCGAATTTTTCGGTCGTTTCGAATATTATATTCGCACAAGGAAACCGTATTATAACCGAGCGAAATCTTTTTGAAATATTCAACGTAACGCGTGACGAGATGGTCCGAACATTATTAATTCTATAGTCGAAAATTTGTACACAGAAAAAAAAATAAAAACATCACCGTAAGTAAAACCCTCCTAATATAGCTTCCTCCTCAGAATGTAAAAGAGAAAAACCGCTGGAAATGTATTGATATGTAATACATATATTGTTATATACTCACACGAGCCAATCGACGGCGAACAGTAAAGACACGTTTTCGGTCGGTACGTTGATTATGCTGCACAGCATCACGACCAGGACGATGGCCGCCGACGGAATAGCCGCCGAAGACATGCTGGCCGCAGTACATGCCAATCTGTTTGTAGAGAGAGAGAATCGAATAAAATAAATATATAGCCGTGTACATGTTGCGTATACGTTTATAGAAAAAAAATTCTCCCCCATGACTTTCTGGTTGAGTTTAAATTCGAACGCTATTTTTTTTTCACCGGATTCTAACGCGATTTTGCATCCCTCTGTAAAATATCCTCCGACAACGTGAAGAACGAGATTTTTTTTCGATTTTGTTTTTCCTTTAAACAGCTATCGCTCGTCAAACGGTATTTTACAAAAAAAAAAAAAAACGAGACTCATTCGAAAATGAATTCTTCTCATCAAAACTCGGGGGGGTTCGATTAAGCGTTCAAAATCAGAATTCAACCGAAAAAAAAAAACGTCACAAATTAAGTTCAATGCGTTATTTAGGTCCTACTATTGTATTGCCCGTTCGAGCTGAGCGTTTTCTTTTGCGCGGGTGTCGAAACTCAAAATGTAGCGAGGCAAATTTAATTAATTTTTTTTTTTTATCGAATCATCAGCTCCTATGTGTAATTCGTCGACACTATAGGCACGAACCAACCACTTTTTGAAAAAAAAAAAAATTCAGAAATCTCCGACGAGGATTCACGCGTTCACGTATTGTTATGCCACACGCATAGTTTTCAAAACTCTTTGGGTCTTCGGGAGTACAAGACCCGTTATAATGATACACGCGCCACTGCAGGTGTAATAATTAGTGGAGAACTTAATGTGTGCGTAGGCACGGCTATTAAATATTTTCATTTCTCGCCGCGAGTTAAAAAAAAAAACACGTTTTCGTATCGGGCTTTACTAAAACAAAAAAAAAAACCTAAATTTTGTCATCGGACAAATGGTTTTTTTTTTAAAAACTGTTATACCGCACTCGAGTCGCTCTGCGATTCGCAGATTCCGATTTTACAACGTTGTATAAAAACGACACAAAAAAACCGGGAAAAACGACTCATTTTAACGTTTAAATGATTAGAAGAAGAAAACGAAACTGTCTTGCTTTGTTGAGCCAGTGGGATAGCCAGGATTTTTATTTGGGGGCGGGGTGCTGAGGCTGATAATTAATTAATTTATATGTTAATTATTAATATGTACAGACGGTACCCACTAAAAAACTGATTATCTATTCATTTCGGGGAAGCTGCAGCTCCATCAGGCCCCCCTGGCTGCGCCACTGCTTCGAGCAATATACGCGTAATTTTTAACTTTTTAACCGCTATCGATTTTCCGTTTTCCTCCCTCCCACCATAAAGTATGAGTGTATTTTTACGCGATTAATATGACAGTAGTATAGGTAGTGTTCCCTGCAGTGGCGCACACAGGATTTTTTTCGTTTTTTTTTTATATGAGTTATGAGCAAGCCCGGATTGAGATAATTTGTGGCCTCGTTTTCGAATGTTCTCAGCCTCGTCTCCGTTATTACCGTCGTTGTCGTCCGAGCTTCACAACCGTATGTCAACGCGGATCTTATAATTATTATCGACACATATTATATAATCTCATTTTGGGTCTCCTCGATAGCGTTTTGGAGTCAAGAAATTTAATAATACTATAAAAAAAAAATGTCCCGTACAAAATCCGAGGCTTCTAAAAAATCTCGAGCCTCCCGAGGCCCCGGGGCTATGGCCCCATGGCTCCCCCTTAATCCGGGCCCGGTTATGAGGAAACCACAATAATATATAGATTTATACTACGACGCTGCGCACTGCAGTTGACGGGGCGTGTAGCAGTTAAATTGAAATACGCGTAATATTGCTGCTGTGCGGTAGTCGAACGAAACCGTACGAGTGACAATATTATTACAATATTTTCGGTGGGTAGGTAACCTTATACAGGAGTTAGTACTGTGATACGGTGTTTAAAAACCGAAATATACGTGCGCGTGTGGATTTTTTTTCATTATAAAACTACCTTGTCGTCGTGGCGTTTAACAATATCTAAACCGTAACGTTACAAATAACACTGTAATGCTGCTAAACACGAATTATGATGGAAAAAAATATTAAAACGCTGCTGCGAGTATCGAATGACGCGCGTAGGTAATTCAATACCGCGGTCGTATAACATGTCATACAATATACGCGAAGTGTGGTATAGGAGGAACCCTTTTTTTTTTTTTTTTTTATGATACCGTACCCGATAGTGAAAATGTCTCCGATGCCCAGTTCCATATTATTGATTTGCGCCAAGAACAGCAGCGCGACGCTCAGGTACAGTGCGGAACCGTCCATGTTGATCGTGCCGATCGGCAGGACGAATTTAGTAATCTTCGGATTCATTTTTAATTTCTCGTCCAACACTTTGAACGTGATCGGAAGAGACGCGGACCTTAAACGAAAAACGTTTTTTTTTTTTTTATTTAATATTATTGTACGATATACGAATTATATATATATATATAGACAATTTTACGTTTGAAACAAAAATTAATTTGAAATGCTCGATAACATGAAATACAATGCGTAATGTATTTTAAGAATAATACTGTTTAAGAGGACATCACACCGTGATTTTTTCGCGCGTAAAAGTTTCTGGTAAACTTAGTGTATAACAACCTCAGTAAAAAAATCAAAATATTATCTAAAATATTCACGCGGTCGATTTTCGATAAAATTATTGAAAGTCAAATTATATATGACTAAAAGCTTTCTGTTTTTTCTATGTTTTATAATTTATGATTTTTTTTTCTTATAAAGGTCGTTGTTGTACACTATAAAACTATACATTCAGTTTACCAAAAACGTCGTAATAAGGCATGTTTCACGTGCGAAAACACCACGGTGTGATGTCCTCTTAATAAGGAAATGTATACGTTTTTTTTTTTATATACGAAAAGCGTTATAAGAACAGATAAAAAAAGAAAAAATTACACTCGTGTATGTATATATTATATATAGTTCGAATCAGGCTAGTAGCTAGGAATTTTTTCGAGGGGAGCTCAAAAGTCAAAAAGTAGTAAACAAAGTCTCTCACAAAATTTAAAAAATTTAATTATTATAGTTGTCGCGAGAAAAATAATGGTCATAAATGATATAAAGAGGTCGCTTATATCGTTGGTTTTTTTATATATATATATATTATAAAATCGATCGGTAATATTTTGAATTCAAATGAACTTTCAAAATTAGAAGTATGAAAGAATACCGTGTATTCATGCGTGTGAATGTGTAATTATTATTAATTAGGGCTGTTTTTTTTTCTTGGACGTGACAACAGGGTTTCTCGACTGTTGCACGATAGCGGCGACACATTCAAAACGTTTTTTTTTTTTTTGTTCGGGTAAATAAGCGTATGATTAAAGAACGATAATAAGCTTGCTGGAAAAAAAAATTTCACATTGGGTTTCTCGTAGGGAATCACGACTTTGCTAGAATTCGTGACATTTCGTTGGAAGGGGTAACGGGGTTACGTGCCTGGTTAGAATCGGTATTCTGAATTTATTTGGTGAATAAGATTTAATATTTTTGAGATTATATAAAATCGTTAAATATATTTCCATTATCGTAATACGTCGGTGATGAGTGGTCTCACTTGGAAGCCGTGGCGAAAGCGGTGGCGAGCGCGGGTCCGAGTGACACGTAGTACGGCCACGGGGATTTTTTCAACACGAAGAAATAGATGAGTTGCAGGACGATCAGCTGATAGAAGAGAAAACCGCCGACAGTCGTCATGATGAACAGACTGAGCTGGACCAGAGTGGTGCTGAGATCGGCAATGGTGATGATCTTGCCGCATATGACGCTGGCCACGCCGATCGGCGTAAACCTGCAGCAGTGTTTTAAATTTTTGTTCACGTTTTTTTTTTTTTTTTTTTGTATCGTTCCGCGTTCTAATAAATCCGTTTACCAAATCACTCCGGTCAGTATCTTTTGCATTACTTCGTAGGTGACCGTGAAGAATTCCAGAACGGGTCGCTTGCGTTCGCCCATCGTGCCCAGCACGGTGCCGAAGATCAAACAAAAAAATATTATGCCCAACGTGTTCGTACCGTCCCTGCAGCAGCGTAGGAAAGTCAAGAGGGAAAAAACTTTGTTAATATTTCAATCGCGTTCACAGAGAATACTGTATTGTAAATGATATTTACTTGTATTTGACCACTTTTTTGAACGTTTTCGTGTTATTCGCACCCATAACGGACTCGTATTCGGTCAGCGTCTGTAAACAATATTACGATATGTTTATAGTATTGATTTTAAAAATCGAACGGTCTTCGATAAAAGTTCTCGTACCGCGACTTTTCTTTTTACGAATTGATATTTTAAAATATCTCTATATTCGTAGGTATATATTTTTTTATCCGTATACAAGTGGTGTTGACGTCGATTTTTTTCTTGGGTAGGTCATCCAGTGTCTAACACTAGGATATTTCATATTTTTCTTACCGTTAATAAGATACTGTTTGTAATCCTTCGATTTATAGCAGACCAATAGCTACAAACACGCATCGTTATTCTGTATATAATGGCGAGTTTGAAAACGATTTTTTTTTTTTAAACGCATATTGTGTCGATTTTGCAAAAAAAAACGGGCGTTTTTCTTAATTTTTTCAATATTTTTGTACAAATTATTACGTTTTTTTTTTAATACGGTTTAGAAAAAAAAATGTTATTCTCTTCGACGATTACATCCAGGACTACTCGCGTCTAGTCATTTAATTGATAACGACTGTTAATTTTATGTGGTCTGTAATATTTTTTCATTTATAGAAATTGATTTTCGCATGTTTTAATACTTGGTTTTTATATATTTAACAATTTTTTTCACGCATGTTTTACACTTTTTTTTTTGTGCATATTTTGCCTAGTTTAGCTCCTATAAATTATTATTTATAATAATAATCATTATTTTTAATTATCATCTATTTTGACGCAGTTCATTTTAAATTATATTTATTCGTGAATTAAAATTTTCGAAAAAATCTTAAAATATTCCGTGAAAACAGTAAAAATAGCGAAAAAAAAAACTGTTTTAATTACGAATTTATAGCAAAGGTCCCCTGCGCACATATATCGCGATAATTCAGTAGGAACCTAAAAATAATAATACGAGATATCTAATGAAATTTTTCTCACCTTCTTAAGGCGTTTCGAGATTTACGAAAAGCACAAAATAATTTATATTTATTTCATAGGTGTTGGGTGAAGAAAAACAATCAAAACCGGGAAAATAGTATTAAAAATTTAAAACGTTTAAAATACACGAAAATATGCCAAATAGAATTTTATGCTTGGAATCCTGGACGCGTAAAACAAATTTATAGCTTATGCTGCAGCTATTTTTGTCTATATCCAATAATAATTATAGCAAATGCTATAGAATCCTAGGCCCCGATAATAAATAATATAATAAAAAATATTTTTATTTTTAAAAATTTTTAACCGTAAACATTTTAATTAAAACGAATGTTGAAGCAGTCAATATTTCTTTAAAGGTTATATTATATATGTATTAATTATTATTTATTGCGTACCTACCTGTTGAATCGTAGCTTGAAACACATTTTCTGGCAATAAATTTCTGAAACAAACCAGGATAATTAAGAAAATATATTTAAGACGTTATTATATTTTATTATTATGTGTTATACAATTGGTTTGTTGTTATTGTAGAATTTTATTATTCTACACAAATACCTATTCAAAGCTTTACGTGTGTGTGTGCGTCATTAAAATCTAAAAACCTAAACATTTATGTAAATTATATGTTACGTTATACCACGAAGTATGAACCGTGATTTTATATACATAATATATATGTATAAAGTTGGGGATATTATGGTATTGTGATTTATCTATTTAAAGAATACGCTTTTTAATACTTATACACAGAGTTTATTAAGTAGATTAATTATATTTGCACGATTACGAATTAAAAATAGCAATAATTTATAACGTTATTTGTAATATTTATATCGCGTAACACTGCAGAGGGCTTACTCACTTTCCCATGTCCAAAAATCCGTCCATAACGTTCATTTTTTTCGGTCCTGAAAACGATGTGGTGTTCGTATTCCTCAAATCGGGACTGCCAGGATGTATGAGTATACCCAACGTTAAGCCCAAGCAGACATTGAAAACGGACGTAAGGACGAAATATACAATCGTCCGGACTGCTACATTCCCGTTTTTACTGATATCCAAATTAGCAGCACCTGAAAACAATTTTTGTTCGCTGTTGTAACGCGCACGGTTATGGGCATATTGCATTTAAACTGAAGTTGTAATGCGAACCGCCGAAACATTTAGATAAGCTTCCTCTTTTGCGTTTATGCGTTCGTAAAATAACTCGTAGTACGAAATACGATTTAGACTTTGGCAAAAAAAGAAAAAAAAAAATTAGTATGAAAGTAATGCGAAATTTGAACGAAAAAAAAAACGTTTGAAAACCTTGTATAGGCACTTAACCGTTATATATCAGTTTTAGTATCTACCTCTTATTATAATTCGACATCGTCACAAATTTACAATATACAAACTAATACATATGTATATATATTTTAAAGTTTATGTTCTATCGTTAATCTCGATTTGTCGTTTCATCATTTACGTTATTACGTATTGGCTATTTTTTTTTTTTTTTTAATCTTATTCCAAGTAAATTAACGTATTACTGTGAAATAATTATAATAATACAGTGAAACGCGCCTAGTAATAAACCTAGTAATATTCTGTAATGAAACAAAACGTTTTGTCGGTTTAAAAAATTATATTACATTCTGTAAAACCACTGTGCTATCCGTTGCTGTTTCTTCAAAGGACTTTGATCAAAAAGTAATAATTCTAAATTTGACTGATGAGTAATAATAATAATAGTAATAAAAAAAAAAAAAAAGATTTGAATTGGATAAAATACAATTACTCTTGTTATATATTATAATCGTTTGGCTAGGTATTATCGATTTAAGCCAATCAAATTAATGATTTTAAAAGGCTATAAAAAACAAAAATCAAATCGTTTTCGATTTTTATTAGAAAACTAAAATCATCATCGATTAAAATAGCAATAATATACATTTTATAGTCTTTATTTCGACGTATATGATAATTAAGCGTCATCGTAATTTTATAATTATATATTATGTTGTTAAACTATGGAAGAGAAGCGTACCGTAGAATTTCTTTGGGATTCAGTGAGGGACTTAATTCATTTCTTTTTCTTCAAACGTATATAATATATAGACTATAGGCACCTACTGCAGTTTAAAACTTTATACAATATTATTTATACTACGGTATATTTAAAATGTATTATATAGACATTGAAAACGAAAAGTGCGTGTACGTTATTATTATTATTTTTTTTTTCTTTAAATTATATAAATTATTAAGTCAGATTGAATGTATATACTTACAAAAAAAAAAAAAAAAAAATTAGATGAGTAAAAAACAATGATACTTATACATTAACGAATTAGGTCATTTTTTTTTAACCGAGTGATCTTAGATTTATTTCGGTTATACACTTATGTTTATTATTATTTTTATTTATCTTTAAATTAGATCGATTTTAATTGAACAGCATAATATGGATTTACTAAAGGGTAGTATTATTATAAATTATAATAATAGTTGTTCGCGTAAAATCGTAATAAATATCGGTTATCGTATCGGTTTATATAATCAATGTTTTGGAATAGCTGCGTAATAATTACGGTGGTGGTCGTCTGAGGCGTATTTAGAGATGTGTAATGGAGGGGGGAACACTAACAAAATTTAAAAGTGGTACAGATATTCATAATTAAATTTATATAAAAAAAAAATGACAAAGTTATCGATAAAATAAAGGCATTTCAAATAATCAAAATTCAATTTAATAGGTAATATTATAAAACTTTCAAAATATATTTTATGTATTGAACTCGTATTAATTTTTAATAATTTTTAATAATTACAAGTCGTAATCGGTATTAAATTGATGGACATTGATTTTGCATTCATAAAATAAAAATTATTATTTAATATATAAATACAGTGAATGGGAGGGGCACGAGCTTCCCTGTGCAGCCTCCACCTTCTTAAATACGCTACTGGTGGTCGTAGATACACGATATGGGTACAGATAATACTAGGGGTGTTCGTCACGAAATATTGAAGCTCAGACATATTTGGTTAAATGGTGGTGGGTTATGTGGAGTGTACATCTCCAAAAAAAATCGCCAACGTTCATCATTGACTGCTAAAGAATGCAGTGCTTCCGAATTGTTGGTTTTTTTTGTAGCAATTTATTTAGCCGGTTTGATCCAGTGTACTTCTTATATTATACGTATATAGTAACGCGCGATTCAAAAAAATTATAATAATCTTACCTATGATTAAACACGTGATGATAAACGGTAACACCATAAGTTTTAAAGTCCTCAAGAAAAGATCGCCGGGGTATGAAATCAGAGTGATAGTGTCGCTGTTCAGTTTCAACGGTCTCAGGGTCAATCCTGAAATGAAAATACACACAGAAAGACGTGTTAATTTCGAGTATAGGTATAGTCGCTTCTCGATAAATACTTAAGGTTTTAAAAATATAATTATGTTAATAATTATTATTAATATTTTTTTCTTATCATAAAACGTTCGTTTACCTACGTTTAGTGGAAAAAATCGTAGGTAACGCTTTATTAAAAAGACCTATCCGTCCAATTCGAATAAATTATTGCGTTTTTTTTCTACAAAACTTTATTGTAAAACCTGTACGTATATGAATTTAAAAAAAAAAAATGGTTTTAAACTTGTTTTTCTCCTTTTGGAATCGAGAATTAATTCGCTATTATAATTTTTGTCGTTTAATAAATCGTAACGTTTCAATAATATTATTTCTGGTATATAGTTAATACATACATTTTTTGGTAATAAAACTTTGTAAAATAATATTATACAGCATACACCTAATTAGTCACCGTTTAATTGATTAAAAATTTCGCGTAAAACACGATTTTATTACACATTTATTATAAATTCGTATACATTTTTAGGAACATAATATACGGTCACAAACATTACCTACATAATCAAAGGAGTCATTTAAAATACTGTTTATACGGTCAAACTCGTTCGAGGATTTTGAATATTATCCTTTTCAAATTAAATGTCCAATATGTCTCATTTCCACTTCTCGTTAAATTATAGAATTGCCTATTGATTTTTACGAAAAGCGTTACGCGTACGTCAAAAACAATATTCGCAGTTTTCATATTATATTCTTATATATGAGATCGAAGTAGGATTAAATAATTCCATAAATCAATAGTTACATCCTACGTGAATAATCCTAAGCCCAAACAATTTTAAATTTATTAACAAGTCATAATATCATTATTATCATTATTTCAACGCGAATTTGTTTGAATTCAATCTAAAAATTATTCACGTTTATGCTGTGTATTAAATATTCGATTTTTTTTTTTGATAGTAAATTATTAATATGTCAATAGTATATTCAGTACAGTCGGGCTATCTGGTTTACTTATCTGTATGTGTCTGAATTTTCAACCGTAATCCGTGTAATAACATTGAAGTGTTTCGTGTAAGAATCCCAATTCAAACATCCGAACAATCCCATATATAGAAACGATGACATTGTAGGCGCGCAATGCATGTGTTATAAGCTGGTTAGAAAGGCACGAAATGCGCTATAATATTACTTTCTCCGATTATTATATTATATTAATTGTCGTCTAAACACGAAACTATTTATACATTTGGTTTAGACTCTGTAGATAATATTCTATATTACTATATAAATACATTGAAAGAAAATGAACAGAAATAAAGTAGTACATTAGTTTTACAACATCAATTACGTAGAATACGTACAAAAGAAAAACGTTAAAAAATAATTTGAAATATTCACGAGTTCGGGAGAACAAAATAATAATCCTTTTACGTTTTTACTGTACAAAACGAGGCATCACGTAGTGCGATTAACGCATCCGTGTTTGTTGTTTATCTCGTGTATTAAAATACTTTGCTCCTTTAATACATACTGGAAAGAAAGAAAAAAAAAATTCTGTTTCTTCCGAAGAATACATAATCGACCTTGAGCGATTTCGAGGTCACTTTTGGCGTATCTTCGATTTCCTCGAGCTATTGATATCGACAATATTTTACATATTTATATTAAATAAAAATAACTTATACGTCCTACACGATTCTGCACGAAACCACTTGTACGTTTACGGTTCTGTAACGACACGTTTTTTTTTTATTCGTGCAGAGTAGTAACTATTTAGTGAGTAATCGTATCGCACCGATATGAATACATAATCGTGTGACACACGACCAGTATTTCATTTGCATATTTGACATTTCGTCTCGCCCAGTATCGGCACGCTATATTCATAATAATAATAATAATAATTGGTTTTTTAACATTTCCGAGTTCGCATTAGCACATTTATTTTCAGACATCAGAGAACGATATAAATATTTACGAGATAAAAAAAAAAAAAAAATTTTTAAGCGATTGGGTAATGTTGTTAACACCTGTTAAAAAATATTTAATATTGTTTTATTTCGCGATAAATATAGTGATTTTTTTTATCCTGTCAACAAGTTTGCCATTAAACCGTTCAATAATAATAAATAATAATAATAATAATAATAATAATAATAATAATAATAATAATAATAATAATAATAATAATAATAATAATAATAATAATAATAATAATAATAATAATAATAATAATAATAATAATAATAATAATAATAATAAATAATAATAATAATAATAATAATAATAATAATAATAATAATAATAATAATAATAATAATAATAATAATAATAATAATAATAATAATAATAATAATAAATTTAAATATAAACGTTGTCAATATTTCATTTTGATTTTAATCGTTATGATTTTTTTTTTTTTGTATACTACCCAGTGAAAACAAGAATATATTTATACTCGTTAATATATATAAATATATCTTAAAGCTTAAAGGCTTAAAAGTCTATACTTATACAGTATTGCATTGAGTACACGCAATAATCTTATCTACACGTGTGAATTTCAATTAAAAATACGATTTTATTTTTAATATATTTATCTATACAGTCGGTTTGAAGTAGTTTCGTTTGATTCGCGTTTATTTAATTATTATAGATTGGGCGTCTATATTTATTTTGTATTCTACAAAAGTCAAAATGTAAAAATATGTGACGTACATTAAGACGTACATTTGCTTCGTACGAAAGGTAGAGTTTAGCCACGGCGTATTGTACAATAATGATGACACACCTTAAAAATAATAATAGCGTTTGAAAGTATTGATATTTTTTTTATTTATATATATATTTCATTAATTATATTATTGAATACTAACGCGGTTCGTTTGACAAAAAAAATTTTTAATATTTTTTATTGTACGCGAATTCCGTTTTGTAATAGATAACAGCCACCGAAGTGATATTATATAGGTGACGGTTTGATTAAAATCCAGGGGATGGGCTCAAATATTCCACGGAAAAGTGGCCATCGACTGCGGTTACATCAACAATTAAAAAAAAAAACATTCAGAGACTTTCAATAAATATATGATATTACTAGCTGTCCCACCCGGCGTTGCCCGGGCAAAAGTCATCTCAGGTGAAAACCGAGATTTTTTTTTACATTATATTAATAATAGCTGACCCGGCAAACGTTGTTTTGCCATATTAATTATAGCATCCGCCCGCAATTTCGTTTGCGTAGAATTCGAATCGTATATCATATATCATTGAATCATATTGAAAATAAAATTATATTGAATCATATATTATTAAATTTATTGGGTTAGAGCTTTTCTGTAAACGACATATTATATATTATACGTATATTACATATTATATTTAATTTTAAAATGATAAAAAAAACTAACGACGTTCGTTGGAAATTCGGTGTGTAATGTATTGAAAAATAATATCATTTAAAGAGGAAAGATTTGATTGTTTGTTTCCGTGGCAACGCCGTGCGGCCGTACGGTGTTATAATATATACCATCCCCTATTACAAACCCCTTACAGCCCTTTTTTAGTACCTATTAAAAAGTAGTCTATGTCCTTTCTCAGTGTCTAAACTATCTACGTACCAAATTTCATTTAAATCGGTTCAGTGGTTTCGGAGCCCATTCAATACAAACAAACAAATCTTTCCTCTTTATAATATTATAAGTGTAGATTTATTTTTATGATATTTATTTATATAAATTTGTTTAATACTTTTTACGTATTATTATTATTATTATTACATATTATCTAAAGCTTGTGCGTATAATGGATTATTGAACCCTTTCTGATTGTTCCCTGCGCAATGTAATCGTGTGTTTTTTTTACATTACAGCGCGCACAGCTGAAAAGCTTTAATCGCCAAACAACCACGCGATATCGTAACGAGTTTACACGCCTATAAGCGCACAATCGGTGGCGTAGCAAGAGTATGGCGAACTGTGCCAGGGGCGTAAATTGCAAAGGGGCGCAACCTTCGGAAATGGTGTTAATATTTTACCTTCAAAACGAGATTTCGGGTTAAAAATCAAAGGTTAAAAAAAAAAAATATCGTCGTATCAGTATATTTAATACTGGTAAAAAGGCGCTTTTTTTTCGGAGTTTGCCAGGGCCGGTAGCGTGTCTTCGTTTACGCCTGAGCCATTACAAAACACATTTTGGACACTCACTCGGAAGCCGGGAATCCGTTAATTCCGTCGATAACGCGAGGTTTCTTTTTTTTTTTGTTGGATTTGTAGAGTTTTTTTTTTTTTTTGTAGTTTCTCTACATACGAGTTCTGTGTTTTTCACAGCGTCAAACAGCCTCGACCGCACTGACTGTTATGTCATCAAAACAATACAAATAAAATACACGGCAGATATAAAAAAAAAACATATATTCTCACGGAACTGCTTGTATAATTTACAGATACGGGGATTTCGACATATTTATACGGACGAAATGGTGTTACCTACCGAGCGCCACCTGTCGCGTGCCCCCCTGCCCCCTCTACCCAGCCGACACGGCGAAGAGTTCGAAACGATAAACGAAAAATCGCGCGTATATTATTATTGAAAATTTTGGTAAAACAAAAAAAATAATAAAATTTTATTAATACTGCTGTTTTATTAACACTGTTTTAATACGGCGGCGCGTTAAACACGCGTAAATACGGTTTTACTTACCCAAAGTCACTCCGAAAACGACGGCCAACAAAATGGACAACAGGAATCTGTTGGTCTTGAGCCATTCCACCGCCGTGTTTACCCTGGGCGAATTTTTCACCTTTGAAATGATGGTGAACGTCGATTCCGCGTGTTGTCTTTCCATGTCGTCTGCGAAAACGGAACGAAAAACGCGCCGCGCCTATTATTATTATTATTATATATACAAACTTCGTGTATATATATATATTTTTTTCTATTTCTTAAAAATACTGTCGTTTTTTTTTCACTAGTCTTTTGCACAAAGTACTTGGAAAACTTAAAAAAAAAAAGTCACCTACGTTGATTTAAAAAAACAAAAAAAAAAACGCTTTTTTTGTTGTTGTAAATATCGCGCGCGCTTTACATCGGTTTCGTTACAGGACGCGCGCGTCACAACCGGAACAACAATAACAATGATGATAATCGATCGTCGTGGTCGCACGCGAACGAACAAAAAGCATTGTTGTGATCGTCGCCGCCGACTGCTGCCAGCAGGAGATAGGTGTACTCGCGTTAGCGCTGCAGAACAAAAAAAACAGCACGGGCTCTCGCGAAGTGGACGTGGAACCGGGCCGCGGTAAATACATAGGATACTGGAAGTGGTGGTAACCCCGGGGGAACTGGTTTTGTGGGACGCGGCGAGAATTGTCGAGTCACAACCGCGGCGCTTTGTGCGCGCGCGCGCGACGATACCTGGCTACAACTGACCGGACGATACTGCGCGTATTTGTCGCGTTCTTCTTCGCGCGCGTGGAGAGGGAGCGTTTAAAG
This sequence comes from Slavum lentiscoides, assembly GCA_032441835.1. NCBI lineage: Eukaryota > Metazoa > Arthropoda > Insecta > Hemiptera > Aphididae > Slavum > Slavum lentiscoides. The sequence goes on from CM063713.1 coordinate 5,703,012, forward strand.
AACGCGATCGCCTCGCACTTTGTGTAGGAAAAAAAAAAAAAAACAACAACGACCGATCCGCGCGTTTTTACGCGCGGGTCGCCCGCAGGCCGGACGGAGTCTCGTTTCGGTCGGCCTATATTACGTTATCATCCGGTTCCAGTGCATAGAGACGGACGATGGCTATAACAGGCCAGTGATCTGCCCTCCCCCCTCCCCCTTTCCCGCGGCGAAAACCTAAAAAAACAAACCGCTCGTGGCCGGTTTTCGATTTTCGGCGCGTGCGTTCCCACAGGCGTGTGGACTGCGCAGTGATTACGACGTACTTGTTGTTATTATTACAAAACAAAAAAAAATATTCGTCGAATTTTCGATTTCTTTTTTTCAAAAATATTTTATATTAACGTTATGTGCGGCCTATTGACATAAATACGTGCGCGTGGAGAAAAAAAAACAACGTTTAAATCATTAGTATTTTTTTCTTATAATTTCAACATACGTTCACTTTTAAAAACAGATTTTGAAACGAGATTTCCAAACGAGACGAGAGGCTACTAATATAGTAGAAAAAAAAACAAATTAAATAATTAAAAATCGCACGCAGTAATATAATATCGAGAATCCCAACTTCTTCTTTACAAAAAAAAAAAATATTACGATTATTAATAAATATATATAGGTATACACTATTTTTTCAACGAGATAAAACGATATTTTCAGTATTATTTACAAAAAAAAAAAAAAAAAATGATGTGGTAATTTTACGAAGTAAATTATAATATAAAACGTTTTTTTTTTTGGAGGGATACAATTTAAGCGTATTTAACCGTCAATTTCTATTGGAAATAACGGGGATTTTTTTTTTTCTGGTCTTTCGATGGTTGTCAAAAAATTAAAAAGACTCGTAAAATGTGCAGTAATCGATACTGTCGCACGGTATTGTCACGTCGAATTGCAGTATTCGCGGTGCTTTGGTCGGTTAACATAAAACGTTTAAAAACACGTCTATCTATATTATATGCTACAGTTTCGTTAATAAAACATTTTAATGCGTTGAAAATATAGTGTTTTAGAAAAGATAAATTCCGATTTATATAAAGCGTATTTGTATTTTATTTATCCGTTTTGGTAAATGAAAACTGATTTCACAATTAAAAAAAAAAAACACTTGCTCAATTTTTTTCGCTACTACTTAAAAAAAATACAACTTTGTATTTTTTTTTTATAATAATAATATTTTTATTTATTTTTATTTCTAAAATGTCTTCGTCACTCGTAAGCAATGTATACAAACAAAAAAATAATTGCGTTAATTATGAAAATTGCAGTATGTGAATCAAACGAAATATTTAAAAAAACGTATGTGTTTTGAAAATAATAATAATAATAATAATAATAATAATAATAAAAAATATTTACAGAATAAATCGTATTGACAATCGCATTGAAAAAAAATCGTTATTAATTTCTCAGACAACAATTAATTCAATTAAAACGTTGAATCATAAACGATTTGCGTGTCGACGAAATAAAATATTAATATTATATTATTAAAAATAATACATTTTTTTTTTTTTTGTTGTTATCGAGTCGATTTATTATCAACCGTTTTTTTATCATAACCTATACACCGTTAGTCATAGCGAAAAACATACGTACAGTTTAAAAAACGAGTAAACTAAAAATCGTAATCGGTTTCTATTCATTTCAAGAATAGGTCCCCGCGCGATAAGTTCAAAAATGTTTAAATGTTTTTATTTATTTCTTTTTCAAATTGAATATTTTGATTTGCGTTTTCGATACAGGGGAACACGGGGCAAAGTTGTACGTAAAAGATGACCTATAATACACTTAAAAATAAATATTTTTTTCCTATCAAATTCTGTTTACACAATCTATAGGTTATAGCGATTGATTTATTATTTATTATGATAATTGATTTTTTTCTTTTAAGTTCAAAATGATATAAAAAAAAACTTTGCCCCATAATATGTGGAGACGTGAAAAACAATTCATTCTAATTCTATACATTTTAATTAATTTGTGCCAACAAAATATTGTAAACTTACAAATAATTTTAGGAACGAAATTCACAAATAAACATAGTATCGTAATCTATTTCCTCAATCACAACACAAAGAAAATTAGCCCGTATTTTACATAATAAACACTGAATCCATCCATCAATAATTGATTTCGAATATAACTCATCACTGCAATACAGGTACTTTTCATCCTCTTTGTTAGTTTTAGTTTTTTTCTTGGTTATTTGATTTTTCTCGTTTGTTTAATACTTTTATTTTTATCAAATGATAATAAGGACGTTTTACTTGTCTCGATGTTGCACATATGTTTGTAAATAAAATCTCGTTTTTACGGTGATTCATGCGAGAATTATAAAATTAAGAACTTTTTAATAAAAAAAAAAAAATTATAAAAAACCAAGCACAAAGTATTTTAATATATCGAAAACAAAATATCAAATTATATTATCAAGTAGATGGATAACAGGCACGTGCGCGCGGTTTTTCATCGATGAATCGCGACATAATCAATATTTTGATTCATAACTGTTATTATACAATCTCAGACGACCTCAGTGGCGTCATTTAGTGGGGGGAAAGGTGGGCATTTGCCCCCATTCCCCTCTTGTTGACAGTGACATGATCTGTGCCGATATGATGGAAATATAACAGTTATTCTAACCAAATCTGCAGTAATGGACTGACGAGTTATGAGTAATAATGAATCGCGTGGCAAACAGTGGATTAAAATTGAATTACTACTTAATAAAATTAAAAAGTACGCAGGTTATAACCACAATTTAAAGGTCATTAATTCGTGGTTACAACTTACCGCGGTTCTGGATTTTTTTCGATAAACGCGGTTGTCGTTACCTAAACGCAGTGCGTAAATTATTATTAACGTTAATTCGAAGAATATATACGATGTTGACGAACCTGTATCGCGTACGGCATAAACGAATTTTTTTTAAATTAAAATAAATAAATACATAAAACATACATAAAAACGTGTGTTTTATGTATATATATAATTTGTGAGCGGCAAGTATAAAAAACTAAAAAATGAAAAAAGCTAAAGACTGTGTGACCAAGACGACGAGAAAGAGAGAAAAGAAACCGAACAAAAAGCTCAGAACTGGTCACAAAACGTCATTTCTAACATTTTTAACGTCGCGACGAGGGAAACTTCAAAACTTTAATCTACTATAACTTTAATGTACTATATACAGTCATTTATCATACATTTATTATAGCTGACAAAATAATAAATTTCCTTCCCCTCCCCCCCTAAAAAAAAAAAAATATCGGGCGATTCGTGTCCATGATAACGAAAATATCAAAATCACAGAAATCGTACTGGGCTAAATGTAAGTGGAAAATAATTAAATGGGCATGTTAAATCTTTTGCCTCCTCCTTTCGATAACTGAAATGACGTCACTAAAATCGCGACATAATCGATATTTTGATTCGTAACTGTTATCATACAATCTCAGACGACCAAGGAAGCTATTAATCTAATAATATTATCAATATTTTAAACATTAAATAATTATAGATATTACGATGTCCCATCGTGCCCGAATACCTCACTTTGCCCCGGTACCCCACTTTGCCAATCCCAATATTACGTTTGTCATCGCGGTAACTAAATTCGAGCCGGCGGAAAAAATCGGTCCGGGCCACTTTTTTCCGTTCTGAACAATCGATTATTTTATTACGAGAATACGGATTGTAATAAATTAATTCGGCAGTGATTGAAGTCGTGATTATAATATTTTGAAATAACGACAATAAGCGTAACACACAAGTTTACAAACCGGCTACTATACGTGTGTTAGGGTACTTATACCCAATGCAGCCTGCATTTTTTTTTTTTTTTAGACAAAACATTAATTATACCGCACTGAACACGGCGAGTGGAAATGTTGTCGATCTCGATACTATTGCGTATCGAGTGTACACAGCGGCGATTTTCGGTGGGGGGTTCCCGGGTCTCGACCCCCCCCCAGAAGAAAAAAAAGGTTCAAAAGTCATAAATGACTTGCTATATATTATATTATAGGTACAGAGAAGGAGAACATTAATTTATATTCTTCTTCTTCTTCTTCTTCTTTGGTAATAACGGCCACTAGGACCACCCCGTCGAACAGCCAATCCTCCAAGTCTCTCTGTCAGCTGCTTTTGCTTTCTAATCCGGACCTCCGCCCAACGATTCCACGTCTCTTCTTACTACATCTTCCCATCTTAGACGGGGACGTCCAAGGGGTCTTTTCCCTACTGGGTTCTCTTAATTTATATTATGTGTTTTTAATGTTTGTATAAACTATAAATAAATAAACTTGGGTTTAATTTTTGGTCGCGTTGTCGCCGTCGGACGACGAGGACGATAACGATGTTAACCCGAAGAAGTTATTGATGAATCGTCAACAAAAAAAAGACGTTTACCTTTTATAAAAAAAATTTAATTTGTATTTTATAATAATAACGGAATGATATAATTATTAATTCATCTCATATGTATTTTTTATAATATTATAAACTTACCTACTTTTAGACCCTGTCAGTTAATTAGTCGGTCTGCCCAAGTTAATGAGTACGGTTTGGGTAAGTTTTGGTTGTCGGTACCGTTTTTCCGGATGTGTTTGTGGTCGGAAAAGGAAGAACATCGTTTTGGATTGAGTTTGAATTGTAGGTAAGGATGGGGAAAAATTTGAAAATTCGCCACTTAGTGTACAATAAATTTAGGCCCGGCGCTAATCTAAAGTCAGCTGTTCGAATCGGGCAATCTAGTAATACGACGAATTCTCGTGATTTCACAGTGGAAACGTACCCGAATAAATTGTAATAATTTTCAAATGATCACACTCGCGCAGCGGTCAAAAAGGCGGGCCACTTGGGATTATAGTTTTGTCCAACAGACGACGGCCGAATAACAATATTTTCGCCCCCGTTGGTCCTCTCGCGATTAGCGCGTACAACTAAACGGTACAAACGTCGCAAAATAAACGAACGGTTTTTTTTTATTGTTTTTTACAGAAAAAAAAAGGGTAATGTCGCTCTTAAGTATAGCGCATTACGCTTACGTTACTTAGATAAAGTATATCTTGGAGAGTTTTTGTTATTACCAGGACTCGTAAGTTCACGCCCTAAAAAAAACGCCTGAATAAGCATGCCCTAAAAACCGGCGAAATATGCCTTAAAGAGTTCAGGAATACGCATTTATATGCACTATAAATCTAAAATTGTGCACTTAAAATATGCGGATTAAAAAAAAAAGAAAATTCGTTAGTAATTTTTGAAATAACAAGAAATATCCTTTCATATTTTTAAAAGTTATACGACGACCTCGAGACGGCGGAGCGCAATAATTTGTACGCGTTCTTTCGTGGACCGCGGTATAGCGTTTTATTTTTAATAATCTTACGTTGCCCGTACATTTTATACGATGAAAAAAAAATAAATTATTGCATTTTTCGTCAAGTTTTGGTTTTTCATGGTATTTCAAAAAAAAAAAAAATCAACGTTTATCAATAATGATATCAATAGGACTATCAAAAATTATGAATAATATGCTCCCAATAAAATAGAAAAACGCATAAACATGTCCAAATGGGCAAAAAAACATCTAAACACGCGAAATAAAACTTCACACACTTAACCTTACAGTAGGTGCTTTGAAATGGGTTTCTATGTCGTCTATCGTTGAATACGACTTAGTCGAGATTGTTATGCGAATGCACGAGCATACGAGCCCTGGTTATTATTACTAAATAAATTTGAAAGCAATGCGCCGTGGTATTGAACGAAACGATTCTGAGCGGAGCTTCGGCGGTGTACAATATTCTGCGCTTTGTCGGAAAATTTAAAACGGTAATTAAAAAATGAAGAGTCGTCACACACAGGATTGTCGACATTTTTGTTGTATAAAATTGTCAGCTCTTAAAACCAAAAATTACACTTAGCCACTTTTATGACTTAAGATGGCTCAAAATCTAATAATAATCGCTATAAATAGACAAAAATTGGAACGCAACGGTCTTTTGTGGAGGGGAAAAAATAGAAAAAAATTTAAACCAATATTTACATAATACGATTTATCATCTTTCTCCGCGAATCGCTCGAGAGTGTAATACGTGTATACGCGCTGCAGCACGTGATTTTTTTTAAACCCCCTATGGGAACACAACACCGGGTTTTAGTCCTAATAAAACGTTCTTATTTATGAAGGATCGAATTTTGACGATAGTAGGTAACCCCGTTATCGTACGGATGCCGATGTTCTGGACGGATTCGATGCGTTTCCAGTGTGAGCGACCAATGAAGGGCGCCCAAGAGGATCCAGCATAGGTAAGGATGGGGGAAAAAATTTGAAAATTCGCCACTTAGTGTACAATAAATTTAGGCCCGGCGCTAATCTAAAGTCAGCTGTTCGAATCGGGCAATCTAGTAATACGACGAATTCTCGTGATTTCACAGTGGAAACGTACCCGAATAAATTGTAATAATTTTCAAATGATCACACTCGCGCAGCGGTCAAAAAGGCGGGCCACTTGGGATTATAGTTTTGTCCAACAGACGACGGCCGAATAACAATATTTTCGCCCCCGTTGGTCCTCTCGCGATTCGCGCGTACAATTAAACGGTACAAACGTCGCAAAATAAACGAACGGGTTTTTTTTTTTATTGTTTTTTACAGAAAAAAAAAAGGGTAATGTCGCTCTTAAGTATAGCGCATTTACGCTTACGTTACTTAGATAAAGTATATCTTGGAGAGTTTTTGTTATTACCAAGACTCGTAAGTTCACGCCCTAAAAAAAACGCCTGAATAAGCATGCCCTAAAAACCGGCGAAATATGCCTTAAAGAGTTCAGGAATACGCATTTATATGCACTATAAATCTAAAATTGTGCACTTAAAATATGCGGATTAAAAAAAAAAGAAAATTCGTTAGTAATTTTTGAAATAAACAAGAAATATCCTTTCATATTTTTAAAAGTTATACGACGACCTCGAGACGGCGGAGCGCAATAATTTGTACGCGTTCTTTCGTGGACCGCGGTATAGCGTTTTATTTTTAATAATCTTACGTTGCCCGTACATTTTATACGATGAAAAAAAAATAAATTATTGCATTTTTCGTCAAGTTTTGGTTTTAAATGGTATTTCAAAAAAAAAAAAAAAAAAAAAATGAACGTTTATCAATAATGATATCAATAGGACTATCAAAAATTATGAATAATATGCTCCCAATAAAATAGAAAAACGCATAAACATGTCCAAATGGGCAAAAAAACATCTAAACACGCGAAATAAAACTTCACACACTTAACCTTACAGTAGGTGCTTTGAAATGGGTTTCTATGTCGTCTATCGTTGAATACGACTTAGTCGAGATTGTTATGCGAATGCACGAGCATACGAGCCCTGGTTATTATTACTAAATAAATTTGAAAGCAATGCGCCGTGGTATTGAACGAAACGATTCTGAGCGGAGCTTCGGCGGTGTACAATATTCTGCGCTTTGTCGGAAAATTTAAAACGGTAATTAAAAAATGAAGAGTCGTCACACACAGGATTGTCGACATTTTTGTTGTATAAAATTGTCAGCTCTTAAAACCAAAAATTACACTTAGCCACTTTTATGACTTAAGATGGCTCAAAATCTAATAATAATCGCTATAAATAGACAAAAATTGGAACGCAACGGTCTTTTGTGGAGGGGAAAAAATAGAAAAAAATTTAAACCAATATTTACATAATACGATTTATCATCTTTCTCCGCGAATCGCTCGAGAGTGTAATACGTGTATACGCGCTGCAGCACGTGATTTTTTTTAAACCCCCTATGGGAACACAACACCGGGTTTTAGTCCTAATAAAAACGTTCTTTAAACGTTTTGTCATAATTTTTTTGTTTGGCAAAAGCGGTGAAACGCATAAGTACAAATTTAAATGAATATGAAAATTTTACAGAATCGGAGTCGGTGAGAATAATTCACATTTCTGGGGGAGGCCAGGCGCGTAGCTATAGGCGGACGGCTAAAGGGGCTGAAGCTGCCTCTGAAATTTCATGAATTCCAGCAAAGTTGTGCTAATTTCTATATATGCGAGAAAATCTTTTTGAATGTACCTATTTTAAAATGTTAAAAGGTGAATGTGAATTTTTTATTGTCAGCAAACTCTTATCGTTCTTTAATTTTTAAGCTCCACCCCGACCCCGAAAAAATTCCTAACTACGGACCCGGGAGAGGTTATTAATGCTCCTCCACCCCTGTGTTCCCGTCCTTAAGACCGCCTATGTCGGAGCGCGTTATCATCCTGGAGCTTATTATTTCTAGTAGAAAATTTTGTACACGGAATAAAATAAAAGTGGTAAATAAAAAAAAATATCGTTGTAAAACCGCCGATTCGCTCAGAATGTTAAAAAAAAAAAAAAAAATTTTTATTTCTAAAAGCCAAGCGTCGCCTGAATCGCCTGAAACGCGCGCGGGTAGATCCTGCAGCACTCACCGATGTCGTTAGCATGTTTGATTTTCATTCCTGTGAAAAAGGCCGTTTTCAAACCTTTGCGTGCACCGATATATTATAAAAGCCGCGTGTGTGTGTGTGGCTTTTTTTTTTTAATAAAAGTCTCGACGATAACGGCGGAAACGGCGGTAAACGAAATCGCGCAGACCGTCGGACATTGTTCGACGACGACGACGGCGACCACGGCGCGAACGAGCAGTGGCGGCGGCCGGTCGGACGGACAATCGCTAAAATGTGGGCCTTCGCGGGGTTCGACGTTAACTCGTGTGTGTGTCCGGGCGTTGTTGTCGCCGTCTACCGTCGTCATAGCCGCGACATATTGTGACGTCGTAGCTGGCGTATGTGGAAAAAAAAAGTATATCGATAACGTAACAAGTTTTAGAAATTATTCAAACTGAAATTATTGAAATTTATTAAAAATTAGACGGTTTAAATCGTAGAAAAACACGGCGTAAACCGTAATTATTTATACGGTTTTCATGCACTGCGGATTGTTCGTTTGCAGGCGGAAAGAACGCGGAATAGTTCTTCTCCGCATCTGCAATAGAAAAAAAAAAAAAAAGGTAACTACGAGCCGCGGGGTGTTGTGGATATCGCTTAAGTGAATTACTCGGATAAAGATTTTTATTTATTTATTTATTTGATTAACACCCGCAAGGGGTAAAGGTACATTTACAATATTAATATATAATTAATAATAATTTTAGAGTTATGTTTTTTTTAATTTTAAACTAGCTGACCCGGTAAACGTTGTTTTGCCAAAAAAAAAAACAATCATCAAAAAAAAATCATTAAAAAAAAATTTTAAAATTTTTTTCGTAAAAACCTTCTCCTGGCAATTACGAACAATTAAAAAAAATTTGAGCCAAATCGGCCCAGCCGTTCTCAATTGATGAACTGTTATACATTTTTGGTTCCATTTTTATATATATATAGATTTGAAAGCAATGATGGTAAATCATTGCATTCGATAAAACGATTCTGAGCGGAGATTACTTTTCTCGTAATTATAGTCTAAAGTTACATATTTGGTGAAAATTTCAGGTTTCTATGACTATTAGTTTCAAAATTACGAAGAAATAAACAGTAAAATCGATTTAGACGAAATCGCATTTTTAGCGTTTTTGAGTTATATTTTTAGGCGCTTTTGAGAAAATCGAAAATTACCTTTCTATAAAGTACCAACTAGACGCGAATCGCTGCCGGAAACAAACTGTGACCGAAGATATCGGAGCATTCCTTCTGGTCGAAAATCTGTACACAGGATAGAAAAAAAAAATTAAACGTCATTGTAAAAACAATAGATTCATCGTTCCGCTCATGGACAATTTATTTTTTTAAATTCTCTTCTATAAATTCGAATAAGTATATCAAAATGTTATCGAATTCTATTAGTACTACAAAAAACGGTGCTTTGATTCGAAATATTATATAAAAAACAAAAAAAACGTTATAAACAGCGATGGGGGAGGACGATTTTTCTGTAATACGTTATTAAACTCCAGAGAGGAATCGAAAGTATATAGTGAACTGACTTTGACACTCCGTTAAAAGAAAATCCGTTTCGAGTAGTGTCGTTGCGATTCGGCGGTGAGTACGCTGGACTTATTTAAACAATGTGTTAAAACAAAGGACAATCAAACTATAGTAGACGGTACGGGGATGTGGAGAATCCTTCCGACGGACGGACTACGACGTGATTTATATGATTTTTTTTTTTTTATAAATACAGTTGATTAGCTGCACACCGCCTTTTTAGTCTTTTTATTTGGACTGCCCGGGATCGTCAGAATTTCGGAAATAAGAGAATTTTTATGGTGAAGTTCACTTCTATACTTCTGCGATGTACGGTAATTTAAGGTCACAGAGCGAGGAGTGGAAATTTCTGGAGATTTTGGAAATTATGCGCAGCATTTTGGATTGAAATCTGATGTTTGTGGTTTTGACGGCGGTGTCCCGTATCCGAATAGGGTACGTTGGTCTTATAGTAGGAGTTTGTTGGAGTTCTTTTTTTTTACGTTGAAAGTTAATTCGACGAGTCTTATTTCTTATTTTTTTTTTTTATGATTTAGATAAACGATATTCATATGTATAATAATTATTTTTAAATAATATAAAACGGACGATTTATTTACTATTAATTTGGAATTTTTAGTCGGTATATATTATGTACAGCGATCGTTCGATTATCACTCGCACCACGGAGTGCGACGTGTATTTAATTGAGATTTAAATAATGCAAAATAAAAAAAAAAACATATTTTGTTTATTTTCCGACGAAACGGTCAGGTAAATGTATCTGTAGTCGGGCATCGACCCCGTTTAGCGTTTTATCGCTTATTGTAAGAATAAAAAACAAAATATTACGAAAACCAATACGCGAGAAATTTCTTTTTTATTTTAATACAATACGTATATGCACCGGCGTCCAAAACAATATTATTAAAGCCGAATTATTTCTGTTTCCTAATTATTAAATACGCGCGCAATTGAGAAAGATAAGTCGCATACAATATATTATTATATAGTGTTCGTTGATTGTGAGTTTTAATTCGTTTAAGTGACCGTATACGGTTTCTCTTTCAAATAACGTAACCAATTATATATTATTATAATTGCCTATGGTATTGATAACAAAAAAAAAAAAAATTATAGCATTTTTTTTCGTTCAATATATGTGTGTAGACATGCATTGCATAACCATTGTTGTTAATTGCATTATACTTTAAATATTAAAAAAACAATAAAACGTATATGTATATATATATATATATATATATATATATATATGGCGCCAAGAACGTTATGGAACACCGTTTCCACAGACATTCGACCTATAGGCCATACGTTTCACCATTACTGATTCTGAATCAATGTCCTGGAGGACATGTAAAATATATGTTATTCAAAAAATAAAAATACACGCATACGTATTCGTGTATAAAATTATTCAATACCGGTTTAGCGAGTGTGACGAATATACACACTCATATCCTAGCAATAATATTTTTGTCTTTCGTAAATAAACCGATATAACCGATCATTCGGTGTCCTTTGTAATATATCGTTAAAAATGACCTCAAAACGTCTTTAAATAATACACACTAATATGTAAGCATGCGCAATTACGAAACGATTCACGACCCCTTTTTTTAAAAAAAGATTTGTAAGCGAAACCTTTTTTTTTTTTAAACGTATTATATTAACTTGTAGCCCTATAGACATAGAAATCGTTCGCTTCAGCAATTGCCTACTACAAAAATGTGCGAGCAATTGGTAACCGTATGGTAATACTGATTATCGGAATGATTTGACGATTACTTACAGATATTATTTCAAAACATATTAGTGTATTCAGTATTTTTCTCCTGAAACGCGCATAATCTCTCTTTTACTGTTTTTCATTAACTGTACAATAAACACAGTGAGATTATAAGCAGGTTTAGATTACAATATACGATTGAATAATAGTTTTATAATCTTTTCAATTAATGTCAGAAGCATCGATGTAAATGTAGATAGCTTAAATTTGGACGTTAAAAACTGTAAAGTGTAGATTTATTACAATATATTGTGCTGTGTGAGATATGGCTCGTGTATTTCTTTAAAAGGTTATCAACAAATACATACTATATATACATCGGGATTTGACATTAAACCGAAAATTAAGTCGACTGCTATTTACGAATTTCCTAGTGACAATGTTACAATAATTTTTGGATAGTTTGAGCAATCATCTCGAAAACAAAAATCCACCGAAACCCACAGTTATTATAATTTATTTTCTGGTTTTAAAATTCACCAAAAACGAGTATACTAGAGATCGGGTCAAGATTCGTATTTTAAATATTATGTACTACGCATATTTTTGTACGCACATCCAGTGATTACGATAAATAGCAGTTTTTTCAAGTACGTCGATTACTAAACATTTTTGGAACCCTCAAAATATTTCTAATCGAGTTCTTAATATTTCGAAAATAACCTTCTAATAAATAAGCGCATCCACTACACGTAGTGGGCGAAAAATATAGCGTAGTCGTACTAGATATAAATAATAATTCATTTAGAACTATTTGTGAGAAGATTTCAGCAAAAAATTCTAATAAATTGTAATATATATATATATATATATATATAGAATTAAGTCAATTGAGTACTAGAGAAAAAAATTCAACTAGCCACTAGTAAATTTGAAAATAATAATAATAATAATAAAAATCGTTTATCAACATTTATTTAAAAAAAAAGATATTTGTACCACAGATAAATATTAATAAATTATTTGTGTATATTATGAGAAAATAATAATTAAGGTTTCAATAATATACTGTTATGATAGATGTAGCTTCTGTATTCCTTTATTATATGCTTTATTCTAATACTAATTAATATACAAAATGACCTTATATGTTATCGGAATATAAAAGTGCATATACTATATTTTATTTTTGGATACGAACAATATATATATATATATATATATATATATATATTGTTTAAAATTATTTTATTATTTTATATATATATATATGCCGAGTATAACGCTAGCATTATAGTGATCACCTGCAGTCAGTTCAGCAGCAACTATAAGTTACTACGGTTTTGTTCTCTTAGTATTAAAGTTGGTTTTGTGCCGAGTTCCACAAACCACGGCGTTTAAGTTGTTCGCGTGCTAGTTGTTTACTCTTTGAATTTTTTTTTATTATTTGGATATCGATTAAAGGTTTGTACATTAACAAAAAAAAATCGATAATTTTTTTTTTCTTCTAATTTCGTATAAAATTGTGTAATATTTTAAAAACAACTCAATCATTGTTTAAGTTTTAGAATTCGGAATATTTGTTCGTTTTTTGTAACTTTTAAAAAAAATTTAATTTAATTTTAAATGTATATATATCCATCTAATTATTTATGTCAATTTAAAGTCGTAATTATAATTAGAAAATAGGATTTATGTATATTTTTTAGATCTAATTATAACACTATAATATTACATATTTGTTATAAGACAATTTCGGATAATATGAGTTGACATTTTAATATCGAGTTTATTCGGAAGATATTCTAATGTGTCTTAAATTCGTAAATCCAGTGATTTATTTCATTTTTTTTTAACAATGTATTCAAGTTTGAAAAACCTCCTATCGATGGTTTTGATTAAACTATCGTTGACCAATTTCAGTCCTGCAGGTTTCGAATATCACAAATAATTTCGATTTCAAATCCGTATCTTTTAAAGTATATGATATTAAAATTATTAGAATTTTAATACTTGAAATAAAAAAAAAATGCTGCCTAAGAATTTTGATTTATTTTTAAAAGGTAGTATTTTAGTACTCTAAAACATAAAAAGTATAAAGTATATTAGAGTTTGAAAGAAAAAAAATGCCCGATATATAAAAAAAAAAATGTATTTAAACGTTTCGTGTTCGTATTTGGTGTTAAGCTAACGAATTATATATGTAGTGTTTTAATTAATTTT